>CM040238.1:184020359-184361353 GCA_022545495.1 Chrysanthemum lavandulifolium
CATCCCAAAGATTTATATGTTGGAAGGCCATTAATTTGGATACATCCCAACGTGGCGTTGGAGGAACATCCCAAGATTTATATGTTGGAAGGCCATTAATTTGGATACATTAACGTGCGTCGTTGGAGGAACATCCCAATATTTATATGTTGGAAGGCCATTAATTTGGATACATCCCAACGTGGCGTTGGAGGAACATCCCAACACGAGTTGTTGGAAGACCCTTGTGGTGACATTTATACTATTAACTACCTTGATGCGCATAATCATGATTGTCATACTATTTTTAGCGATGGGTTGTAAACACACGGTTGCAAGTTTTGTATGGGCGGGACTTGGGCCCGAGTGGATTCTGATGCCTTTGCTTTGCGAACTATTTTAAATGACCAAAAACTTTGCCTTTGTTTTATGAACGCTCTTTTAAAGCTTTACTTGTTAATCAAACTCTATGAACTCACCAACCTTTGTGTTGACACTTTTAGCATGTTTTATCTCGGTATCTAAGGCATTCACTTCATGGCATGCATTTGGACACATCATGGAGTCGTGGTGACGACGCGTCTCACTGGGGTTTATAAACTTTAAAACATCGTTTGAATTGTAACAAACTTATTTCCGCACAAGTTGATTTTCATTTGGGACCAATACTTTGTAAACTCGATTGTTTTAATAAATTAAACGATGTGTTTTCCAAACGACACTTTAGGTCGTTCGATATAATCTGTAACTTTGATGCTATGACGGTCCTCCCCAAGGTATTCAATTCACCGCAAAGCAGTAATTTGGGGTGTGACAGATTGGTATCGAGCATCGGTTATAGAGAACTAGGTTGCATCATTGACCCTAGACTATAACCACATCATCATAGCATCTCATCATATCATTACAAGTGCATATTCTTTATACATGCGAACTTATGACTCAACACCAAACATCATATGAGTCGATTAGTCCAAGCATTGCATAGTTACTCTAAATTATACATAGCCGATCACCTATGTCTAATTCGGGAAGAATCATGCAATGAAGGGAGTAGTAGTCTCATATGAGTAAGCAATTCCGTGTCGAGCCAAATTTTCAAAAGATTTTCTTCAAACCACTTGTTTCCGGTTTGATCCGCGTGACGTTCTTGTTTGATGAGTTGCAAAGATCAAGCTAGAAACAAGTTGTTACCTAAACCGATTTAGCCTAATCGTATGACGGTTCTTGTTTGATGAGTTGTGGGATTAAGTAAAATCGGTTACCAAAAGTCTTTTAAAAATTTTGCTTGAGAATGGGAAAGCCTGCCTCATCGAGCCTAATCATAAGGGAGCATGTCTTTAGAATGGGAGATAGTCATGACATATGCATGAGCATTGACATAATCATTTAAACCATACATGAGCATAAACTTTTAGAACCCTTGTCGCGTTTTGGGCCATAGTATCATTAATCGAATCGCGAGGACGCGATTCCTCTAACATGGGAAGAATGTCACAATTCTCAAATTTCGGTCATTTCTCAAACTCTATATTCATCATTTCATATCGATTCATTCATGATTTTTCATTTCACCTTAAACGCGTAAATTTTATATTAAATAAACGTTATCGCGTGAGTTAATATTTTGAACATTTAATCCGTTATTTTCAAAAATGATCCCGAGGTATTTTTAAACTTACATCTAGTTCATAAAAACTATATCTTTAGTTTTCCTAGTGTTTCAAATTTATTTGGTACTTAAATCGTTAAAATTAAATTATTACGTCGTTTTCTTAAAAATTGTACGATAATTATTTTATCACTCAATTTTCACAAGGAAAGTATTTTTACAATTTTATTATCTCAATACAATCTATTTTGAACTATTAAAATCTTACTTGCACCAAAAATTCCATTTACCTTTACTTGTACATATTTCTTACAATTACTTATACTTTTGTCCAATATTTGCACATTATACTTAAACAATTATACAAGTAATAGATTTAAAAAAAAAAAAAATATATTTGAAACAAATCTCCCCAAAATCCGGTTCTAGGGAGGGATGTAGTCAATTGAGTGGGTGACTTTTTTCTACAAAACCAAGTCTATACATAAACTTTCACATTCAACTTCTTTCATCATTTTCAACAAGTCATTCAAAAGTTAGTTTCTCTCTCTTCTTCTTTTGGTTCTTCAAAACCGGTTCATCAAGAAATCACCAAGGGATCAAAGATTTTTGCAAGCTCAAGTGTTTTTACAATCTAGTGTATACTCTTTATAGGTTTTGAAATAAAACCAAGAGTATTTAGGCTAATCCTTGTTACTTTCACCTCATCATATTCACTAGTAAGCATGTTTCTTATCATTTTCATGTTTCCTTTTCATTTTCATATGTTTCTTTTCATTTTGGAGCTTATATGCATGATATGTGATTTATACCATTTATTTCATGATTTTTGAGTTATATATATATATTGGTCATCCTATAAATATTCCCATGGTATTCTTTGGTCTTGATGGTGATTAGGAACCCATGACACCCTAAGAAGGTGTATGGTAGGATTAGATTAGCTTTGGAGTTGATTTGAAGGGATTAGAATAGGTTTTGTCCGAGAAAAACTATTTTCGATAACTATATATTTGGTTCTGTCCTTAATTCAATTTCTGGAAAAACCTACTGATGGTACGAAACTTTGGCCTTGATATTTAGAAAATATACTTTAAAACGAATCCGTGGCCTTTTGAGCGGATAAAAGCGGAGTTATAACGAAGCCGTGGTGAATTTTTAAAGTTTGACGACGAAACGTATAGTTTTCGAAATTTCAGCTTTGCTGTTTTACATTGTTTGGATCAAAAATGAGCCTTAAGCTTCACAAATTATTTCGACTAGTCAAAAATATATTAGTTTACTTTGATACGAAGCTAAGGACATATTTTACGTGAAAGCGGATTTGAAACGACAAATATATGCACGTTTTATAAAGTTGCCGTAACTATTATTTTACGAAAAATTATATTATTTCTACGATTCAAGTATTTCATTAGTCAGTAAGGGCTATGTTTGCGGCGCTTTTAACTATGATGCAAAACTTTTGGAACAAATTGTCTTCTAGTAAAATCAAGTTCACCGCCATATTTTTCAAAACAAAAAGCCGTTTGTCAAGCGGAGTCATAGTAAATTATTTACGGATGTTCAAACTTGGCGAAACTCATTTTACGCACACAATTAGCAAAACCACCATCTTTAGCCTTTGATATCTTTATGATCGAGACCTTTTGACGAAAACTCTGAACTGAAACTTTTAGATATCGATACAAACTTTCCAAAACCGTCGAGTTCGTTCTCTAACGATCGACGTACACCGTTTTACGACTAGTTTTCGAAGCCATTTTGTTAATTTCATGAATATTCCGGCGACATTGTTTCTGACGAAAAGTGGTAATTTCACCAAAAATCATTATAAAACCATTGTAGGATGACATTTTGACGTAAAACATGTAAAGTCATTTTGAAGGGTCAAGGCGTCAAGCAGTATTTTTCGACGATAAGTAATATTTTCAAAACTCGCAAATGGTATAAATAACATACGAAATGCATGCACAACATTGTATCACACATTCATGACAACATATCATCACTCGGTCATAACATTCATTTTAGGTCGCGGATAGTTTCGAGCCTCACTTTCGCACTTCATTTTTGTTAGCATATCAATCATACCGGTGAGTTCGTAGCCCACTTTCTATTACTTATTTGTTTTACAAACTATTTGGGGAGATACATGCTTAAATACTTATTTCACTCTTGCGAATACTCAAACCATTTATACAATGGTGTTACAATATACTTCTTATACACTTTGAACATTATGTGTGGTTTATTGCGATATGTGCCTTAATGTACTAAACTTGTTTTCAATTATGCATCAACATACATACTTTAGCAACGGTTAACTCCTGCGGAGCCGGCCAAAACATTTAAACTCTTTTGCCAAACAACATTACTTATACTCTAGACTTGGTGTGTGTATTGACTAGACTTAAACAAACATCCCAAAGATTTATATGTTGGAAGGCCATTAATTTGGATACATCCCAACGTGAGCGTTGGAGGAACATCCCAACATTTATATGTTGGAAGGCCATTAATTTGGATACATCCCAACGTGCGTCGTTGGAGGAACATCCCAATATTTATATGTTGGAAGGCCATTAATTTGGATACATCCCAACGTGAGCGTTGGAGGAACATCCCAACACGAGTTGTTGGAAGACCCTTGTGGTGACATTTATACTATTAACTACCTTGATGCGCATAATCATGATTGTCATACTATTTTTAGCGATGGGTTGTAAACACACGAGTTGCAAGTTTTGTATGGGCGGGACTTGGGCCGAGTGGATTCTGATGCCTTTGCTTTGCGAACTATTTTAAATGACCAAAAACTTTGCCTTTGTTTTATGAACGCTCTTTTAAAGCTTTACTTGTTAATCAAACTCTATGAACTCACCAACCTTTGTGTTGACACTTTTTAGCATGTTTTATCTCAGGTATCTAAGGCATTCACTTCATGGCATGCATTTGGACACATCATGGAGTCGTGGTGACGACGCGTCTCACTTGGGATTTATAAACTTTAAAACATCGTTTGGCTTGTAACAAACTTATTTCCGCACAAGTTGATTTTCATTTGAGACCAATACTTTGTAAACTCGATTGTTTTAATAAATTAAACGATGTGTTTTCCAAACGACACTTTAGGTCGCTTCGATATAACTGTAACTTTGATGCTATGACAGTCCTCCCCCAAGGTATTCAATTCCGCTGCAAAACAGGTAATTTGGGGGTGTGACATTTGGGCCTCATGCAACCCTCATAACGACATTTGCGATGGAGGAGACGATAAGGAAAGGGTTAAAAATAACAAATACATGTGGTCTACAACTAACGATGATGAAAGGTTGGCAAAATTCTCAATCAAAAACGAGAAGGAACCCCCTATTAAGCATTGCTGCAATCCTATAATGATCATGGAAGACGATTCCACACGAGCATGGCCTACATGCAATCCTTTCCGTGACTGTTGGTATTTGGTAAGATTCGGGGATGCCATTATTAGCTAGAAAGAATGGACATGCCCTCATGAGCTAGAAAGACACGACGTCAAGTTTGGAGATCTATCTTTTCATGATTGGTATTTGGTAAGATTCGGGGATGCCATTATTAATACGGGTCTACTAAGGAAGCTAAAGCTCGACTATGAAGAGCATTGTCTCCAACAAAGAAAATCCATGAATAAAAAGCCAATCAATGATGATACCTCCTGCAAGGATGTTCCTTCAAACAACACCAATGACAAAATATCACGAAAGCATTGGTGTGAGAAGATGAAGACCTTTGGAGAAGTCTTTTGGGCGTCTTGTAACCCGTTTGACGATGACTGTAACGGGGGGAGTAGCATAGCAAGAGTTGGGGATGATGAGTTCTTGTGGACCTCAACCAATGACGATGAGAGGACATATTACCTTGGTTGGACAAGTTGGGATTTGACGATTGGGTTAAAATCAAATATGGAAAAGTAGATGCTTCCACTAAGGAGAAGATTTAGAAGGGATGTATGAGTGAAGAAGACCCGAGTGAAGAAATTCCCAACGATATGAGTGAAGTGATGGATATAGATATCAAAGATACGACGGGTAATGAAAAAGAAGAATGCAAACGTGAGCTAATTGAAGAATTACTAGACGATAAGAGGTTTAAGGGAACTAACTCCGATGATGATGACATCGAGGGAATTATGGACTACCTTGAAATACAAGGTGAAGACGGGTTCACTAACCCCGATGATGAAGCATACGAACAAAGAAGGTACAAACTTCTTGGTATTCCGTACAAAAGGCTCCCTCCAATTGTGGCTGAGAAATATGAATTTACAAGATACCACTTGGGGCCGGATGAAAGGTTTTGCAAGATTCGGAAGATTGAGACAAAGGAGTATCTCTACACAACTACTAATGTTGCTTGGGTCAGACACAACTTGATGAAGGATTGGAGGATGTTAGCCAAGTAAGAAGGCCACCGTAAAGCCCCATGGCTTTGAGTCTAACTTAAAGACTTGATAATAAAGAAAAGTGCTCTTTCGAGAGACAACCTGAATTATCCTTTTTATTTCTATTTTTGTTGGGTTTTGTGTTTTTAACAAATTTTGCAGGAAATTGGAGATGAATTCACAAGTAATTTAAACACGGACCATATCTATCCATTAGTTACAGTGTAACACACCACCATGGTTACGCCGTAACACATCATCAGTAGCGATTCTCTCCAAAGCATTACCCATTACGGCGTAATCTCATCCATTGGTTACGCCGTAGCTACTCACCAGTAGCGATTGCAAGGTTTTTCCATAATTACGGCGTAACTCCTATAATGGGTTACGACGTAATTATCTTGCAGTTACAATTCTTTCTATAATAACACAATAACCTTGTATTAGTTTTTAAATGAACTTTGTGGGTATGTTCTCTGTAAGCCCTCACGAGACTACACTCGTTCACTTGGGACACAAAGTGGTTTAAAAGGCTTGTTGCATATGCTAAATGCAACCGTGATTCATACGAAAGTGAGTTAGATTTCTTTTTATTTTTCTTTTTCTTTTTTTAGAATTATGCTTGTTGGATAGTGTAATTTCAGGGAATGAAGGTTGCTCGTGGATACTTAAGCGAAGGCACGATTCTCTTCGTGGGCCTTCTTTCTTTTTAGGAGCGAATTTCAGGGAAGTTCTTGCTCTAATTCTACTTTCTCTTCACCTTTATTTAATGTTTAGTACAAAAGGGACTTTGTATATTTCAAGTGGGGGGACGGGAGTAGAATTATCTCTAGAACTTTATTGCCCTCGTTTTACTAGTTTATTTTGAAAAATTATGCCATTTTTAAATTTTTGATATGTTTTTCTTAACCTAACTAGATTAGACCTTAGCCGAGCACATTATAACCTGATTGGTCCCGAACCGTCAAGTTTAATCACACAAGCTAACCACTTGTGAATGGCTAACCGTAATAAACTTAAAACTGCTCAGAAACCAATGCAATTAAGATCTGGAGAATATAGTGGATTCCCGGGTCGTTAAGTCCCACGGAGACTTAATGGTGTTTTAAAACTTTCAGAGATAGAATGATCACTAAGGATAATGATCAGTAAAGATTTGGATTGGAAATTACACTAATGATTGATTGGAATGGAATTGGATACAGAATTGATAAGCACAACAATCAGATAAAACAAACGTAAATACGTACGTATATTAAATTACGTAAACGTACTAAATAAAAAGTGAATTCTAAGAAATAAAAGACCTAAAAATATGAAAATGACATTTTTAAAATCCTAAAAATAAAAGAAAATTATTAGAAAAGGAAAATTATTTTTACAACTATTTATTTAATTATTATTAATTAAAAACTATTTTTATCTATTTATTAATACTCTAAAATACTCTAAAATATTAAATAGAGCTAGAAAAATAAACTTATGATTTAGAAAAATCTAAAATATTATAAAACTTATTTTAAAACTAAAAATATATTTTTTACACTTTTTATCTATTTATTACTAATTAATTATTATTTAAAATACACTTAAATACTAGAAAATATAAAATTAACCTGGAAAAATAAAATTTTAACTTAGAAAAATCTAAAATATTATAAAACTAATTTTAAAACTGAAAGGATATTTTTTATGCTTTTTAATTATTTATTACAAATTATTTAATACTTTTAACTATTTAAAATTCTAATAAATACTAAACAGATTAGGAAAATTATGAAACTTTTTCTAAAACTAACTTATGATGACAGAAAACTAAGAAAAATATAAAAACTAGATTTACTTAATAATAAGCTGAAAAGAAAAATCAAAAAGCTAATTAATATTAAATAAACGCTATCACTATATTAAAAATGATGTTTTTGTGGATTTTCTTTTTGAAAACTATTATACTACTGATATTATGAAACTTTAACAAAGACAAAAATTTTACAACTTAATAATAAGCTGTTTGAGAACTTAAAAACCCAACAGTGAGCTTTATGAGCTTATTTGAAAGATTTTAAGCTCAACAAACTTGAAAACTGGAAACCAAGGTAGATTAAGATACAAATAAGCTAGAGAAACTCAAATGAAGCTAGAAAACACAAAAATACATACTGAAAAGCTACTGATAAGCAAATAAGCACTTGGCTTCTATTAGTTATAAGACGAAATGGGACAAGGTTTAGGCTATAAGCGATTTCTATCAAATAAGCTTCAAAATAAAAACTTAAGCTTGGGACCTCAAGATGGCTAGGTCGACTTTCCAAAGAACCAAGAATCACAAGATTAGACCAACAATTAAGCTCAGTGTGAGCTTGTGAAAGTGGCTACTTCCATTTGTGCACAGGCATATATTTTGAAGAGGTACTCAAAAGAAGTCGAAAAATAAGCAATCGAATAAGTGATTAAAAGTGAACTAATATTTTCTAATTAAGTTTAGCACTAAACTTTAACATTCCAAAAGATTTTAGGCTAAAACTCAATATTAAACACACACTAAAATTATCTATTTTATTAAAAACGACCAAATTGAAAATTTTGACTTTTTAAAAAAACACTAAGGTTGACTAAAATGAACTTTGAACCGATTCTATCAACTGATTATGTTGTTTTAAGGTAGATTAAGACTAATTTTAGCAACAATGACAACTTATGAACACAAAAACAAGATCATAGATCATAAAAACCCCACAGCTTAGTACACTAGATGGGATCAAAAGGTATTTTGACTTTTCAAGAACAAAGACCGGTTTTCTTGGTGAGATGAGTTATTAGGGACTAATGAGACATGAAACAAGTAAAAGCAAATGCTAGAATACCTTCTAACACAGATTGCACAGGAAACCAAACACCACTTGATAAAACTGTTTTGTGATTATCAACACAAAACTCAAATTAAAACCATAAAGCGATTCTGAGACCTTATAATATCATTTATCAAGACTAAATAAACATAAAACAACGACCATAACAACATTAAACTAAGAAATGATGATGATGCTATTTTAACTGTCAAAATTAGATTTTTAGCAACTATGAATTAAAAAGAACAACCAACTGCTTTTAATCTTTAACTTTACTTAACTACAACTAATAAACATGAAGAAACAAAAATTCAAGCTATTTAACAATTCAAACAATTGAAATGCCAAAATGATCAAAATGCTTACAAGTGGCTATCCAACCGAAATCACGTAACCAAGATCAAAAGACCACTCCTATAGGCTTACCACTAAGCCACTAACCTGTGGCAATCCAATATTCACCCCGCTCCAACTTTGATCACCATTTCTTGTGATTTTGAATTTACAACTATTTATTTGTATTTTGGTGATTTTTGCTTTTTGATACTAAACGATTTTTAAAGTATCTAATAGCTTTATAAAGCTATCTAGGAGCTTATGTTTGCTTATGAGTCCATATTAACAACTCGCTTAACAACATTCAACCATTCATGAAATTTTTGAATAAGGAAAATTTGCATAAACCGAAATAGGACTTAAACTTTGAAATTGATTATCACAAAAGCTTTATTTTACAGGATACTTGAAATACAAAGTTTAAAAGATTAAAGATACATCGGAATTTAAAATTAGACTAAAACGACATGCATAAATAAAATTACACTAGATGATCTCTTCCCATTGCTTCTCAACCCTCCTTTATAGACTTTTGTGACTCTATGTCGACCTCGATTGTATCCCACCTCATCCGAGCCATTGGATCTTCATATATCATCACATTCGTCCATTTGGATATTTGGCGCCAAAAAGTCTCTAGCGGTGTTTGAGCATTAATGAAGTGGTTTGAAGCAATTAAAGATCTTTGGGTGTTAGTGAAGGTGGAGGGGACAAGGTAAGGTGGGGGATGTTGAAAAGTGGAAAACCACTCCGGTTTTGGAATGCAGGTGATGGAGAAGGAGGTGAATAAGTGTTTGTGGTATTTGACGCGTTGACCGGTTGGACCGTGGTATTAGTTATTAACGGGTGGGTCAAAATAGGGTTTTGGACGGGGTCAAAATAGATGTGGACTAGCTCAAGGCTCATGGGGTCAAGGTCCAAGGGTCAAGCTGGGTTGGGCTTGGATATTGCATTGGGCCAGCAGGTTGTGGATTGGGCTTGGGTTTGTAATATTAAAAAGGTGTCCGTTTGGTTTGATAGTATCACAAGGACCAATCATGTAAATTCAGATTTTTGAGGGACCAAAACTGAACTTTTTCCAATGTTATCAAAAGGACCAAACTTGACAAACTTTGATAGTACAAGGATAATATTTGATCATTTTCCATTTTAAATATCCAAGGACTAATTTTGCCATTTTCAAACTTGAAGGACCTTTTTCGCCATTTGACCAAAGAATCAATCAAGGACCATTTTGACAATTTAGAATATTTCGGGGACCTTGAATGATATTTTTCTTGATTTTGATATACCGGGACTGTTTTGACAACTTTTGAAACTTGGGGACTAAAATTGCCAATTTTGCAAACTTGATCTGTTTTTCATCGATTTTGATATGTTTGCATTTGAAACACATAAAACACGATTTGTGATATTTTCATCATTTTGATGCATTTAAAGTGTTTTCGGATGATTTTGCGTTTAGATTGTACAAAATGATGAGTATTTAGACACTCATCAATCCCCACACTAAGATATTGCTAGTCCCTAGGAATGATTTAGAACTTTAATGGATTTTAAAACTCTTTACCAAAAGCCATCACTGGAGTAGCCAATTGTTTCGGTTCAAGTAAGAACCTTGGTACAACGATAACCAAATGATTTTGAGCAAATCATAAGTCAGAACGGATTTGATTTGTCTTTACCGAAGCCGTTTGCTCGGACTAGCCAACTCTTAGATAAATTATCGATATTATCTTTGGTGAGTGAATACCAATTATGGTTTTCCATCGCCTTTACCACAAGCCATAAACTTGCGGGCTAGCCAACTCTTCACTTTTTAGGATATGGTGAGTTGAATACCATACAATTTTGGGCAAATTGTAAGTCGTCAACGGATTTGATAAATCTTTACCAAGAGCCGTTTGCTCTGGATTAGCCAATCCTTTTGTTTTTAGACATGGCGGATGATTACCATTTCTTTGAGTAAGTGAAAACACTTACTCCAAAAAAATTTTGGCCAAAACGGGAATTGGGTGGATAATTACATGATAAAATTCGTGAGAATTCCCCCCCACACTAGAAATGAATATTGCCCTCAATATTCAAAGTACCGGCGGTTATGCCGAAACAAAGAACGTAAAAGGGAAATACTACGGCCATTATTTGAAAGATTTTTTTTAGAGAAAACTTATATAATATAGCGGGGGGCAACTCCCCCACACTAGGATGGTAGAACAGAGAAAGAAGACAGAAATATGGGTGAAAACCCATATGGTGTGTGTTAGCCTTAATAGTTTTATTAAAAGTGATGGTCATTCACATTTAGGAACTTTGTAACTCGTGTTAGATATCGTGATAGAATAGTCAACGGGCTCGTGGATTGGACTAAGCTAAATGGGCTTTAGTTTAGTTAAGCTAGTATTGAATAATGGCGTGTAACCCATGTCCAAAACCAAGTCCACGAAGCCCAAGCCAAGCCCATGGAAAGCCTTTAGGGCAACATGTGTCTTGTACTATAAATACCCCTCAAATGGTCATTTGAGGGGTGTGCTTGAAAGTGTGTGTGTGTGTGTGTTTTCCTTTGGAATATACAACATCTTGTGTTCATCTTTATCTCACATATACACGAATTTAACATCAAGTCACCATCTTTCTTCCTTATTTCTAAGCATAACGTTTGTGTTGTTTGTGTTAACGTTTGTATTTGTGTTGGGTTTGTGATAAGGTTGATATTTGTAAGGTCCTACAATTGGTATCAATCGCCTAACAATGGTTTAGGAGTGTTTGGTTGAAGTTTTTGTTTGTGTAGTATACGAGTAGTTTCGTTCTTAAAGATTCACGCTTAAAGCTTTCATTTTTTCACCAAAAAATTCAAGATTCTTGTGGTTTAAGGTTTATTTGGTGTTAAAGTTTTAGTTTTTCGCAAAAAGTTTCAAGCTTTACGGGTTTAGATACGTTTTTAAACTCGTATTTGGTGTATTGGTCATTTCTACTCGTAACTTTTCTAGGCACTTTGGGTGAAAAAGGTCAACATTTTTGGGTTATTCGAGTGTTTTTAAGGATATTTGTGCAAAAGAAATCGGTTGAATCATTGAAAATTTTTTACGAGTAGGTCAAAACCCTAGTTCTACTCGTAAGAAAGTCAACTACTCATAAGGTTCTACTCGTAACTTTTTGGTGAAGTTTCTTCGAGCTATAACGGTGACTCAGTGCTTCCCTCACTTGGATAAGTGTGTGGAACACTTCGACTTTTGGATATCTCTTACACTGTGATAGTGTAAAGGATTTTTGGGCAAAACCCTAATCTTACGCATAAGTTTTTACTTACGCGTAGAATACTTTACGCATAAGCATTTTTCTTACGCCTAAGTTTTTCTTACGCATAAGCTAAATCTTACGCTTAACTTTTTCTACTCGTAACTTTAAACCTACGCATAAGATCCTACGCCTAAGGAATCCTACGCCTAAGATCCCACGATAAGATCCTACGCCTAAGTTTCTACTCGTAACTTGTGTTTCTACGCCTAAGCTCTTTCTACGCATAAAGGTTTTAAAAAAAAAAAAAAAAAAAAAAAAAAAAAAAAAATTTATGGAAAAGTTGAGTAAAATTTAAATTTTGAGGAGACTAAACGCTCAATTTTACGAGATTCAAATTTTGGTTTAATGTGAAAATTTTGGTCAAAATTCAAATTTTGGCCTAAATTCAAATTTTTCGTCAAATTTTGCGTCAAAATTGTCATAACTCAAAATTTTTATCGTCCTTAGAATTGATTTTTATAGTGAATTTCAAATTTTGGGCGAAATTTTTTAAGAACCGAGTTTATTTAGTACGACTTACGGAATCACCTCAACCGAGCTTAATCATCATCAACCACAACTCCTTTATCGTTGAATCGATCCTACATCAACTTTATCGATCATACCTTCATCAATGGCAACTCAACAAGACATTCATGCAGCCGGTGCGAAAACCGTCCTCCTATGTTGGAAAAAGGTGGTTATCTTCAATGGACAAGTCGAATGCTTCGTTACATCAAGACAAAACCTAATGGAAAATTGATGATCAAATCCATTCGTGATGGACCCTTCATACCTCGACAAGTCCAAGACCACGGAAATGCCGATGCAACACCTCCCACCCCACCATTTTTCGCCTTCAAAAGAATCGGAATACTCAAGAGGATCAAGAAAGTCGAAGCGAGATGACATGGCAATTCATATTATCCAACCGGGTCTACCAAGAGACATCTTTGTCAGAGAGCGGTTGTGAAACCGCTTTCGATATGTGGTAACGTGTTAGACGACTTTGTCATGGAATGTAAATTGGTCAACAAGACACGAGAACAAGTTGCTAATCGCTTGGGAGAAGTTTACATCTACTCCGTGAGAATCCATTGAATCCTACTATGGAAGGTTCGCACTTTAATGAATGAGCTAATCGAAACAAGTTGACACCCGAACTATCGTGAGCAACATCAAGTTCTTGAACAATCTACCAGAAGAATGGGGACGATATGTCACTATTGTCAACCAAACAAAAGACTTACATCAAGTGAACTTTGATCAACTCAACGATTTTCTGAAACAAAATCAAGCTGAAGTGAATGAAGTCAGGCAAGAAAGATTAGCAAAGAATCATGATCCATTGGCACTCATTGCAAAGACTCAAACTCCAGTGAATACACAACAAGCCTCATCATCTTCCAACAACAACAACTTGCAGCAACAACAAAACTATCCACCTGAACAACAACATTACCAGGAACAAGGAATCACTGATCTTGAAATGGAACAAGAAGAAGCTTTGTCACAAGCATTTGCATTCTTGGGTAAAGCATTCAGAGGTCGCTATTCCACACCAACTAACAACAACCAAAGGATTTCATCAAACACTGCAATAGCAAGTTGCACACCGGGTGTGAATATGGGTCGTCAAGGTCAAAATGTTGGAGTTATTGGGAATCGGCAGGATATGCTATCGATTTCGCATGGGTAATCGTGCGATTCGAATCGTGTAATCGATGGGTCGAATGTTGGGAATAGAGCGGTGGGTAATCGAATGGGAATGTTGCGACCGATCGTTGGGAATTATGGAAATGTGAATCGTGGTAATCGTGTTACGTGTTATAACTGTCAAGGAGTGGGTCACATGGCAAGAAACCGTCCCACTAAACCGCACAAGAAGATCGGTGATTTTCTTGAAAAGTCGCTTTGTTAGCGTATAAGCAAGCAATGGGTTCTGATTAAGTCTTGAGGAAAATGACTTTTCGCTATTGTGGATGAATTGAAGACCTCGAGGAACTCAATGCAATTGCATCTTCATGGCAAATCTTCGTGAAGCTAAGTATGACACGAGTCGACTCACCTCCTGCCTATGACGCCAACGCAGATCTCGAGGTACCAATCATTGATCCATGCTATAACAATGTCATATTTGATGTGTTTACTCATGACGAACGGCGATTCGCGACATCGGCACCTACTTATGATACATACCGGACAATCCGAGTTGTAGCAATACTAACTCGAGACTCGGATGTGGATCCTAGTGGAGACCGTGTGGCACAAAATAATCGAGACCGATGAGGAAACACGTGCTTATTTTGAATCATTAATCAACAACTGTGGCATTGAAATTGAGAAAGTTAAAAGGTCAATCGCGATGTTAAGGCGCGAATGCCAAATTGACCGCGAGCTTGAGAGTTACAAGGAGAACGCAAAAGCCTTTGAATTTCGAAAAACAAAGAATCGAATTAGAAATTGGTTATCGAAATTTGGTTTCTAAAGAACAACTTTTGCAAATCAAGTACAACACACTCGATGTGAATTTGAACTTGAAAATTAAATCTTTAAACAAGGAAATTTCAGATTTAAACAACCAACTTTCTAAACAAAAAGCAAAGTTTTCTGATCTTGAAAAAGAGAAGAAGCAGTTGATCACTGATTTTTCAAAACGAGAAGATTCTCTTCTTGATGAAATTCTTGATAAAAATGAGAAAATCCAAACTTTGGAAAATTTGCTTCTTAAAACGGGTCATTCTGCTCAAACAATCAAGATGCTTTCTAATCAAGTAAATCCGCGTTTTCATACCAATAATAGAATGGCACTTGGTAACGACCCTTCTTCGTTCCTCAAGAAAGCTCGAAATCTCGAATGTGTTAAACAATGGAAATGTTTTGCATAAACCCATAATTGTTCGTGATTCTCTTGAAACGTTGGAACTATCCGAGGAGAGTAGATCAAAATGAAACAAAAGAATCCGAAATCAAACCTATTGATTATAACAAATGGAACAAAATTAACGGAATTACTTTTGTTAATAAAAAGAAAAGTCAAAGTTCTCCATCACAACAAATGTTTCAAACAAAGAGTCAACACTGCTTCAAAATCTGTTTCAAAACCAAAGGTTGTCTCAAATTCTCTTCGAACATTGAACAAATGTCTTCAAACAATCCTTTTAACACAAGTGATGCGAGAAGTATTTTAGACAATGTGAAAACTAGAATTGTGGATCTTCAAGACACTATTAAAACTAAAACCACTATTACACCTAACAACCGGTTCTCTAGTTTTGACATCGAACAAAGAAAGTTTTTGAAACTCAAATTGCCCTCACCGAATGCCATCGGTGCAAGGGTAATTCATTTTGAACAAGCGTTTTTGAAAGAAACAACCGACTTTGTCAAGGACCATAAATCCGTAAAGCAAGCCAATGACCGTGTTGAACAAATCAAAGTTTTGGAAAATTTAAATGACTCTCTCTTGAAGATGTTCGACTCATCGATATTATGTCCATCATTTTGCAAACATATTCGTTGAAGATCATGAAAGACTCGTGGATGAGACCTCGAAATTGTTTCAAAATATGAAAAAGCTCTTATGAAACTTGAAAAGAAAATATCTCATATTTTAAACAACTTGATCGAAAAACCGAGGAATGCAAGTATGACAAATTGTCGTATGAGCGTGCCTACAATGACATGAAAGAGAAAATGATCTTTTGAGGGCTCACCGGAATGTCAAAAGGAAAGGCAAGTGGATACTAAGATTACAAAACCATTGACCGAGGAGAAAGCAAATGTTCCCAAACCGGTTTTTAAACCAAAATGTCTGCTTCTATGCCTCCTCCAAAAGTCAATGAGAAAATGTTTCATCAAAACCAATCACTCCACCGCCTTGCCTAAACAAAATGTTGATAAAGGAAAAGCGGTTATTGAGAAACCAACAGTTTTAGCACCTGGACTTTTTAAGATGAGTACCACTAATGCGTCTGCCTCCACATCTAAAGAGACTAGGATAGCTGAAACCACCTCCCTTGCAAAAAATGTGAATCCTAATGAGTGTGCCTTACCTTCTACAGGACTAGGAAGCACCTCTAGGAGCAGCAGACTAAAGCCTAAGAGCAATACAAGGAACAATAGAGTCTCGCTTGCCTCTAAGAGTAGTCGCTTGAATAAAGAGAAGAAAGTAGAAGAGCACCCTAGGAATTTACCGCTTTGTAACAAGAAAGACATTTCATCCGAATGTAATGAACCTATGAAATCGCTAAGTTTAATGAATCATGAATCTGCTTTGTTTAACCGGCAAGAAATCTTTATCTAATGTTCATGATGATTGTGTTTCTAAGAATGAGATTGTTAAGCTCATTAAGAAGAATGTTCCCAAAAGAACTTATGCTAAACGAATAGGAAGACTAGTCGCGAGACTTAGGCTTTACACTACCGATAGGGAGCATAATGTTTACTTTAGGGATGACATTTGGAAACCAACGGGTAGAACTTTCACACTCGAGAATGGAAGAATGAGTGATGCACTGTCTTACCAATAGATGACTTCTATGAGTGTGATCGAGATTTTACCTCTAACCCAAAGGAACCAAGATCAAACGGTTTCCAAAATCTTCTTCTTCGTGATTGGCGTTATCGAAATATGTCTTTGGATCGTCGACTCGGGTTGCTCCAAGCACATGACCGAATCAAGCTGATCAATTTCGTCGGCAATTCATGGGAACCGTACGCTTTGGAAATGATCATGTAGCACTATCATGGGTTATGGAGATCTACCTTTCGGAAATTATTTGATCACTCGGGTTTACTATGTCCAAGGGTTGGGACACAATTTGTTCTCGATCAGGCGGTTACTCGTGATGCGATTTAGAGGTTGCTTTTAGGAAAAATGCTTGCTTCGTTAGAAACTTGGATGGCACCGATCTCTTAACGGGAATCGTGATACAAACTTGTATGCTATCGACATTAACCAAATGGCCTCTTCATCACCAATATGTCTTATGACACGAGCATCCGGAACACAGTCCCGGTTGTGGCACGTAAGGTTATCCATCTCAATTTCGACACCATCAACAAAATTGCCAAAGACAACATCGCCAATGGACTTCCAAAGTTCAAATACACCAAGGATCACTTATGTCCATCATGCGAACAAGGAAAAGCAAAAGAGCATCATATAAACCCAAACCGCACCTAGTTCGGAAGCAAAGTTGCATATGTTGCACATGGACTTATGTGGCCAAATGAGAGTTGAAAGCATTAATGGGAAAAAGTATATTCTTGTTATCGCCGATGACTATTCGAGATATACATGGGTTAAGTTTCGAGATCAAAAGACGAAGCACCGTGCATCATCATCACCTTTTGAAACGTATTCAAGTACTTCTTCAAACTCCGATAGGGTTGTAAGAATGCATAACGCACGTAATTCACTAATCGTGAGTTAAGAGCTTATTTTGAAGATGTTGGAATTACTCATCGACATCACCGTTAGAACTCCACAGCAGAATGGGGTAGTTGAAAGAAGAAATAGAACTCTTGTGGAAGTCGCTGCACGATGCTAATCTATTCTAGTGCACCGTTATTTCTATGGGTCGATGTTGTTGCCCTTTGCTTGTTTCACTCGAACCGATCCCTTATCCATCCAAGATTCAATAAAACCCCATATGAGCTTGTGAACAACGAAAACCCGATATCTCTTACTTTCACGTGTTTGGCGCTTTGTGCTATCCTACGAATGACGTAGAAGATCTTGGAAAACTTAAAGCAAAGGTGATATTGGAATCTTCATTGGATATTCGAGATAACTCGAGGGAATTCTGGTGTATAAAAGAAGGCTACGGAGGATCATGGAGACGATGAATGTGACGTTTGACGAACTTTCACAAATGGCTTCGAGAGACTTGCTCTAGAACCCGCACTAAACCGATGCACTTCGGACACATCGATCAGACTCGTACCTCAAAGAGCTCAATCAACTTCGCTTGAAAATCCTAAAGAACAAGAATGGGAAAATTTCTTCGAGTTAATGTTCGATGAATACTATGGTGGAACTTCGACAAATGCATCAAACCATCATTCCGCCGCACCCGCTCAAAATCATCCTCCACCACCAACGTAAGATGCATCTACAACGGTCGAAACCAATGCACCAACTCCATCAACATCATCTACATCTACTCAAGTTCTTGTACCCGTTCTACCAAGCAGCTGATGAGCAAAACCAAAACCATAACGATGCAACGTTAGATGAAGACTTATTTGAAAACCCGTTTGCTACGGAATCAGCTGAATCTTCTTCAAGCTTACGAGAACCATCTAACTCGCACACATTTAACCAACGGTATCCTTCTACTCTGAAGTGGACAAAAGACCACCCAATTGAACAAGTTATTGGTGAACCTTCAAGGCCAATTCAGACGAGACGCCAACTTGCCACCGATTGCGACTTGTGCATTTACCTTTGCTCAATTAGCAATCTAGAACCAAAGAACATTCGCGAGGCAATGGCAGATCCCGCATGGATAGAAGCAATGCAGGAGGAACTTCTTCAATACCGTCTACATGACTCTTGGGAAAAGGTTCCAAGACCAATTGACGTTCGTGTCATCGATCTCAAATGGTTATGGAAGAACAAACGGATGAAGAAATGACGTAATTGCAACAAAGCTCGTCTTGTGGCCAAAGGATACGAGACAGGAAGAGGAATAGACTTTGAAGAGTCATTCGCGCGGTAGCTAGACTAGAAGCGCCAGATATTCTTGGCCTATGCACCACAAAACATCACGGTTTATCGATGGACATTAAGACCGCGTTCTTGAATGGAACTCGAAAGAAGAAGTGTACGTGAGTCGGCTGTAAGGCTTCATAGACATGGAACATCCGACTACGTCTACAAACTCAAAAGGCAATCTATGGTTTAAAACAAGCTCGAGAGCGTGGTATGACGAACGTCCTCTTTCCTTATCCAAAACAATTTCACCAAAGGAACAGTTGATCCTACCTTGTTTACACAAAATGCAAAACGACATTTTGATTGTTCGATTTATGTGGGCGACATCATCTTTGGGTCCACTAATCCGAATCTTTCAAAACATTTTGAAAATCTCATGAAAAGTAAATTTGAAATGTCCATGATGGGGAACTAAAATTCTTTCTTGGTTTACAAATACATCACCCCTCGTGGAATTTTTATAAATCAAGCTAAATACACAACCGAGATTTTGAAAATCATGGTATGGACAATTGTGATTCGGTCGAACACCAATGGTAACTTCACCAAAAATTGGAGCCGATTTGTTTGGGAAACCTATTGATCCAAGAAATATCGGAGCATGATTGGTTCTCTCATGTATCTTACCGCTAGTCGACCGGATATTCATTTTGTTTGTTTGCTTATTAGCACGGTTTCGAGCTAAGCCTACCGAATTGCACCTCAAAGAGGTTAAACGGATCTTCGGTACCAAGACATCCATTCACATGGGACTTTGGTATCCGAAGGAACCGGATTTGATCTAATTGCCTTTTCGATGCGGACCACGCAGTGACCAAGTTACTGACAAAAGTACATCCGAGGAGCACAATTTTGGGTGAAAAGCTAGTCACCGGTCTTCAAAGAAACAAGATTGCATTGCACTATCAACCGTCGGCCGAGTATGTGTCTCTATCTGCGTGTTGTGCTCAAGTTCTATGGATGAGAACACAACTCACAGATTATGGCTTTACTTTCGATAAAATACCTATGTATTGTGACTCGAAAAGTGCCATAGCCATATCATGCAATCTGCTCATCACTCAAAGACTAAGCATATCCGAGTCCGCTATCACTTCATCAAAGAGTACGTCGAAAATGGTACTGTTGAATTATTCTTCGTGAAGACAGATACCAACTCGCGATCTATTAACTAAAGCCCTTCCAAAAGAAAGGTTTGAGTATTTAGTTCGACGAATTGAATGCGGCCTAACCCCGAGGAGTTAGAACGTCTTCTCGAATCTTCTTGAAAATGATTTTCCAAAAGTCACTGTAAATATTTTTGAAAACAAAATACAAAATTTGAAAACCAACAAAAGCAAATTATAAAAATATAAAACTTTCAAAAATACAAAAACAATAGAAAATCAAAAATCCAAAAATATTCTTCTACGACATGTCTCTTGTATAATCGATATTCAGACGATCTAAAAATGTCATTCAACAATGATACGGGCATGTATGTATGCTTGAGCGAGAGTTCTTTAATATGTTTTCTAAAACATGTCGCTTCTCAAAATTTCTTCATAAATGGCTTTCGATACATCAAGACGAAATCCGGACCGAAATGATGACTTTTGATTATTTTCAAATCAAAACTCGTGCTTTGATCGAAAATGAGGTGTACGCTTGAAGGCACTACATTTAAAATGGTGAGAATCATCATCATCTTGAGCACCTTTTCAAGATTGTTCAAAAGATTTTCAAAATCTTTCAAAATACTTTGTGCTCAAGATAACTCCTCTAAAACCCTTTAATTGATTATGCTTTATTAAAGGGGAGTATAAAACAAAAATGTTCCAAATTCATGCTTAAATCAAACCGTTTGTCTCCCAAAAGATTCTAAAATGTTTTTAATCCGTTGATATCAAAAATATCACGATATGCTATTTTGAGGGGAGGAGACGTGATTAAAATGTGATCAAAATCGTTGTTTGAATCTCAAATGAGCTCGACTCGAGATGAAACCAATGAATTGACGAGCAATTATGTACCATCTCGAGAAACTTTCGTGGACTTGACCAGACGGGTAATAATTTCAAGCTAGTTCTCTAGTGATGTAAACGTGTCTCGAATCGGTCTTGTTCATTTAAAGTCGATCAATTCAAAAGTGCGAACTCACCCTCTATGTGCGTTACGTCAAAACATATAAGCACATGTGAAGGGGAGTGTTTACGAAAATATAAAACTCACGGAGTGTTTCAAACATGTTTTCTATCATAAACACTCGAGAGATTTTCAAGAAAATGGTTTTATGGCAACAATAGGACAATCATGGAGTTATAAGGTGACTAAGAATAGAAATCGGTCCTATGATCCGCCAGAGTTGAGGGATCTACCCAAGGACATCACAAATAGTTAGTATTAGAAGTCCTTAGGAATAATTGAAAAAAAGGAGTAATGTGAGAAAGGAGAAAGAAGGGTTGAAAATTAAAAAGAAATGTAATGAGAAAGGGTGAAAGAAATAGCCATCCATATTCAACCTTAGGCGAAACCGTGTTCAATACATATGCTCTTGGTTGTCACTAGATGACACCGGTATTGAAGACAAAGACGTCATGGACCCGATGGACGACCGCACTAAACCTTCTAGCCACTCAATTCCTCTCAAAAGGATTTGTTTCATTCTCACTGGAACCCTACATAATCTATCGACTTTCTCTTAGAGATCGTTGATATTGAAGAAGGAGACCCTCTCCTAGTCTCCGCCAGAAAACCAAAATGCACTATTGAGTCTAGAGCCACGAGATTCATCAAAAGATCTCATAGGAACACATGACATGACATCGCTTGTTGATTCATCAATAAGGACAAAAGTGATATATTCTAGAGTCCCACGCATCTTAGCAATCGCCGAACATTTATGAGAAGTTTCACTGTGATCTTCAATGATTGAATGGAAACTCCCGCCGGGTCAACATCAAGCACCCACACAGCAGTCACTTGGTAATTCTCCATGGATTACGCTTAGTGTGTCTCAAACGGTCTACATATCGTGAAGTGATGCTTGATTGTACTTGAATGACTCATCCGAATCAGATGTACTTGGTATATCGCGTTATCTCACTTGTGGGACTCAGTTCAGAACGGCCTCGTGAGAATTAGAGATGTGTTTTCACACTATGTCATAACACCTCGAAATTCAAACTTGTAAGTGCCGGAATCCGCTTATTACTAACCTGTTTTATGTTTTCTTCTTATGGAAGCTCCGGAGCGGATGGATCGTGCAGACTCGCCACATGCTCATACCAACAACACATGAAAGTTCTCATCAAAATCAAAGGCAACTCATAGTTAAAGATGATTCTTCGTCAATGTCAAAGAATCTACAAAGTGTAAAGACTCGAGAACTACATCATTGGTAACCAAAAGACAAATAGAAGTGTGAGCATGGTGGAGAAAGACGTGGAGACACCTAACCAACGGTCGACAACGCAGACAACCACATTAATCGATCACAAAGCATGAAGGAACAAAGAATCAAGACTATTCAATATCTACACACAAAGTCCTAGCTCAAGAAAAGTAGAGACCTAATCAAGTGGAGCATCATTTGAATGACCACCCTTAGGGGAGATTGTTAGCCTTAATAGTTTTATTAAAAGTGATGGTCATTCACATTTAGGAACTTTGTAACTCGTGTTAGATATCGTGATAGAATAGTCAACGGGCTCGTGGATTGGACTAAGCTAAATGGGCTTTAGTTTAGTTAAGCTAGTATTGAATAATGGCGTGTAACCCATGTCCAAACCCAAGTCCACGAAGCCCAAGCCAAGCCCATGGAAAGCCTTTAGGGCAACATGTGTCTTGTACTATAAATACCCCTCAAATGGTCATTTGAGGGGTGTGCTTGAAAGTGTGTGTGTGTGTGTTTTCCTTTGGAATATACAACATCTTGTGTTCATCTTTATCTCACATATACACGAATTTAACATCAAGTCACCATCTTTCTTCCTTATTTCTAAGCATAACGTTAGTGTTGTGTTGGGTTTGTGATAAGGTTGATATTTGTAAGGTCCTACAGTGTGTGCTATTGTTTTTGATTCTCGAGTCACTAGCTTGACTCGATCCCCGCATTCATTGGTTCATGGGGAAAGTTTGTAGATCAGGGACAACCATGGATGGAATGACCTCTCCAAAGTAATGCTTTAATCGATGACCATTCACTTTAAAATTTGGACCATCAGGCTGAGATAACTCAATGGTGCCATAAGGATAAACCTTAGCGATAGTAAATGGACCAGACCAACGGGACTTGAGCTTTCCCGAGAAAATCTTCAATCTTGAATTGAAAAGAAGGACTCGATCACCAACGTTGAAAACGCGGTTCTTGATTTTAGAGTCATGAATCTTCTTTGTCTTTTGCTTGTAGATCAAAGAGTTCTCGTATGCTTGATCACGGAGTTCATTTAATTCATTCATTTGAACTTTTCTGTGATCACCATCCGTCTGAATATCGGTTGGCATGTTTTAAGGCCCGGATGCCTTGTGCTCTAACTCAATCGGAAGATGACATGCCTTTCCGTACACTAGCTTGTATGGAGTACACCCGATGGGTGTTTTGTAAGCTGTACGGAAGGCCCAGAGTGCGTCATCCAGTTTATCCGACTAGGATGCACGATTTTCGCCTACTATCCTTTCAAGAATTCTGTGGAGTTTGATAAACTCCTTGAGATTGTTTTGAGCCTTAGGGTTTAACAATAACATAAACAATCATGCACAGCGGAATAGAACAAACAACTATGTTATTGACACAAGGTTTTCATCATTATCTCCCCAATTATATATTGATCAGAATATAACGTGTTACCTAACTATAACAGGGATCTAAGCCATCTCAGATCTTAGGGATATACAAAACAAACACTAACCCTAGACGTTTATAGAAACACGTCTAGGTTACACACACATCATCTATTAGACGTCTACATTGGAAGACTTGTATTCATAAAACCTACACCCCATGTCCTCTTTATATACTAGAGGATTAGGGTTTACAAGATACTACAAAGGACTAATAAGTAAATCTTCTTTTGCAAGCAAGTCCTTCCATCTTTTTGTAGATTTATTCTCTTTCTCTTAAAGCCCTTGATGTTTCATTCTTCTATTTACTTTGTCTCATCAAATCCAAGGAACCTAAAACCCAACAAATTCTTTTAATACCACGGTTGGAAACTTCCACCTACCCACTTGTTTGGGGGTGGTATGCAGTAGAGAGACGGTGGGTAACACCATACTTTTGCATGACACGATCAAATTGGTCATTGCAGAAATGTGTACCACGATCACTGATTATAGCTCTCGGAGTTCCAAACCTAGCAAAAGAGATTTTAAAACTTCACAACAACTCGGGCATCATTGGTAGGTAAAGCTTTTGCTTCAACCCATTTTGACAGATAGTCAATGACCACTAGTATGTATTTGTTTCTCTAGAAGATGGAAATGGCCCCATAAAGTCAATACCCGGATGTCAAAGATCTCACAAACTTGAATGGCGCTTTATGCATTTCATTTCTTTGAGAGATATTTCCGTGCCGCTGACAAGCGTCACGTGTTTTGACAAAATCGTGGGCATCTTTATAGATAGTGGGCCAATAAAATCTGAATCAAACACCTTTTGGCGGTGTAGTTTGGACTATGATGGCCCCCGGTGGGTCCAGCATGGCAAGCTTTGATAATATCCATAGCTTCCTGTCCATAAACACACCGTCGGATGACTTGATTCGCACAGATTTTGAATAAGTAGGGGTCATCCCAGAAGTAATGTTTAACATCCTTGAAGAATTTATTCTTCTATTGGGTCGACATCCCTTTCATTATGAATTTACCCGCATGGTAATTTGCGAAGTCAGCAAACCATGGGGTAGAAGAGTGTTAGGAATTAGAAATTCCAGGTATTAAAGAGTCGGTCACCTCAAGTATATGTAATCGTTAGAAAGCTCGTAGTCGTAGTTCTTTTATGTTAAGTAGTATTTAGTTAAGTAACACCGTGGAGGACGGACGGTCTTTACCCAGCTGTATGCCGATCCACACCCGATGTGTGGCGATTTATGTAAGACTATATATACTCTACCTTCCAAGGTAGAGAGTTGGAGCTCATAATAATATCTTTCACTTTCTCTCACTAAGTTCCCTAAACCTCTAACTTTCTCTAGAAATTCCATCTATATGCTACTTTGTGTTATGGTTTGATGTGTATGTGAAAAGTTATATCTTACAATTGGTATCAAGAGCCATGGTTAGATCATATCTTGCACATCTTTGGATTTCTAGTGGTTTTGAGTTTGAAAAGTTTAGTGGTTTTGCATCATTTGGTTAATTTCTTGTGTTAAAGTTTGAATTTTGTTAGTACTTTTATGTTTAGAATCATCACAAGTGTTTAGGTTTTCATTTGGTAAGCTTGAATCATCTTGGTTGGGTTGTTTTGGATTGAAAAGTGATGTTTATATGGTTTTCATGCTAGCGACTTAGTTCACGGATAATTTTCTTCGTA
Source organism: Chrysanthemum lavandulifolium (assembly GCA_022545495.1). NCBI lineage: Eukaryota > Viridiplantae > Streptophyta > Magnoliopsida > Asterales > Asteraceae > Chrysanthemum > Chrysanthemum lavandulifolium. The sequence goes on from CM040238.1 coordinate 184,046,073, forward strand.
GCGACTTGCTTCACATAATTGTAGCGAGTTACGTTGTTAAACCTAGCGAGTTAGATCTAGCGAGTTAAAGTACAAGTAGTGGACTCTCCACTATGAGTAGCGACTTGGTGGTAGCGACTTGGTGCAGAGCGAGTTGCTCTTTAGCGACTTGTATCTCTAGCGACTTGTGTAGCTAATTGTCGCCAAAATTTTGCTAGCGACTGAGGGTTAGCGAGTTACTACTTGGCGACTTGCTTTTGTCTAGCGACTTGGGACTCTAGCGACTTAGTCGCCTAGCTAATTAAGTGTTAGCGACTTAGTGCATTATCTTCTAGAGACTTAGTGCATTATCTTCTAGCGACTTAGTGCATTATCTTCTAGCGACTTGAGTGATTCTTTACGGTTTTCTCTTGATTTAGTAAAATCCGTGAAAGAATCTATTTCCGCTTAATCATAGAGTTATAAAATCCCGTATAATGCTTAACATGTCTACCAACGCTCCTCACTGTCATCTCCACTGTCGCCGAGGATGTTCAAGCAATGGCTCGGATACTCGCCCACCCATGCTTGATGAATCGACTACAATTCTTGGGCTCAACGAATCGATTGTATTGCCTTGGAAAGGAAAATGGTGTCAACATTCTCAACTCCATTGATGAAGGACCATATCGAGTTGAGACGACTAGAGACATACTAGATACTAATGAAGATGGTACACTGTTTACGGAATGGATGGACCTAAGATGTATGATGAGCTTGATGATAAGGAGAAAAAGAGATTCGATGCGAGATATCGTGGCTTCAAACATTGTTCTTCAAGGTCTTCCTAAAGACATCTACAAGTCGATCAATCATAACACCGATGCAAAGGCGCTTGGGATAATGTAAAGATGCTTCTCTCGTGTTCGAAATTAACCATGGAAGACAGAGAATCCCAACTCTATGACTAATTTGAGCACTTCAAGATGAAACCGGATGAGAATGTCTATGAGTACTATGTGAGATTTCATAAGTTAGTGAATGACATGAGGAACATCGAATGACTATGCCTAACATTCACCGAACTCAAAATTTGTGAACAACATGAATCCCGAATGGCACAAGTTTGTCACCACGTGAAGCTTACTAAAGGATTGAAGAATACAAACTATGAGCAACTCTATGCCTTCCTCCTTCGTAATGAGAGACATGCTATGTTTGAAAAATTGATTCTCACTCGGTTCCTCAACAACCGCCACATGAACACCTCGGAAAATGGACTCACGATCATCCATTAGACAACATCATTGGAAATCCTCTCGTCTGTATCAACCCGAAACAACTCGCAACCGATGCCTTATGGTGCTTCTTCAACTCCGTACTATCTAAGATCGAACCAAAGGATGTTAAACCGCCATGAATGAAGATAGTCGGTTCAATGCCATGCAAGATGAAATTCATGAGTTTGATCGTCTTGATATATGGGAGTTAGTACCGCTCCAGATCGTGCTATGATTATAGCTCTCAAATGGATCTTCAAAGTAAAACTTGATGAGCATGGTGATGTGTTGAAGAACAAGGCTCGATTAGTTGCTAAAGGTTATCGCCAAGAGGAGGGTATAGACTTTGAAGAATCTTTTGCTCCAGCTTGCTCGAATCGAGGTAATCGTAATCTTTCGGCTAATGCCGCTAGTAAGAACATGGTGGTATATCGATGGATGTAAAGACGGCATTTCGAACGGAGATCTTAAAGAAGTCGCTCACGCCACCAACCTCAAGGATTTGTGAATCAAGAGCATCCTACTCACGCTTATCGCTTGAAGAAGGCTCTTTACGGTTTAAAGCAAGCTCCAAGGCTAATTCTTCTATCAACCGGATTCATCAAAGGAGCGATTGATCCTACATTGTTCACCGTGAAGTCGTGCAAACATTTAATTCATGTTCAAATTTATGTTGATGATATTATTTTTGCCTCGATGCACCCAATGGAATGTGATCGTTTTCAAATGAAATGAGTTCAAAGTTTCAAATGTCAATGATGGGACAAATGTCATTTTCTTGGGATTACAAATTTCACAAAGTCCCGAGGCATTTTCATAAATCAATCTAAATATGCAACAGAGATTTTAAAGAACTTTGTATTTGATTCATGTGACCTGTTGACACCCCATGATTGACCGAACCAAACTAGATGAGGACCTCTCGTGGATCATGATTGACCAAACAAAATATCGTAGTATGATTGGATCCCGATGTACCTCACAACTAGTAGACCGTACATCTTGTTCATTGTTTGCATGTGTGCTAGATACCGTGCTAAGCCTACTAAAAAGCACCTTGAAGCGCTTAAACGGGTCTTTGGTATCTCCAAGGAACCATCAATATGGGTCTTTGGTACCAAGGACACCGTATGTCTCTAACGGCCTATGCGATGCCGATCATGCAGTTGTCAAGATACACGTCAAGTACGTCGGAGGTGCTCGCTTTTGGGTGATAAGCTTGTGAGTGGTCTTCAAAGAAGCAAATGAGTACTTCTATTTCCTCTACAGAGGTGAATACATAGCCATGTCATCTTGTTGTGCTCAAATCTTATGGATGAGATCTCAATTATCCGACTATGGCTTTGTATTCAACAAAATCCTCGTGTCTTGTGATAATAAAGTGCTATTGCTCTCTCATGCAACAACGTTCAACACTCAAGAGCAAAGCATATCGACATTCGACATCATTTCATCGTGGAACAAGTGGAAAAAGGTGTGGTGGAACTATACTTTGTGAGGTCCGAATATCAATTAGCGACATCTTCACCAAAGCTCTTCCAAGAGAACGTTTTGAGTTTATTCTTCCACGACTTGGCTTGAAAAGCCTTCAACCGTAAACTCTCAAACGCCTTCGTGAGGAAGAAGAGGAGTAAAGGTCTATCTTCATCTATCTCTTGTATATATCTATTCGAAAAACAAAATACAAAAATATAAAACTCTCAAAATCCATAAAAATTTGAAAATTCAAAACTCTTTAAAAAAAAAAAAAAAAAAAAAAAAATATTGTCAATTTGTCATGTTTTTCTCGGTTCGATAATATCTACGGTCTTTGTCTTGTCATTCAAAGAATGACACGGGACTTTAGATGTTGTTCGAATTATAAATATATATATATATATATATATATATATATATATATATATATATATATATATATATATATATATATATATATATATATATATTTTTTGAGAAAGAGAAATGGTTTATTGTCATTTTCGTGCAATAACCGGTTTTAAAAGAAAGAACAGAGCCACGTCTTTTCATGTTTTCAAAATTCCATGCTCGATTCTATAAACATTTATCTCATTGAAAACTAAATGCTTTGAAAAATAACTCGATCTCCATTTTGATAATCATCGGACTTATTTGTCAAAATCTCTATCTCTCAATCAACAACCTATGTCATTGATTGAGGGGAGAATGATTTCAATTAAATTAAAAAGTTATTTGGCATTAAATTGTTTTCAAAAGATATTCATGCATGTTTTTATCAATGGAGTTAAAAGTCTTAAAATCCGATCCTTATCAGTTCAAACGCTTTCATAATCAAGTCACAATTCCCCTTGAAAGCTTTCAAAATCAATTTAAATCTATAAGAGATCACAAAGCTCAAATGATTTGATAATTGTGATCGGGGGAGAATGTGTGATTTAAATTGGATTTAAACTGATAATTCGGTAAATGGCTCTATAAGGATGTACATGCTGTCCTTCCCACATGTGACAAACGATTTCAAAATTTTCAATGCACATGTTGAGGGGGAGCATCTATCTTAAACCTATAATTTGAAACGTGATCATTTATCTCAATGTGCAGGTTCCTTCTAGTATGTGCAAATCTCGAGGCACATATTGAGGGGGAGCAAATTTATGGAAACCTCATCCTTCCAGGAAATGCTATATCTTCTTGATTTGATGTGGGAAGTGATGTTGATATCTTTTAGAAAATGGTAATCAAAGAAGTTAATTCTTTCTCTTGCCTCCGTGAGCAAAACATTTTCAAATACTTGATGCACATGTTGAGGGGGAGTTCTCGTTCTAAAATATCAAAACAATTCAGTACAAAATGCTTTGATAATATATCACAAGTATCCGAATTGATTTTCAAATGGTTTTCAATTGGTTCCAATGGCGGATGAACAATACCAAATAGACCGACCAACTTTACTTTATGTACGGTGATACAAGGATGATAAGGTTAGGTATGTGTTCCCATGATCCGCCGAATCCGGAGGGATCTACCAGGGACAATCCACTAGTTAGTGTAGAAGTCCTTAGGTATGATGATAAAAGGAGAAAATGAGATATGGGAAGAGTGCGGACTAAGACCGAGCTAGTATCGAATAACCCCAACAAGGTTCTAGCTATGAAGTCTCGGTAAGCACCAAGGGTTGAAGAATTAAAAATAATTGAATGAGAAAGGGTGAAAACAAATAGCCTCCATTTATTCAACCTTAGGGCGTAAACCGGTTCAATTCATATGCTACCGATGGTAACATCGGTATTGAAGACAAGACGTCATGGACCCAAGGACGACCGCACTTCAACTTTCCAAACCACTCAAGTTCCTCTTAAAAGGGCCTGTTTCATTCTCACAGGGAACCGACATTATCTATCGACTTTCTCTTAGAGATGGTTGATATTGAAGAAGGAGACCTCTCCTAGTCTCCCACAGATCCAAATATGCACAAATTGAGTCTAGAGCCACGAGATCATCAATAAATCTCATTAGGACACTTTCAATGAAGACTCTCTGTTTCACCCAATGTGGAAAGAGAGATTATATCTTGAGTCCCACGCATTATCCTTGTGGTATTGCCGTAACATCCGAGTGATGTGTTTACATATTCACAATGAAGATGGAAAGCCTTCTGGAGCCAACATCAAACAAGCTCCTGGTAGGTGGCATGTGAGATCTATTATATAGATCAACCATGTTGTAGAAAACTAGAAGGGGGGTTGAATAGTTTACCGATTAAAAACTTTGTTTTGAAACTTATTGAAAGATCAATTGATATTGATCTTAAGTATGTTAATGAAATATGCAAGCAATATGTAATAAGTAAGTAAGGAAAGAAATGATCAAACCACAACAAGTTGTTTATAGTGGTTCGGCCTACAAGGACTCTTTTTCCTTGCCCTACTCCACTCCCGAGTCTCACACTCGAGAGTTTAACTTCACTAGTCAACAAGCTCCTTTCACCGTGGAGAAAACCTTTACACTTCGCTTACACTATTTTCCGACACTAAGCTAGATGTCGAGTTCTTTCCAAGGGTACAACTACTCCCACACACAATGTAATTTGAGGACTAAAATACTAACCACTCACACTCACAAGATTATGATGGTTTGATACAACAATGAAGTATGGATCAACACTAGATCATACAACACTAAACAAACAAGACTTCCAACTTCTCGTTGAAGCTTGAATATGACTTGATCTTCTTTGCTACAAAAGAGATCACTAATATGATATGAAACCGAGTTAGAAAGGTTAGAGAAGATATGTATGAGAGTATGTTAGAAAGGGATGAGAAACTACTTGGCTTGGCATTGCTATTTATAGCCAATTTGGACAGAGCGTCTGACGGACCGCTGGACCCCTTAAAAGGGTTCCGCCTGTACCAAATTGGTACCGCCACCGACAAATCAAGATATCAAATCTTGCCTAAAGTCAACTCTATCTAAGTAAGATTGTGCAAGATATGAAGAGTACAAATCTTCACAAAATATCTAATGGAATCTTCCAATGATCTCCATGATGTAATACATGATGTCAAATGTTGTATTACTATTTATAGAAATATGCAATGCTTAAGTAGTGTTTGGTTTTAAGAACCTAACACATTCTACAAACTACTATCATACATAATGATTAGAGTCATATCAAGATGTTACTAATCATAAATGTAAATGCTTGAATGATGAATATATTGTTTGAGAAAGCTTGTTTTAATATCTAATAAACTTGACAAGCTTTAAGCTTTTATAAATTAAATTTACTTTGTCGTTAACAAAACTTAGGCAAAGATCAAAAATATAAATAACGTTTAATGACGATATTTGTATTAACAATCTCCCTTTTGTTGAGGACAAAATATAAATTTTATTTTATAAAAGAAACAAGTTTGTACAAGAGTTATAAAAATATTAGTTTTAGAACTTGAGAAGGAAATGATAATGCAGTGTATGAAATTTGACTTTTATGAAAGTCAAAAATTCACTAGTTGATGCATGATGTTGACTTTTCGAAAAGTCAATTATGCGCTTGACTTTTTAAGAAAAGTCAAGTATTATCAATGAGGGTTCTGTTTGACTTTTAGAAAGTCAATTGTATGCGCTTGACTTTTCGGAAAAGTCAAATATAAATAATTTCAAGTTCTATATTTTCTCCCCTTTGTCTCAACAAAAGAAGAGGCTAAGCGGAATGTAATGAGTCGAGCTATTATCTCCCTTGTTCAAAGCTCCCCTAAATTGGGTGCTTTAATGGGAAGATACATGGATTGTGAAAGTAAAGCTACAAAAAAATTGTTAGTAGTAATGATCATTCACAAGCATTTCCAAACACTATGTAATGACACCAACAACATAATAAACAACATTCATTAGTTAAAATTTTCATGAGTAAAGATCATGAAAAGAGAACACAATGATGTGTTTCTAGTACAAGAAAATAAAAATTATCCTAAAAAGCAAATAAAAGACTATTCTAAAACCATCCTAAAGTGATGGTGGATGGGAAAGAGCGTTGAGACGCCAAGAATGTGGTTGAGGATGAACCTCATTTCTTCGTGGAAGTCATGGACCATAATCCGGGTCCGTTCCACGGTTTGACCCGCTTGCTCACAAGTTGAGCAACCATGCCTTGGAGGGTAGAAAGTTTGCGGAGGTTGTGGTGGTGGAATGGTGGATGTGTTGGTGGTGTTGGGGATGTTTGGAGTGGTCATGATGGATGCAAGCAAAGCACTTTGCATTTGCATTGTCTCACTTAGTGAGAATCCACCATGCCTTTGAATTGGTGGAGGTTGTGGAGTTCGGCTTGAATCTCCTCTCTAGTGGGATTGTCATCCCACATGCTCTCCGGAATGTCCTCAATATGAGGGACATTGATGATGGAAGTGGATGATCCCCGTATAAAGGACCATGAATGTCCTTGTGAATGGGGTGGAAAAGGAGAGGTCTTGGCCCTAATGGGGCGTTTGGGTCAATGGATGACCGAGGTGATTCATGAGCGATTCGCTCAATGGTGCCAAAGGATGGCAATGGTGGTGGATGACTTGGCCTAGGAGGCAAGTCTTCCAAGTCCTCTAGGAAAGGATTTGGTGATGTTGGTGGAGTTGAAAATAACTCCATGGGAGTGAGAGTGGGAGACCTTGGTGAAGGTGGTGAGGGTGTTTTGGATGTTTGGATGGGTGCCGGTGGAGGTGAAGTAGGTGTTTTTATTGGTGGTGGAGTGGTGATCACAATGTGTGATGAAGTAGGTGTAGCTAAGGTAAGGTGTGTATCATCTCTAATGGGAGATGAGATTGTGAGTGGTGAAGATTCGGATGATGAGCTAAGATTAACAAAACAACAAGGCCTTACGCTCATTCTAGCGGTTTTCTTGCAAGGTTTTGGTGATGATTTAGTCATTTTTAACTTTGGGTTTTGATTTGCTAGATAGTAATGAGAATGAAGAAGGTGTGAGGATGATCATGGTAAAGCCTTTCAATTTATAGAGGTAAGAAATTGTTGAGAAAAGGTTTGATTTGATGTTGAACCATTGAAGAGATGAGGTTCCTAATGATTTGGAAGTGGGTTGAATGCTAGTCATATCACCCAAGTCAATCCATACAAAGAAGATGGAGTGAAGAAGAAAAGATATGCAATAAATGTGTTCTAGTGAGTGGAATTTCCTAATATTCGATTACCCACGGATTGAAGGTACCAAAATTTGGTTCCTTCCTTTATGCCAAAGGGCTCCTTGGGTGGATTTTTCAAATTTTGAATTTTGGTGGAAATGGATTTCTTACATCCCTTAGTGAATAATACTAGTTCTAATAACAGTATAAACTAGTTAAGATTGATTTATAAGTGATGGAAGATAATTTGGAATCACGAAGAGTCGAAATTGAAAAATTACCCGGAGGATCCACGGCACCAAAATCATACACGGACGGAACCCAAAAAGGGTGCCGTCCTCGTCCTTCCTGCATGATATGGCGGTACCAAATTACATAAAGGACGGTACCAAAATAATGGTGCCGTCGATCCGTGGAGTCTCAAATTTGGATGAGTTTTTCTTAAAACTCGAAATTTCGAAACCCGAGATTTTTCTCAAAACTGTTATACTAAACATTTCTAGTTAGGAAAAGTAAATAACACATATGTAAACATAGTGGAGCATAGATTAAGAGCAAGTCTTATTGATTTTCACAATATAGTGAAAATGGGTAAAATTTGATAGCATACTTGTGCTATCCCCCTGCATGAGATTGTTAGCATACACCATTGTTTCAAGTTATATTATCATCCTACATAATAAAAACAACTAAATGGTATCAAACATTAACGATAATGCATTGTTCCAAACACTCCTTAAAGTACCCTTATTTGTCCAACTTCTTGTAAATCTTGTTCATCATCCTACCAAGGCACTTGAACATTCCCTTAGTTTGCTTGAATTCTCACCGATTCATTCTCAATCTCGGGAAGAGATGTGTAATACTCTTGAGGTGGAAGACGAGAGCTTGGAAGACCATCCTGGAGCTATTTGATGATGATGATGATGAAGGAGTTGGAGGTTTAGCTCTCTTGCCTTTAGTCTTAGCAACTCGAGCATCACTCAAAGGTACAAAGATGTGAGGATGAGTTCATAGTGAAGATGCATCCCTTTGGGGTTGGTGGAATTGGAGCAAAGTTTCTATAGAGACGGGTGAGAAGCATCCCGTATGGAAGAGCAACGGATCCTTGAGTTGGAATATCAATCATTCTCCTAGCTATGTAGTAGGCTAAGTTGAATGGTTGTCGGTGGACAAGTTGTAAAGCATGTGGCAAAGACAAGCGTTTATGTGATCCCTATTCCTATGGTGCTAATGACGTTTGCTCTAAGTAACTCCTCCCATTTCTTAAATTGCTTAAGTTCATTGAGCTCCATTCCATATGGATCTCGGTCTACCTCTTTTCCTTTCGGGTTACTCGGGTTGTATCCGCTTTTGGGTTAAAAGGTGTTCACGGATGACATCCTTATCGGCTAAACGGGTTATGTAGGAAGAGAGCGGTCATTGATTGCATCAAGGCGGTGAGTGACCACTTATCCGTAGACACAAGTTCCTCGGTTGGGAATTCCTAGTACTCTAGCAAATTCACTTAGGGTGATGGTGTAGTCATTTTGGTTGATTCTAAAGCTAAGACAAAATTCATCATCATCTTCATCACTAAAACCACCACACTAGCATAGAATTCTAACACGAACCTAGGACAAATTGGTTCATCAATGTCAAGAAGACAATCGAATTGAATGGCGGCTAATTCTTCACGAAGATTGGTATGCTCAAGGAAGGATGGGTGAATGGTTCTACCCTCGTGGAAATACCTAGATTCTAGACCCTAAATATTTCTACTTGTTCCTTGGTGAGTCCTTTGGTTTTGTGGTGTTTGGGAATGTAGTTAAGAGTGTCTTTGTGATCATAGAATCTTATGGCTACCATGGTTATTCCTAAGGACAAGAATTAACATGTTAAAAATAAGATAAATTTTAACGTTTTTGATTCTAGTGTGTGCCTATATGAAAACAATTTGGAGTTGCGGTTATCTCGACTCATTTTATGCACAAAATGGTTTTAGTGGAGTGTTTGGCAAATACCATGAGATAACCCAAATGCTCCTAATTCAATGTGGCTACATTTGAATATACCCGGGAGTGCATATTAGTTATGCAATACCTTTAGTATTCAAGAGCATGCAAGTGATGAAAATTCTAACGTTTCTATTTGTATTAGCAATGAAAAGTGTTTTCCTACAAGTGAGAAACTTTTCAAAACTTTTGACATGGGGTGTTTGGTTGTTTGAATAAGGCCTTATATTTATTATCTATCAATTAGTGGGAAACATGATTTGTTTATGCAATATGATAATGTAGTACCTAATTTCAATGACTAGTTATGCAATTTGCCAATTGAATTCATATTTGGTTTAAAAGCATACATAAAACCCCATGTAATGATTTGTGATAGTTTTGTGCATAAATAAGAATCCTAGACTCAGAATTAAGAGATGAAATGTAGTTAGGATACTTACAATGATGTTATCATCAGTGATTAGTAAGTGGGAAGATGACAATAATGAGCTTGGTTTAAGTTTTACACGTTTTGGTAAAGTGGGTTGTGAGGAAGAAGATGTTATGTATAAAGTCGTTTTGTTCAGAGACACCACGGACGAGACGGCACCAAATTTTTGGTTCCGTCCGTGTTGTCGTTTGCGCCGTGGCTACGATGAGCGTAAACAAGACAAAATTGTTTTGGTTTGACTATTCTAATGTTTTTAGGCTATGTTTATCCTACATGCTTGGTTCCATTAACCCTAAACCAAGTCTAAGAAGATTAAAAGGTTCTCGTTTAAGAGGTTTAGTAAAGATGTCGGCAATGTTGTCTTCGGAGGATACTTTCTCGATTGAAATGTTTCCTTTTGAACATTGTCGCAAGAAAGTGATGACGGATTTCAATGTGCTTTGTACGAGCATGTTGAACGGGATTCTTCTTGAGATCGATGGCTCCTTTGTTGTCGCAAAGTATCACAATGTCGTTGAGATGAATTCCGTAGTCTCACGAGAGCTTGCTTCATCCAAAGAGCTTGTTGACATGCTTTTCCGGTGAGACGTATTCGGCTTCAGAGAGTAGAGATGGCTAAAGCCGTTTGCTTCTTTGCAAACCATGAGGTGAGACAATGTCCAACAAAAGTGCAAATACCACTTGTACTTTTCTATCGACATAATCACCGGCATGATCCGAGTCGGCATACACTATGGTTTCTATACCCGTTCCTTTGGGATACCATAATCCTAAACACGTTGTTCCCTTAATATATCTAAAATCCTTTTAATGCTTCTAAGTGTGATGCCTTTGGGTTTTCTTGAAAGCGAGCACATAGACAAACACTAAACATAATGTCGGGTCTACTAGCCGTAAGATAGAGTAGGCTACCAATAATTCCTCTATATTTAGTGTTATCTACGGATTCACCTTCTTCGTCCTTGGTGAGTTTAGTGTCCGAGGACATGGGTGTTTTAGTTGGTTTGGAATCTTCAAGACCAAATTTCTTAAGCATGTCTTTTATATATTTAGATTGATTAAAGAAAATACCATCTTCTAGTTGTTTAATTTGAAGTCCTAGAAAGAAGTTTAACTCACCCATCATACTCATTTCAAACTCGTCATGCATGATTTTAGAGAAATGATTACATAGTTCTTGACAAGTTGATCCGAATATAATGTCATCAACGATATTTGAACAATAATAATTTGCGATTCCTTTTCTTAGTAAAAGAGTATTATCTACTAATCCCATAGTATATTTGTTATCAATAAGAAAAGTCTTAAGACGGTCGTACCAAGCTTTAGGTGCTTGTTTAAGGCAGATAATGCTTTCTTGAGTTTGAAGACATGGTGTGGTTTCTCAAAGTCGGTAAAACCGGAGGTTGAGCAACATACACTTCTTCGTTAATAAACCCATTAAGAAAAGCACTTTTAACATCCATTTGAAATAATTTAAAATCATAAGCACATGCATAAGCAAGTAATATTCTAATAGATTCAAGTCTAGCTACCGTGCATAAGTTTCATCATAGTCAATTCCTTCTTGTTGATTATAACCTTGTGCAACAAGCCTAGCTTTGTTTCTAGATACTATACCATTTTCGTCCATTTTGTTTCGAAGACCCATTTTGTTCCAATTATAGTTTGATCTTTGGGTTTTGGAACTAGTTTCAAACATCATTTCTAACGAATTGGTTTAATTCTTCTTGCATGGCCATTACCCATGATTCATCTTTTATTGCTTCATTTATGGTTTTGGTTCAATGGTGGATACAAAACAAAAATGATTACTTTGATTTTGAGCTTGTGATCTTAAGGTTCTTTGATTAAGTTTTCCTATGACCTTTCTAATGGATGACTTTTAGATTCTTTTATGTTGACAATTTCCTTATTTAATGGTTCATCTTCCATGTTATTATCAATTTGACTTTCAATTATTTGACTTTCAACTAAGTCATCATCTACCAAAGGTGATGTCTTAGAGGAGGTGGACTTTCAAAATGTTATGTTCAACGATTCCTCGACTATCATTGTTTCCTTATTTAGGACAATGTAAGCTTTACTAGTTTGAGAGTAACCAAGAAATACACCTTCATAAGACTTTGGGTCAAACTTGGTGAGATAATCCTTAGTGTTAAGAATAAAACATTTACAACCAAAGACTTTAAAATATCCTAATGTTGGCTTTTTACCTTTATAAAGTTCATATGGTGTTTTGTTTAGGAAAGGACGTATTAGGACTCTACTTAAAATATATGTAGAAGTGTCAACGGCGTTACACCAAAACTTTTGAGGAATGTTTTGTTCATTAAGCATTGTTCTACTCATTTCTTGAATTGTTCTATTTTTACGTTCTACTACTCCATTTGATTGAGGTGTTCGTGGAGCCGAAAAGTTATGTGTTATACCATTTGCATCACTTTTGAGGAATGTTTTGTTTAGGAAAGGACGTATTAGGACTCTATTTAAAATATATGTAGAAGTGTCAACGGCGTTACACCAAAACTTTTGAGGAATGTTTTGTTCATTAAGCATTGTTCTACTCATTTCTTGAATTGTTCTATTTTTACGTTCTACTACTCCATTTGATTGAGGTGTTCGTGGAGCCGAAAAGTTATGTGTTATACCATTTGCATCACAAAAGTTTCCAAATTGAGTTTCGTTGTCAAATTCACGACCATGATCCGCTCGGATCGACACAATTTTGACACCTAGAAGATTTTGAATTTTCTTGCTAAGTATTTCAAATTTATCAAAAGCTTCATTTTGGTTTTCAAAATAACGTCCAAGTAAACCTTGAGTAATCATCTACTATGACCAAAGTGTATAAGTTGCCTCCATAGCTTCTTATAGTGGATGGTCCAAACAAGTCCATATGTAATAATTCTAGACACTTAGATGTAGATACCATATTTTTAGATTTGTGACTACTATGTGTTTGTTTACCAATTTTGCAAGCGTCGCAAAAGTGTTGGTCATATTTTAGTTTTGGCAAATTCCTAACTAACTCTTTTGAAGATAGGTTTTGTATAAGTCTCATATTAGCGTGACCTAAGCGCCTATGCCAAAGAGATGAGTTATCGCTCAATGTTGTTAGGCAAAGTTTGTCATTATATGTTTTATCTATTTTCATGACGATATGTTATTTTTCCTAACTCCTTTAGCTATGGTGATACCATCTTTTAGTATTTTACTACCATTTTCATCAAATAGTACTTTATACTTTTATCGCATAGTTGGCTAATACTAAGTAGATTAAATCCTAACCTATCCACATGAGCAACATTTTCAATAGTTAGAGAGTTATGAGCAATCGTACTTTGCCAATGATTTTGCTTTTGAGATTTCTACCGAAGTGACATTACCTCCGCCATACTCTTGGTATGATGAGAAGAGACTTTGTTGCCGTCATGTGTCGTGAGCATCCACTATCTTTTATCCATTCGTCGGGTTCCAATCCAACTTTCAAACATACCTAAGAAGCAAATAACTCAAACATTTGGTCCCCAATATCTCATGGGTCCGTTTGGGTTAAACATACCATTTATTTGATTCATGTATGGAAATGATGGATAAGGGTTCCATGGCATGTAACTGGAGTTTGATATGGTCTAGGAAAGTTTTGATTCCAACCGTTGTGTTGGTAGTTAGGTTGAACGTTGTGGTTGCTCTTAGGAAAGGGCGTTTGGCAAAAGAAGTTTTATGTCGTTGTTGAGTAGTTTTTGATCTAAATTCATTTTTAATAAGTCCTACTCGATATAATGGCTGGTTTTAGTTTAACATTATCATTGGTTTTCTTTGTTACTTTAACAAATTCAAGACGGTCCAGATTGCGAACATTCTGTTTCATCAAGTACCATGGTACCATTTTGCACAACGGACGGAACCCTTTTTTGGTTCCGTTCGTCCGTGGCTTGCATGCAGCAGCTTTTGATGTAATGTTCGTCCTTTTCGCCATTTTGTTTTGACTCTTAGAATTAATACTTCATTAAAACCTAGCCCATTCATGTCTCCGGTGTTTTATGGATTTTAACTATTTCATCGGCAATAGCGATGTTTTTGTTAAACCTTTTAAACTTAGAATTATTTTCTATTAAAACTTCTTGTGTGAGTTTTAGTTTTTCTATTTCAAGATTAAGCTCTTGACATGATTTACAATCATTGTCATTTGCTTTTCCTTTTCAAGTCGTTTGCTTTTCTTTTAACTCATATACCTCATTTTCCAAAATTCCTTTTTAGTTTTTAGAAATTTATTTTTAGTTATGATTTTAGACTTAGCTCACACAATTGATTATATTGTTTTTGCAAGGTGTCATCATCTATAGAAGAATAAGAAGAGTCGGAAAGTACCTCATTTGACTCATGTGCCATTAGAGCGATCTCTTCCTTGCTTGATTCTTCATCGCCTTCACTATCACTCCAAGCACCACTTACAAAAGCTCGTTGAGTTTTGTTCTTAGGTGGCTTGGGACATTCTCCTATGAGATGACTTGCATCACCACATCTAAAACACTTTCTTTCACCTTTGATCTTCTTATCATCCCGATCTTTTCGAATGGCTTCTTTTCTTCTCGAGGTTGTCTTACAAACTTTCCTCTTCTTCTAAAGAACTTCTTGAAATCTCTAACGGCCATGGCATACTCCTCATCTTCACTATCGAACAAGATTCACCATCATCGCTGATTCCGCCTTTGCTTTAAGAGCAACGGATTTGATCTTCTCCTTTCTTCCTTTGATGATCTCCGAATCTTTCTCCATTACCATTTCGTGAACTTTGAGGTTGCCAATTAGCTCGCCTAGTGACATTATTGAGAGATCTTTTGATTCTTCAATAGCGGTCACTTTAGCTCTCCATTTGGGATGGAGTGCTCTAAGAAATTTCCGACAAAGTTCTTACTACGAAAAGATTCATCAAGTGCTTTAAGTGATGTAATGATAGTGTTAAACGAGCAAAGCCACAATCAATGGTTTCATCTTCGTGGATAACAAATTGTTCATATTGTTGAACAAGAAGATCAATTTTGTTATCCTTGACTTGTGAATTACCTTGATGTGTAACAATTAAAGATTCCCAAATATCTTTGGCGGTTTCACACATAAAATTCTTTCATATTCTTTTCTAGGTAAAGCATTATAAAGCATCATTTTAGCTTCATTATTTTTAGCAACTAATTTCTTTTGTTCATCAACGGAAATATCCTTTGTTGTAGAACTAAAATCTCCTTTAACAATAATAAACCAAAGATCTATATCTTTTGATTTTACATATGTTTCAAAGGTTTTTCCAATAGATAAATCCATTGGTTTCAAAGAGTGGTGGTCTTTGCATAGATTGCCCTTCTTTAAAGTTTTCGTAATCCATGGATCGCTTCAAGTTTATAAAATACAAGTTATTTTAGAAATTCTTGAGCAACGAGGCTCGTACCAATTGTAGAAAACTAGAAGGGGTTGAATAGTTTACCGATTAAAAACTTTGTTTTGAACTTATTGAAAGATCAATTGATATTGATCTTAAGTATGTTAATGAAATATGCAAGCAATATGTAATAAGTAAGTAAGGAAAGAAATGATCAAACCACAACAAGTTGTTTATAGTGGTTCGCCTACAAGGACTCTTTTTCCTTGCCCTACTCCACCCCGAGTCTCACACTCGAGATTTTAACTTCACTAGTCAACAAGCTCCTTTCACCGGCGGAGAAAACCTTTACACTTCGCTTACACTATTTTCCGACACTAAGCTAGATGTCGAGTTCTTTCCAAGGGTACAACTACTCCCACACACAATGTATTTTGAGGACTAAAATACTAACCACTCACACTCACAAGATTATGATGGTTTGATACAACAATGAAGTATGGATCAACACTAGATCATACAACACTAAACAAACAAGACTTCCAACTTCTCGTTGAAGCTTGAATATGACTTGATCTTCTTTGCTACAAAAGAGATCACTAATATGATATGAAACCGAGTTAGAAAGGTTAGAGAAGATATGTATGAGAGTATGTTAGAAAGGGATGAGAAACTACTTGGCTTGGCATTGCTATTTATAGCCAATTTGACAGAGCGCCCACGGACCGCGGACCCCTTAAAAGGGTTCCGCCTGTACCAAATTGGTACCGCCAATCGACAAACCAAGATATCAAATCTTGCCTAAAGTCAACTCTATCTAAGTAAGATTGTGCAAGATATGAAGAGTACAAATCTTCACAAAATATCTAATGGAATCTTCCAATGATCTCCATGATGTAATACATGATGTCAAATGTTGTATTACTATTTATAGAAATATGCAATGCTTAAGTAGTGTTTGGTTTTAAGAACCTAACACATTCTACAAACTACTATCATACATAATGATTAGAGTCATATCAAGATGTTACTAATCATAAATGTAAATGCTTGAATGATGAATATATTGTTTGAGAAAGCTTGTTTTAATATCTAATAAACTTGACAAGCTTTAAGCTTTTATAAATTAAATTTACTTTTGTCGTTAACAAAACTTAGGCAAAGATCAAAAATATAAATAACGTTTAATGACGATATTTGTATTAACACATGTGACAACTGAACAGAAACAATGGGGCGATTCAATCTCTTGAATCAATCCTGGTTCAGGTTATGGATTGACGGATACCTTTGAAAACCGGTCTTTGTGCTTAACAACTCTTTTCTTTAGCACATCGACCGTACTCATTTTTCAAACCAAAGGTATTTTAATGATTGATAATTGATTTTCAATAAAACCTTCGTTGTATTGCAAAACAATTTCTATTGAGCAATACACGATTGTTTTTCAAATCTCTTTCATCAATCGCTGGACTTAAAATTACCGTTCACTCACTCCGTGTTGTCTTCTTTGAGACGTTCCGGTTTGAGAACAACTAGAACAAATATGAAACCCCGTCAAGGAGATTCTTAGGAATCCTACCGATCACAAAAGATTTGTATCGATCAACGGGAACCGTGGGCCGTGTACTCAATTCATCGAAGTGTTCAAAGACACTTTCGTGCGATTTATTGCTAACTGTTGTATGCGTGTACACCCGACGCTTGCAAATGATCGTAATGAAGCGGTCAATCCATAGCCGCATGATCACTTAACACATTCATCTCAAAAGAAATCATGATTAGTGCATCAATGACTCGATATTTTCACTCCATGCTTCGCTACCGCCAATATCATGAATCAACTAAAGCTTCCGCCACTCGATGAGAAGATTTCATGATCCGTAATGTGAGCATGTCGGTCCTAAAGTCACAACACCACAAAGGATGTCTTAGAGATTTTGATAGTGATGATCTCAAAAGATGGCTTAATATTATTATCACGTGGATCAAGAAAAGACCTCCACTTGGAGTAACCAAACATGCAATGTGAAGAATCAATGACTACGAGCTTAGGAGCAAGGACTACATCAAGAATACAAGATCAAGTGTTAAGGTATTATCTAGTTGTATTCTATGTAATTTTGGTACATGATTGAGGTGACCTCCTTGGGGAGATTGTTAGGAATTAGAAATTCCGTGTATTAAAGAGTCGGTCACCTCAAGTATATGTAATCGTTAGAAAGCTCGTAGTCGTAGTTCTTTATGTTAAGTAGTATTTAGTTAAGTAACACCGTGGAGGACTGGACGGGTCTTTACCCACTGTATGCCCGATCCACACCGATGTGTGGCGATTTATGTAAGACTATATATACTCTCTACCTTCCAAGGTAGAGTTGGAGCTCATAATAATATCTTTCACTTTCTCTCACTAAGTTCCTAAACCTCTAACTTTCTCTCTAGAATTCCATCTATATGCTACTTTGTGTTATGGTTTGATGTGTATGTGAAAAGTTATATCTTACAAAGAGTTTCCACGAAAAGAAACCGCATTGAGTGTCTCGAGAGGAAATGTTTCGCTTATTTCCTTTTCTCGAAAACATCTTGGTGAGGGTTTTCTAACTGGACAGATGATCGCAGCTTAGATTCTCGCCTCCTTTTTATCACGTATAATGATATCAAATTCTTGCAGAGGAGAACCCAACGGAGCAATCTCGGCTTTGCATCTTGTTTTGCAAAGAGATATTTGAGAGTCGAATGATCCGTATACACCACGATTTGGTCAAGATTAAGTATGGTTTAAATTTCTCAACGCATACACCACAAATTAGTAATTCTTTTTCCGTGGTGGTGTAATGAGTTTGAGCTCACCATAGTTTTACTCACAGAGTGAATAGGTGAAAATGCTTGTTTCTGCTGCCCTAAGACCGCACCGATAGCAAAATCACTTGCATCGCACATGAGCTCAAAGGGTAAATCCCACCGGAGCAACGAGAATGGGTGCTTCATAGCTTTTTCTTTAATGTTTCAAAAGCTTCATGCACTCGGGTGAGAAGATAAAAGGAGCATCTTTTCAAGAAGATGGGTCATAGGCCGGGCGATTTTAGAAAAATCTTGTATGAATCTACGATAGAAACCGGCATGACCTAAAAAACTCCTAATACCTTTGACGGTAGTAGGATGAGACAATTTAGCAATAACATCTACTTTTGCCCTATCTACCTCAATCCCGTTTTTGGAAATCTTATGGCCAAGGACAATGCCTTCTTTGACCATAAAGTGACTTTTCTCCCAATTTAGACAAAGATTGGTGTCTTCACACCGTTTTAGCATTTTATCTAAATGGGAGAGACATGTTTGAAACGAGTCCCCAATGACCGAGAAGTCATCCATAAACACCTCCATTGTTTCCGATCATGTCATGGAAAATGGCCATCATACATCGTTGGACGTGCGGAGCATTACATAAGCCAAAAGGCATACGTTTGTAGGCAAAAGTTCCGTATGGGCAGGTGAATGTGGTCTTCTCTTGATCCCGTGGATCAATGGGAATCAAAATAACCCGAGAAACCATCAAGGAAACAATAGTATTCGCTCCTCGCTAATCTCTTAAGCATTTGGTCCATGAAGGGTAGAGGAAAATGGTCTTTACGGTGGCGCCATTCAACTTACGATAGTTAATGCAAACACGCCATCCTCAGAACCAATCGAGTTGGAATTAACTCGTTATCTTCATTTGTGACAACAGCTTATGCCACCCTTTTAGGAACACAATGAATTGGGCTAACCTAAGGACTATCTCGAGATCGGTAAATCAATCCTCGCATCAAGAAGTTTGATAACCTCCTGCTTGATAACATCATGGATTTTGGATTTACTCTTCTCGATGTTGAACTCGCTAGTTTGAAGTCATCCTCCATCAAGATTTTGTGAGTACAAAATTCGTGGTTGATACCTTAATGTCGGAGAGTTTCAAGCAATTGCTTGCTTGTGTGACTTCAAGACCTTTATGAGAGCAATTTTTCATCTTTACTCAAATCTCGAGCAATAATGACGGGTAATTTATCATCACCCTCAAGGAATGCATACTCGAGATGAGGCGGTAAGTCCTTAAGTTCGACTTCAGGAAATTCTTCAGTTTTATCAACTGACTTGACTTCCTTGTTATGAAGTTTGACGGGAGGGAGTGATGATGATGGATCATCATTAAGCAACTTCTCAATGAGAAGTATGTCCCCTTTGATGTCGATGGGAGCGTGATCAATTTCCCATGGAACAGAATCACTAGACAAGTAGGCTTCAATCTCTTCTAAGATGAAGTCACTTTCCTCAAAAGGAGTGAGAGAAGGAGTAGAATTGGCAATGATAGGTTGAGATGAATGAGTGAGATTATCACCAAGAATTATGATCATAACCAAGAATTTCTTGAGAGTACTCTTCGTAGCAACATCAATGATATCTATTCGGTTAACCGACTCGTAATCATAGTGGGCGGAGTACCTCAAGTTTGATCAAGGTTAAATGTGACAACTTCATTACCAACACGTAATGTGATTTCTTGCTCAAATACATCAATGAGAGCACGGCCCGCTCGTGAATCTCGACCAACAATGAGAGGAACCCGCTGATCAAGATCGAAATCAACAACCACGAAGTCACCGGAAAATGGAACTTCCCACTTTAAATACGCCCTCGGCAATGCCAAGAGGACGGATATTGTACGATCCGCAAGCTCGAGAGTCATGCATGTAGGAGTAAGTTCCTAAGAGAAAGTTTCTTCCATATTGAATAAGGCATCGATTGATGCTTGCACCAAGATCTCGCTAGGCAAAGCATTCAACCATTCCTCGAAATACACAAGGTAAGAGAAATTTTCCAGATCTCCAAGTTTCTCAGAAGCTTCTTCAAGATAATCACGCGGTTCTCGCTCAAAGGAGTTTTGCCATTTCAAACAATTTTTCCTTATTGCTTAACATGTGTTTGAGAGTTTATGCAAACTTGGGCATCGAGATGATAGCATCCGCAGCTTATGTCAAAATGTAGTTCTTGGAAAATTTGAAAAATTTGTCCATTTGATGACCGCTTTTTCATGGAGCTTTTGCTCATTCAAACGTGATGGGTAAGGAATAGAAGATTTGGATTTGGTATTTTCAACGGAGCTACTGTGGTTCAAAACAACTCCTGGATTGGATTTGGTTTCGGACAACTTGAGGATGGACATCATTGGTTCCTCCGTTATTAATAGGAAGTTCCTTGTCCTTTGTAGCCTCGTGTTCACTTTCCACTACCTTCGGAGAGAAGAAGAAGAGGTAGTAGGAATAGCGAGCCCATTGTATGAAACACCACTTGGTTGTGATCGCTTTGCATCGCCTCGGGTTAGCGATCGTGTTGCTCGGAAGTTTTCCGAGCCCGAGGGTTGATCATTTAAAGACTTCTTAAGATCGCAACTGACCGACCAACAACCTGCTCATTTCATCTTGGGATTTCATGAATTGCTTCAATAACTCATCGATGATGGTATCGGAGGTCATGGAGGGAAATTTTGAGGTCGGATGTTCGATTATGACCTTGTTGTTGAAAATTCCTTGATTAGGATTCACATTTCCATGAAATTGATTCCTCGATTGAAATTGTTTTGATTAAGGTTTCCTTGATGTTGGAAACCTTGATTGGGTCCGGATAGAAATTACCTTGGTTTTGATAACCTTGGTTCATTCTAGGTTGGTTTTGATTCGGCTCAGATGTTAGATTCTCGTTAAACCGGTGGTGCCTCGATAAGTATTAGCACGGTAGTTTGGTTCATTTTGAGGACGGTATTGATTACCCCCGATGTGAAGTACCGGCTAGAGCATTGGCTTCAAATGGACTACCATCGGTGGCGTGACAATTGTAGTATGCATGAGGCCACCACACGTAACACAAACTTCAACTTTCTTCACCTCACCATGTGTTGGTGTCTCGTGAAGGTCACTTTCTTTGGTTAGCAAGAACCAAAGCTCGAATAATATCTCTGAGTTTGTCAATCTTAGCATCGGTGCTAGATGTACTCACGGAGATGAAGTAGAAGGTCCAAGATTAGACCGAGATTGATATGTCTTTGCTCGGAAAGGCGGACCCGAGACTTGTTCTCAATGATTTGCAAGGCTTCTTTGGTGGTCTTGCTCAGAAATTACCTCCATGGAGGCATTTAAAGAGTCTTGATTGGTCCGTTCGCACCATTGTAGAAAGTATCCATTTGCATTAATTCGTAAAACCATGATGCGACATCATGGCAACTCTTTGTAACGATCCCATGCCTCCACGAATGATTCATCAAATCTCGAAAATTTCATTATCTCATTCTTAAGACTTGTAGTTCGGGATGGAGGATAGAACTCGTTAACTAACTTGGTGACTAGATCTTCCCATGTCTCAATAGAACGAGGGGTTGTTTCTCAAGCCAATTCCGGCTTGTCCTCTGTGAGAAAATGGGAACAAGAAGCTTGATGGCTTCATGTGGGACATTCTTGTATTTGATGGTAGATGCAATCTTGTTAAACCATCGAATGTGTGCATGAGGATCATCCCGCCAAAACCATAGAATTGGCTTTGGGTTACCGATTAAGCAACCCGGTTTTGAGCTCAAAAGTATCGACCACGATGGATGGGATAACAATAGCATCTCCGTAACCCTCGATGGTTGCTTGGAGAAGCTCATTCATGGGCTTATCTTCCGCCATTACGACGGGGTGCTGGTGGTAGACGCCTCACCACGATCAAGGAGCGTAACGCCCTCTACGCTCACGAGGAATTTTGCAAGCTCGTAAAGTGGACTTGTAGAACTCGAAGAACGAGCGCATGCACTAAGTATAAAAATCGCCAAAACAAATGCGAGGCAAAACGACAAGTGAACTTAACCAATAATCACAAATGAAATGGCTTTTTGAAAAAGGTACACCAAATCACAAGGACACAAAGGCAAGTTTTAAACTGTTGTTCGGGAACTTATTATGGTCACACCCCGCTAGTAGGTGTATCGCCTTGATTTGCGGTGGTTGATTTTATGTATATATTAAGTACCACCGAAAAGACGTAGGTATAGATTTGTGCCGATGGTTGAAAAACTTTTGGACAAATATTTTGGTATCGCCTCGCTTAACCAAATCGTATCTCTTTAAGAATCACCTCAAAGAAAATACAAGATAGAAAACGCCCGATTGTTTTGTTGTTTTATATTTTTTGGTGTTGTTAACACTTTAGGAAAAGTGTTAATGAACTTTGATATTCGATAACTTTACAAAAGAAAACTGCTTACAAAAGATGGTATATGTGCAAGAATGGGTCTCGAAAAGGGTTTAACACACGCTAAAGCCTCCCAAGAATGGCGCTTAAAATTTGATTGGTCCCGAACCATCAAGTTTAATCACACAAGCTAACCACTTGTGAATGGCTAACCGTAATAAACTTAAAACCGCCGTAAACCAATGCAATTAAGATCCGAGAATATAGTGGATTCCGGGTCGTTAAGTCCTACTGAGACTTAATGGTGTTTTAAAACTTTCAGAGATAGAATGATCACTAAGGATAATGATCAAGAAAGATTTGGATTGGAAATTACACTAATGATTGATTGAATGGAATTGACATGTAATTGATAAGCACAACAATCGATAAAACAAACGTAAATACGTACGTATATTAAATTACGTAAACGTACCAAATAAAAAGTGAATTCTAAGAAATAAAAGACCTAAAAATATGAAAATGACATTTTTAAAATCCTAAAAATAAAAGAAAATTATTAGAAAAGGAAAATTATTTTTACAACTATTTATTTAATTATTATTAATTAAAAACTATTTTTATCTATTTATTAATACTCTAAAATATAAGAAAATATTAAATAGAGCTAGAAAAATAAACTTATGATTTAGAAAAATCTAAAATATTATAAAACTTATTTTAAAACTAAAAATATATTTTTTACACTTTTTATCTATTTATTACTAATTAATTATTATTTAAAATACACTTAAATACTAGAAAATATAAAATTAACTCGAAAAATAAAATTTTAACTTAGAAAAATCTAAAATATTATAAAACTAATTTTAAAACCGAAAAGATATTTTTATGCTTTTTAATTATTTATTACTAATTATTTAATACTTTTAACTATTTAAAATTCTAAAAAGACTAAACATATTAGGAAAATTATGAAACTTTTCTAAAAATAACTTATGATGACAGTAAAACTAAGAAAATATAAAACTAGATTTACTTAATAATAAGTCGAAAAGAAAAATCAAAAGCTAATTAATATTAAATAAACGCTATCACTATATTAAAAATGATGTTTTTGTGGATTTTCTTTTTGAAAACTATTATACTACTGATATTATGAAACTTTAACAAAGACAAAAATTTTACAACTTAATAATAAGCTGTTTGAGAACTTAAAAACCCAACAGTGAGCTTTATGAGCTTATTTGAAAGATTTTAAGCTCAACAAACTTGAAAACTGGAAACCAAGGAAGATTAAGATGCAAATAAGCTAGAGAAACTCAAATGAAGCTAGAAAACACAAAAATACATACTGAAAAGCTACTGATAAGCAAATAAGCACTTGGCTTCTATTAGTTATAAGACAGAAATGGGACAAGGTTTAGGCTATAAGCAGCCCTATCAAATAAGCTTCAAAATAAAAACTTAAGCTTGGGACCTCAAGATGGCTAGGTCAGCTTTCCAAAGAACCAAGAATCACAAGATTAGACCAACAATTAAGCTCTGTGTGAGCTTGTGAAAGTGGCTACTTCCATCGTGCACATGTGGCATATATTTTGAAGAGGTACTCAAAAGAAGTCAAAAATAAGCAATCGATAAGTCGATTAAAAGTGAACTAATATTTTTCTAATTAAGTTTAGCAGCTAAACTTTAACATTCCAAAAGATTTTAGGCTAAAACTCAATATTAAACACACACTAAAATTATCTATTTTATTCAAAAACGACCAAATTGAAAATTTTGACTTTTAAAAAAAAACACTAAGGTTGACTAAAATGAACTTTGAACTGATTCTATCAACTGATTATGTTGTTTTAAGGTAGATTAAGACTAATTTTAGCAACAATGACAACTTATGAACACAAAAACAAGATCATAGATCATAAAAACCCCACGCTTAGTACACTAGATGGGATCAAAAGGTATTTTGACTTTTCAAGAACAAAGACCGGTTTTCTTGGTCGAGATGAGTTATTAGGCACTAATGAGACATGAAACAAGTAAAAGCAAATTGTAGAATACCTTCTAACACAGATTGCACAAAGAAACCAAACACCACTGATAAAACTGCTTTTGTGATTATCAACACAAAACTCAAATTAAAACCATAAAACCGATTATGCACCTTATAATATCATTTATCAAGACTAAATAAACATAAAACAACATGCCATAACAACATTAAACTAAGAAATGATGATGATGCTATTTTAATCACAAAATTAGTTTTTAGCAACTATGAATTAAAAAGAACAACCAACTGCTTTTAATCTTTAACTTTACTTAACTACAACTAATAAACATGAAGAAACAGAAATTCAAGCTATTTAACAATTCAAACAAAGAAATGCCAAAATGATCAAAATGCTTACAAGTGGCTATCCAATCAAATCACGTAACCAAGATCAAAAGACCACTCCTATAGGCTTACCACTAAGCCACCAACCTGTGGCAATCCAATATTCACCCTACTCCGCCTTTGATCACCATTTCTTGTGATTTTTGAATTTACAACTATTTATTTGTATTTTTGGTGATTTTTTTGCTTTTGATACTAAACTCGATTTTTAAAGTATCTAATAGCTTTATAAAGCTATCTAGGAGCTTATGTTTGCTTATGAGTCCATATTAACAACCGCTAACAACATTCAACCATTTATGAAATTTTGAATAAGGAAAATTTGCATAAACCGAAATAGGACTTAAACTTTGAAATTGATTATCACAAAAGCTTTATTTTACACAGGATACTTGAAATACAAAGTTTAAAAGATTAAAGATACACTGGAATTTAAAATTAGACTAAAACGACATGCATAAATAAAAATTACACTAGATGATCTCTTCCCATTGCTTCTCAACCCTCCTTTATAGACTTTTGTGACTCTATGTCGACCTCTGATTGTATCCCACCTCATCTGAGCCATTGGATCTTCATATATCATCACATTCGTCCATTTGGATATTTGGCGCCAAAAAAGTCTCTAGCAGGTTTGAGCATTAATGAAGTGGTTTGAAGCAATTAAAGATCTTTGGGTGTTAGTGAAGGTGGAGGGGGACAAGGTAAGGGGGGATGTTGAAAAAGTGGAAAAACCACTCTTGGTTTTGGAATGCAGGTGATGGAGAAGGAGGTGAACAGTGTTTGTGGTATTTGGCGCGCGTTGACCGGATTTGACCGTGGTATTAGTTATTAACGGGGTGGGTCAAAATAGGGTTTTGGACGGGGTCAAAATAGATGTGGATTGCTCAAGGCTCATGGGGTCAAGGTCCAAGGATCAAGCTGGGTTGGGCTTGGATATTGCATCGGGCAGCAGTTGTGGATTGGGCTTGGGTTTGTGATATTAAAAAGGTGTCCGTTTGGTTTGATAGTATCACAAGGACCAATCATGTAAATTCGGATTTTGAGGACCAAACTCGAACTTTTTCCAATGTTATCAAAAGGAACAAACTTGACAAACTTTGATAGTACAAGGATAATATTTGATCATTTTCCATTTTAAAATATCCAAGGACTAATTTTTGCCATTTTTCAAACTTGAAGGACCTTTTCTGCCATTTGACCAAAGAATCAATCAAGGACCATTTTTGACAATTTAGAATATTTCAGGGACGTTGAATGACATTTTTCTTGATTTTGATATACCAGGGACTGTTTTTGACAACTTTTGAAACTTGGGGGACTAAAACTGCCAATTTTGCAAACTTGATATGTTTTTCATCTGATTTTGATATTTTTGCATTTGAAACACATAAAACACTGATTTGTGATATTTTCATCATTTTGATGCATTTCTGAGTGTTTTCAGATGATTTTGCAGTTTAGATTGTACAAAAATGATGAGTATTTAGACACTCATCATAACCCTTGACATTATATGGTGAGATTAGCTTTATCCGTTTCTAATACCCAAATCCACCAAATTATGAGTGTGCCGGTAGCTTGTAAACTTTAGAACTTGGCCTTTGCATCATTTCGAGACTATAGACGAGGTATGTTGAGTTTGCTTAATGTCTATGTAATAATCAGTTTAAGAAGGCAATATTATAGGATTATCACCCAAATAGCCTATCCTTGTGTGTCTATCGATTAGTTTCCTCGACTTTTCGACCCCCATGTTAAACCCTTTTGTTGCACTAACCTTTAGTGCAAGATACCCCTAGATACACCCGTCTGAGCCATTCCTTTCATTTTGCTTACCCAATATATTGTTTCTTTACACCCATTCACCTTAGCCTACCGTGTAGTCTTAATTTGTGATCGTGAAGTCATTGTTTGCCTAAGTTCAAGGTTCAAGTAGAGAGGTTCGGAAATCACGCTTTTGTCAAAGACATATATTTGAAGATCATTGAAGACCCCCTCCCCCCCCCCAGATTCTCATATTATGTTCATCTCAAGTAGGGGGATGTTATGTTTAGTTGATTCCAAAAAAAATAATAAAAAAATAAAAAATAAATAAAAGATTCGAAAAAAAAATAGTTGTAGTTATTTGTTTATTGTGAAGTGCAATGTTATAAGAACTATATTTGGAGCTCATCAAAGATTTAGTATCGAGGAGGCCACCTCGGTAACATTTGAAGAATTAAGTTGGTGATTATTGCGCCAACTGTTGAAGAACAGGTAATGTGCCCATCATGACGTTCACTAATGGCATATCTACTTGGTGTATCATGATCCAGTTTCTTCGCCTTAAAACTTGAACTTTGGATGAACGGTAAGCGGTGATGACTTGGTTATAGGTTTAGACTATTTGCTTTGTTATTTTAACTTTACACCAATTATATCCCATGTCTTATCCTACCCTTTAGTCATGAAGCGTGTCTAGGTGATGAAGCGAGCAATATTTGGTGTCTTGGCCATGGATTTGGTCATGTATCATTGATTTTGTCCACTTCGCCATGACATGTTAGTAATGACAATTCACCCTTAACCTATGTCGTGTCTACCCATATTGCCTTCAAGAATTGTTTAGTTCTTAACTCTAGTGGTGGAGATTTGTGTAACTGCCAAGCTTATGATAGAATACATGCTATGACTGTGCTTTGAGTGACCACCCCGAAATTGACACTTAGACTAGTTGAGAGAATTTGAGTGTTTTGTTCCCACTTCATGAGGTGTTCGGCTTTGATTTTTTCTAGCATAAGGGATTTTTAAATTCATATCTTCCAGGTAATGGGGGATATCTTTTTAGAAAATTTTCTAATAAGGTCTACTTGAGGGCAAGTATAGTTCAAGTGGGGGGATATTTGATAACATCAAATAGTCCTGAATATTAAGTGTCAATTTCCCCCGATAATGATCGTATTTTATATAATTTATATGGATTTACGCTTGTTTTCCTCTATATTTCACTTTCAGGTAAATTACGAGCATTGGAGCTAATGAGACACGGATTTGGGGATTTTATTAGAGATTTATGATAGTATGCCCACTGTGAAGAAGCTACGGCGTAACTCTATCTCTCACATTACGCCGTAGCTAGCGCGTTGACTCAGAAGACCAACTCAGCATCAATTACGGTGTAACTCCCAACTAAGGATTACGCCGTAACCAATTAGGTCAAAGGATGTTCCACGTCGCCATCAGATACGCCGTAACTCCTTCCAATGATTACGGCGTAATCATACCAAATGTAACCTATATTGAAGATAAGGCGTAACCCATTCCATGTGTTACGCCGTAACCAGCTTACCAAGAGCATAATTAAAGAAATATTGAGGTTACGACGTAACTCTCAACTCAAGTTACGACGTAACTAGACCGTGCCTATAAATACAAGCCCTAATTTTTGTATTTTACATCATTCAATCCACACCAAAAAGCAGAGAACGTCAAGAGGGGTCCAAAGGCAGATCTTGAAGAGCATACGGAGCCATCTCCAAGGGAGAAATCACTCCCTAACGATAAGCATTAACGATTATTTTATCTTTTAATTTTGATTCATGTATTTCATTATGTTAAACATTACATCTTTGGTTTCTTTTAATATGATTGGCTAAGCACCTTTGGTGCTAGCCTAGTTATGATTACTTAATTTTTTTGTTTACGTTTACATGCTTCCGTATAATTGTCTCTAGTGTATGCATGCATAGTTCGTTGGTAGCTACCCTAGCTTCGGTAGTTTTGAATGGCGGTAGTATCTAGTTGCTTAGGAGAATTGACCAACTGACCCTAAGTAGTTAGGTTGAGTTAGGGAGGGTAAGAATAGACCAACTGACGACACTTCCTCGCTTGTGCGAACTGACAAAATGATCACATGACGTTTGGATGAGCTTAAGAAGTTAGGGGTGAATGTCTAAGATGCTAGCGCCCGGGCACTCATTGTTACGAATCTTGCATATAGAAGTAGTTAATGACTTGGCTTAGGGGACTAAAAACAACTGGACTTTCAAGGGTAGTAGATTGATCTCCGGTGGAAGCCTTTGCTGATAGGTTTGGACGAACTGACCAAATGTTGTCCTAGCGATTTAAACCCCCACTTGAATCAATTGGAAGTAGTAAGACGTGAACATAACATGATAGGATGAGTAACTAGGTTAGCACACTTTACCCCTATTGATCACAACCACTATTTTATTTGTTTGCATTTATTTCTTGTTTTCTAGTTAATTAATCATTTCAATCCTTAAAATAATTAAAACTAGTGACACCTAGACTTAATTAGAATCCGGTCACATAGCTTTTGGGAAGACCTCAGTTTTACCAATTACTACACTACACACGACCGAGTACACTGCCCATGAGTGCATAAGGTGAACCATAGGTAAACGAGACACTATAAATATTAAAACCTGGTCAGAAAATCTGCATCAGTTTTGTACGGTGTGCTATACAACTTGTATAAAATGGTATTTTTATAAAAAAAATGGTGTGCAAATCAATCCCCATAATATTTATCCAAGATAAATATTAATTGGTAATAAACGTCAAAACCCATACCCATAAGTTATGAGGTAAGTCGACCTACCCTAGGAAGGAGGGGTTTAACTTGACTTCTTGTCAAACAATAATACCTTTTGTACAAGTATTAGGATTCTAGAATGTTCCCTTGTACCATATAAATACAAAAAGAATTCTAGGGATCTTCATTACTCTCAACTAAACCCTAAAATCCCTCTCCCCTCTCCTAATCTATTCGACCGGTCGGCTAAGAAGGGTTATACCCTTGTGTCGACTTCTAGTCGATTGATACTTACCCCAGTTTCGTGCTTTAACTTGCGAAGGTTCTAAGCCCTTGTTCTACCGTGCAATATTGATGGATACCTGACGCGAGCCAAGTTTAGGTTTTCCTCTTGAAAACCCTAACTGATCGATCCAAGAAGAAAGAAGGTAAACCCGTGCGCGTGATTGGTTTAGAAGCTTACACATCCACATGAAATAAGTAAGTATTCCATAAAAATGCTTTATACAAGTTTAGGATTAGGTTATATTGATGTTTAGGAAGATCTGGCTTTTAGGGTTTTAGTTGCATGGCCATTATGTGTTTACTTCCTGTAGGACCTTGTTTTTACATCAACCTTACGCGTATACCCACGTTACCACAAGATGAACACACGTAAAACCCAAACACAAGATATGCGTAAATAAAGAAGAAAGAAAGATGAGAAAGATGGTGACTTGATGTTGATATTATGCGTATATGTGTAGAGAGAAATAAGAAAGGGAAAACTTGTATTACTTGAAAGAAAAATACACACAAAACACACTCAAGCACACACCCCTCAAATGACCATTTGAGGGGTATTTATACTACAAGACCAAATGCCCTTATGGGCTTGGCCATGGGCTTCGTGGATATGGGTTGGACTTGGATTGGATTACAAATGGTAAAAGGCTGGCTTAACTTAACTAATAGCCATTTAGCTTAGCCCAATCCACGAGCCCGTTGACTATTCTAGTACGATATCTAACACACATTACAAAGTTCCTCAACGTGAATGACCATCACTTCTAATAAAAATGTTATGGCTAACAATCTCCCCCTAAGGGGTGGTCATTCAAAAGATGCTCCACTTGATTAGGTCTTTACTTTCCTTGAGCTTGAACTTTGCGTGTAGATATAGAATAGTCTTGATTCTTTGTTCCTTCTTGCTTTGTGATCAATTAATGTGGTTGTCTGCCGTTGTCAACTTCGTTGGTTAGGTGTCTCCACGTCTTTCTCCACCATGCTCACACTTCTATTTGACTTTTAATTGCCAATGATGTAGTTCTCGATTCTTTATACTTTGTAGATTCTTTGACATTGACGAAGAATCATCTTTAGCTTTGTGTTGCCTTTGATTTTGATGAGAACTTTCATGTGTTGTTGGTATGCGCATGTGGAGAATCTGCACGATCTCTTCCTCTCGCGAGCATCCATAAGAAGAAAACATAAAACATGGGTTAGAAATAATCCAACACATAAGTTTGAATTTCGAGTGTGTTAACAACATAGTGTGAAAACACGCTCTAATTCTCACAAAGGCCGCCTCGAACCGGAGTCCCACAAGTGAGATAACGCGATGTACCAAGTACACCTCAGCCTGTGAGTCGAGGTACATCAAACATCTCCCACGATCGTAGACCGCTTGAGACACACTAAGCGTAATCCACGGGAGTTACCGGCGACCTCTTGTCGGGTCGCTTGATGTTGACCCCGGCAGAGTTTCCATTCAATCATTGAAGATCACAGATGTGAAACTTCTCATAAATTTTCTGGCAGATTTCTAAGATCTGCGTAGGACTCTAGAACATATCACTCGTGTCCTTATTGATGAACAACAAGCGATGTCATGTCAAGTGTTCCTATGAGATCTTTTGATGAATCTCGTGGCTCTAGACGCAATAGTGCATTTTGGTTTTCCTGAGCGGAGACTAGGGAGAGGGTCTCCTTCTTCAATACCAACGATCTCTAAGAGAAAGCCGATAGTTTACGTAGGGTTCCCAGTGAGAATGAAACAAATCTTTTTAAGAGGAATTGAGTGGCTAGAAGGTTTAGTGCAGTGCGTCATTGGGTCCATGACATCTTTGTATTCAATATCGGCGTTAATCAAGTGACAACCAGTAGCATATGTATTGAACCCGGTTTCTGCCCTAAGGTTGATTATGGAGGGCTATTTCTTTTCACCTTTTCTTTTACTTTTCTTTTTAATTCTTCAACCCGTTCTTTCTCCTTTCTCACATTACTCCTTTTTTCAATCATTCCTAAGGACTTCTAATACTAACTATTTGTGATGTCCTTCGGTAGATCCTTCCGGCTCTGGCGGATCATAGGATGAATTTACCTATCATTAGTCACCTTATAACTCCATGACTGTCCCATATTGCTATAAAACCATTTTTCTTGAAAATCTCTCTAAGTGTTTATGATGGAAAACATGTTTGGAACACTCTGAGAGTTTTATATTTTTAGAAACACTTCCCCTTCACATGTGCTTATAAGTTTTGACAGAAACCTGCATATAGAGGGTAGAGTTCGCACTTTTTGAATTGATCGGCTCATGATAGACAATTCCCCACGAGACACGGTTACGTTTCTTAGTTAATGAGTTCCATTTTCAGTTTTTAGGTGACAACTAGCTCTAATAACTACCTTGAAGTTGTAAACACTTCTTGAAAAGAAGGTTAGACCCATGAAAGTGCATGTCTATCACGAGTTTCTCGAAATGGTACAATTAGTGACTTTGATTCCTCGTCAATTCAATGGTTTCAATTGAGTCGAGCTCTTTTGAGATTTAAACAACGATCATTAAACTTTTTTGATCACATTTTAATCACGTCTTCTCCCCCTCAAAAATAGCCTATTCATGATATTTTTGATAGCAACGGATTAAACATCATTTTTAGAATATATTGGGGAGACAAACGGATTTGATTTAAGCATGAATTTGGAACATTTTGGTTTTATACTCCCCCTTTAATAAAGCATAATCAATTAAAGGGTTTTAGAGGAGTTATCTTGAGCACAAAATATTTTGAAAGATTTTGAAAATCTTTTGAACAATCTTGAAAAGGTGCTCAAGATGATGATGATTTCTCACCGCTTTTAAATGTAGTGCAATCAAGCGTACACTATATTTTTCCTTAAAACACGAGTTTTGATTTGAAATAATCAAAAGTCATCATTTTTGTCCGGTTTCGCATCAAGTATACGAAAGCCATTTTTGAAGAAATTTTGAGAAACGACATGTTTTAGACAAACATATAAAGAACTCTCGCTCAAGCATCCGTACATGTCCGTATCATTGTTGAATGACATTTCTAGAAACTTAAAGAATATCGATTATACAAGAGACATGTCGAGAAGAATATTTTGGATTTTGATTTTCTATTGTTTTGTATTTTTGAAAGTTTTATATTTTATATTTTGCTTTTGTTGGTTTTTCAAATTTTGTATTTTGTTTTCAAAATATTTACAAATAAGATTTTGGAAAATCATTTTTAAGAAGATTCGAGAAGACATTCTAACTCCTCAGGGGTTAGGCTTCACATTTCAATTCGTCGAACTAAATCGTCAAACCTTTCTTTTGGAAGGGCTTTAGTAAATAGATCGGCGAGTTGGTAATCAGTCTTCACGAAAAATAATTCAACAGTACCTTCTTCGACGTGTTCTTTTATGAAGTGATAGAGTACTCTGATATGCTTGGTCTTTGAGTGATGAACAGGATTGCAGGATATGGCTATGACACTTTTCGAGTCACAATACATAGGTATTTTATCGAAAGTAAAGCCATAATCTGTGAGTTGTATTCTCATCCATAGAACTTGAGAACAACACGCAGATAGAGACACATACTCAGCTTCAGCGGTTGAAAGTGCAAAGGCAATCTTGTTTCTTTGAAGACCGACTTACTAACTTTTCACCCAAAATTGTGCTCCCCGATGTACTTTTTGTCAGAATTTGGTCACCACGTGGTCCGCATCCGAAAAGGCAATTAGATCAACCGGATTCCTTCGGATACCAAAGTCCCATGTGAATGGAAGTCTTCGTGCACCGAAGATCCTTTAACCTCTTTGAGGTGCAGCTCGGTAGGCTTTGCTCAAACCGTGCTAATAAGCAAACAACAAAATGAATATCGGGTCGACTAGTAGTGAGGTACATGAGAACCAATCATGCTCCGATATTTCTTCTGGATCAATAGGTTTCCCAAACAAATCGACTCTAATTTTTGGTGATGTAACCATTGGTGTACCGACCGAATCACAATTATCCATACCATGATTTTTCGTAATCTCGCTTGTATATTTGGCTTGATTGATAAAAATTCCACGTGGGATTGATGTATTTGTAAACCAAGAAAAATTTTAGTTCCCCATCATGGACATTTCAAATTTGCTTTTCATGAGATTTTCAAAATGTTTTGAAAGATTCGGATTAGTGGACCCAAAATGATGTCGCCCACGTAGATCCGAACAATCAAAATGTTGTTTTTGCATTTTTGTAAACAAGGTAGGATCAACATTTCCTTTGGTGAAATTGTTTAGAATCGTGAAAGAGGAAAGTTCATCATACCACGCCTCGAGCTTGTTTCAAACCATAGATTACCTTTTGAGTTTGTAGACGTAGTCTGGATGTTCCATGTCTATGAAGCCTTCCGGTGACTCACGTACACTTCTTCTTTCGTAGTTCCATTCAAGAACGCTGCCTTAATGTCCATCCGATAAACCGTGATGTTTTTGTGAGCTACATAGGCTAAGAATATCCTGACTGCTTCAAGTCTAGCTACCGGCGCGAATGACTCTTCAAAGTTTATCCCTTCTTCCTGTCTGTATCCTTTGGCCACGAGACGAGCTTTGTTGTGAATTACAGTCATTTCTTCATCCCTTTTGTTTTTCCATAACCATTTGAGGTCAATGACGCGAATGTCAATTGGTCTTGGAACCAGATCCCATGAGTCATGTAGACGGTATTGGAGAAGTTCTTCATGCATTGCTTCTATCCATGCATTATCTGCCATTGCCTCCCGAATGTTCTTCGGTTCAATATTGCTAATTGAGCAAATGTAAATGCATAAGTCGCAATCGGTGGCAAGTTGGCGTCTCGTCTGAATTCGCCGTGAAGGTTCACCAATAACTTG
The DNA here is from genome assembly GCA_022545495.1 of Chrysanthemum lavandulifolium. Taxonomy (NCBI): domain Eukaryota; kingdom Viridiplantae; phylum Streptophyta; class Magnoliopsida; order Asterales; family Asteraceae; genus Chrysanthemum; species Chrysanthemum lavandulifolium. The sequence goes on from CM040238.1 coordinate 184,081,022, forward strand.
TTCAATTGGATGGTCTTTTGTCCACTTCATAGTAGAAGGATACCGTTGGTTAAACGTATGTGAGTTAGATGGTTCTCGTAAGCTTGAAGATTATTCAGCTGATTCCGTAGCAAACGAGTTTTCAAATAAGTCTTCATCTAACATTGCATCGTTCTGGTTTTGAGAAGGTTCTTCTTGAAATGATATGGTTTGGTTTTGCTCATCAACTGCTGGTAAAACTGTTTCAAGAATAGGATTTGCAGAAGTCGATGTAGATGACATTGATGGAGTTGGTGCATTGGTTTCGACCGTAGTAGATGCATCTTCTGGTGGTGGTGGTGGATGATTTTAAGCGGGTGCAGCGGAATGATGGTTTGATGCATTTGTCGAAGTTCCACCATAGTATTCATCGAACATTAACTCGAAGAAATTCTCCCATTCATGTTCATGAGGAGTGCCCGTAAAAGTTGATGGAGCTCTTTGTTGTACGTGTCCTGAACTGATGTGTCCAGAAGTCTGCGGGTTTGGTGCGAGTTTTGATCTGTTTTGATTAAAAGCCATCGGATTTAGCGCGGGTTCTAGAGTGAGTCTCTCATAAGCCATCTTTGAAAGTTCATCAAAATTCACATTCATCATCTCCATGATTCTCATAGTTCTCCTGTTATACACCCTTGTTAATACAAATAAACCGTAAAACCGTTTATTAATATTTAGCGATCTCTTTGTGTTTTGTTGATAACAAATATAATGTTATCTTAAGTATAATTATAAAGGATACATGTTAGTTTTGTAAAGCATTTACATATAGCCATTTAAATACAAAAATGTAGTAATTAAGCATTTGTTGTAATATTTTATTAGGATGGGTAAAAATCATAACCCATGGACCATAACCCATGGATCTTAAAGCATACCCAAAGAGACTTGATACAATGTATACTTAGATACATTGAATCTAAAGATAACCCATGGACCAACCCATGACCCATAACCAAAAAACCCATGGGCAAAGAGGAGCGTTCCACGAATCCCTAGGATTACACTAGACGGATCCCTTGTGGAAGGGATCCGTGGGATCCGTGGAAACAGTGAAGGAATTTGCCTATAAATAGAGAGCCATTTCTTCATTCTTACTCACACCTCTTCTTACTAAATCTCTCATACACTCTCATTCTCTTCTAACATATAGATCACTTGATCTAGAGAGTTGTTCTTCTTTCTTTCTATTGTGATCCTCATATAGGTTCTGAAAATAAAATTGTATTTTAAAAACTTTTCGATCACTATGGGTTCTGAAAATTATAAGGAAGGGCAATCTATGCAACGACCACCACTACTTGAAACTAATGGCTTTATTTATTGGAAAAATAGATTCGAAACATATGTGAAGTCTAAAGATATTGATCTTTGGTACATTATTGTTGAAGGTGATTTCGAGGCTACCTCAAATGATGATAAAGGAAATTTAGTTCACATACCTCATGATAAACTAAACGATGAAATGAAGAAAAAACTTTCTAAAAATAGTGATGCAAAAATGGTTTTATATAATGCTTTACCGAAAAAGGAATTCGAAAGAATTTCTATGCTTAAAACCTCTAAAGAAATTTGGATTTTTTTAGTCGTAACTCATCAAGGCAACCAACAAGTTAAAAATAATAAAATTAATTTATTTGTTCAATAATATGAACAATTTTCAATATCGGATGAGGAAACTATAGATCATTCATTTGCTAACTTTAATACTATTATTACATCTTTACAAGCACTTGATGAATCTTTTTCTAGCCGTAATCATGTTAGGAGATATCTAAGGGCACTTCCATCAAGTGGAGATCCAAGGTGACGGCGATCAAGAGTCAAAAGATTTGACAATTCTCACCTCGATGAACTCATAGGCAACCTGAAAGTCTACGAGCTTGTCCTTGCTAAAGATTCAAGCTTCAAAGGTGAAAGAGAAACACAAATCTCTTGCGCTTAAAGCCAAAAAGGCTACGAGCGATGAGGAGAACTCTCTTCGAGTAGTGACGACGAAGAGTACGCTGATGGCGGTGAGGACTTTAAAAGTTCTTTAGAAGAAAGGAAGATACGCCAAACAACCATATGACGATAAGAAAGGCTTTCGGAAAAGCAAAGAGGACGAAAGCCAAAGGATGATCGTAGATTTGCTTTAAATGTGGGACCCAAACCACTTTATTAGTAAGTGTCCCAAACGGGATGATCAAAAGCGTTCGTGAGCGGCACATGGGGAATGAGCGACGAGGAGGATGAAGAAATTTGTCTCATGGCAAATGACGAGGTATGTCACGAATACTATAGTAGTTCATCACTCGATGACGACGCATTGCATAATGAATATGACAAACTATGCAATATTAGCTTAAAACTAATTAACAAAAACAAACTCTTAAAGAGTCAAAATCAACGCTAGATAAAGAAGTCATAGAATTAAAAGCAAAACTAAAACGCTTAGAAAAGGGTAAAATAGCAAGTGGTGAATGTGAACTTTGTGTTCAACTTCAAACACTAGTGGATAACTTAGATTCTAAAATTGCTATAATGAGTACGAACACTTTAGATACAATACTCAAGGTGTTAAAACCGGTAACAATCAAAAGGGTCTAGGTAGTCAACAACTTGATCCATCAACTAGTGAAAGTAAAGAAACAAAATTTGTTAAGGAACTAGAAAACCAACCATCGTTGTGGCGGATCCCACGGATCCCCAAAAGGGAACCAAATTAGTGTACGTAAGGGATCCATGGATCTGTGTAGCAAACAATAGCAATAACGTAGCTTCCTCATCTAGAACTGAGTTTGTTATAGTTAATAGGAAGAAACCAACTCATGTCACCACTAGACAACCACCTCCAAAATATAATCCTACTTTTGCAAGAAACAAAGCTCCATCTTTTTCAAAACTTAATTCATTTAGGAGACCTAATAACGTTTACCTGAAAAGTAACCATCAAATGGGATGGAATCCAAACATGCAAAACGGTTTCCATTTTCAAAACTTTGCTCCATGGAATGTATATTCATCTTATCCATACATGTCTAACATGAATGGAATGTTTAACACTAATGGACCCATGAACAAATGGGGACAAAACTTTTGAGTTTATTATTGTTTTAGGTGTGCTTAAAGGTCGATCTAGACCCCGATGAATGGGTCAAGGATAGTGGATGCACGAGGCACATGACCGGGAATACTGATCTATTCTCCACATATGAATCCTTCAATGGAGGTAATGTGGTGTTCGGAAATAGCAAAAGTAGAATCATCGGTAAAGGTATCTTTTTAGGTTACTCGCCAAATAGCAAAGCTTACGTCATATTAAACAAAGAAACAATGAATGTAGAAGAGTCATTAAATATAAAATTTGATGAAAGTCCACCCAAACCCTCTCCACCTCTTATAGATGACGAGATTATGGAAAGTGAAGCTATAGTAATAAAGAAAAAGATTAGTGAAGAAGAAGAACCTCTAAGTGATGAAATAATGAACATTAAAGAATCCAAAGATCACCCCGTAGATAAAGTCATAGGAAAACTAAACGAACGAACATTAAGGTCTCAAGTTCAAAACCAAAGTAACTTGTTTTGTTTTGTTTCAACCTTAGAACCTAAGAATACACAAGAAGCCATAAAAGATGAGAGTTGGGTAATGGCTATGCAAGAAGAACTAAATCAATTTGTCTCTAATGATGTTTAGACACTTGTCCCTCCACCTAGTAATCAAACCATAATAGGAACGAAATGGGTTTATAAAAACAAATTAGATGCAAACGGAGTCGTGTCTAGGAACAAGGCTAGACTCGTTGCTCAAGGGTATAACCAACAAGAAGGAATAGACTTTGATGAGACCTACGCCCCCGTGGCTAGATTAGAGTCTATAAGAATACTTCTTTCGTATGCTTGTGCTAATGATCTAAAGCTTTATCAAATGGATGTCAAAAGCGCTTTTCTAAATGGTGTCATAAATGAAGAAGTATATGTAGCTCAACCTCCGGGCTTCATTGATTTTGAAAAACCCAAACATGTCTATAAATTAAAGAAAGCCCTTTACGGTCTCAAACAAGGTCTAAAAGCTTGGTATGATAGACTCAAGTCATTTCTAGTTAAACACAACTACACCATGGGGTTAGTTGACAACACACTTTTTACTAAGAAAAGAGAGTCACATATAATCATAGTACAAATATATGTAGATGATATTATATTCGGATCCACTTGTCAAGACATGTGTTATGATTTCTCTAAAATCATGCATGACGAGTTCTAGATGAGTATGATGGGAGAACTTAGTTTCTTTCTTGGTCTACAAATAAAACAAGTAGAAGATGGTATCTTCTTCAATCAATCTAAATACATCAAGGAGATGTTAAAGAAATTTGGTCTAGAAGAGTCAAAACCTATTAGGACTCCAATGTCATCCGACACCAAACTCACAAAAGATGAAGACGGAGAATCCGTAGATAATACTAAATATCGTGGCATGATAGGTAGTCTTCTCTACCTCACGGCAAGTAGGCCGGATATCATGTTTAGTGTTTGCTTATGTGCTAGGTTTCAAGAAGACCCTAAAACATCACACCTAGAAGCCGTAAAAAGGATATTTAGATATATTAAAGGTACAACACAATTTGGATTATGGTATTCTAAGGGCACGGGAGAAGAAACAATTGTATATGCAGATTCTGACCATGCAGGTGATTATGTTGATAGAAAATGTACAAGTGGGGTATGTACTTTCATGGGATGTTGTTTAACGTCTTGGTTTTCTAAGAAACAAACGGCACTAGCTATATCAACAACCGGCCGAGTACGTCTCCGCGCAAAAGCATGCCAACAAGCACTATGGATGAAACAAGCGTTAGTCGACTACGACATCCATCTAAGCGACATAGCCATCCTATGTGACAACAAAGGTGCCATCGACCTAAGCAAGAATCCGTATTGCATTCTCGCACAAAGCATATAGAGATTCGACATCACTTAAGAGACAATGTTCAAAAGGGGAACATCTCTATTGAGAAGGTAGCATCCAAAGACAACATAGCCGACGCCCTCACCAAACCGTTGAAGCGGAACAATTCAACCTACTTCGCCTTGGTCTTGGTCTAATGGAACAAACGTCAGAACTTATTTGACTCTACAAGGTATGTAAACACTAGCCTTCTTCTTTCCGAGTCTAGGATTTCTATTTCACGCACAACTCACAAACAATACGGAATTTTCAAAACCCAAGATAAGTCTTCTACTTTTAATTTTTTATATAACTACATACACATTTTAAAGAAAATCTCTTTTCAAAATGTTTTCAAAAAATGATACCTTCCGTATCAATTTCACTAAAGCAATTTCTCACGCCTAGGACAAATCACTTTTCATTATTAGTACAAAGTAAAACCCGCTTTCATTGCATCTCATGTCTTTTGAATGCTAAAGGAACACATAACTAATATGTGTTTTCGGCACATTCATTTAAGCAAAATGAATTAGAGCATTGATAACACAATATTACGTACTTATGTACCAAATATGTGTTTTCAAGTTATCTCAATAGGATTTATTTTTCTCTAGTTATTTTCCTTTTCTTTTTAGAGGTCGAGAAACCGCAACTCCAAATCGCTTGCGCCTTTGTGCCGCTGAATCACTGCACCCACGGATCCCAACCTTCATGCCGGACGGATCCTCAAGGGAAGGATCCGTGGGATCCGTGAAGATGTGTCGCTTTTAACTTCTATTCTTTTCATTTGGATGAAAAATCCACATTTGTCTCATTTTTGGGAGTATGCTCTTTAATGCTTGTGTTCTCATGATCACATGCCTTGAATTCATATCTAATCATTAGATTTTAATCCATATTTTGGTTCAAGCATTCATTACAATACTTTGTTTTTCTATATATAGAACTCCCAAAATGCTTGCATAATCCATCTCATCCTCACAAACACAATACACCATGTCATCCAAAAACCTTTTAGGAGAATCATCTAGTACAAACAATCATGATATCCAAACCTTTGTACTTCCACCATCCAAAATACCACAATCAAACTCTAGGATATCCGCACGGATTAGTATCCGATCTTGTTGCTTAGCAAAAACAACCTCAAATGGTTCATCCTCAACAAATAACTCACCACAAGATGCTTCCATAATAGCACCTCCTCATCTCCAACAAGTACACCAACCTCATCACCACCCAAAGTAACTCTTTTGGAACTCCTTAAGACTCCAACAAGATCTAAACAATCTAAACAAAAAGAAATAGTCTTTTCAACACCACCCACATCTCCAAATAATATCTTTCAAAATCTTGAAACATCACCACCATTAGCTCCCATCACATTACAAGAACATCTAGGTTCTTTTCTACCACCACTTACAAATATTCTGGATGTTGATCCATATTTTCCTATTTTTCCACCACATCTTCCGCATAACTCAAATCAAAACAACCCGGAAAACTTCCGCACTCATCACCCACATCACCTCCATTGTGAACATTGCCAATCCACTAGGGAAATCGCAATATAAGTTAGGGAAGAAATGTGATTCATACCCAACCTCATACTTGATCGCATCAATACCATCACTCATCAAAACCTCCATCCATAAACCTTATGCAAGCATGGACGGAATCATTACTACTATTTTTATTATACTTTTTCATTTGAGTCATTTTCAAGAACAAGTCTTGTTCTTATTTTTACATGCTTGTAGGTGGCATAAATACCACTACAATTTGTTGTTTTATTACAAGGCCTTGTTTACATACCTTGGCTCCCAATCTTGATTCTCGACAATCACAAGATTATTTAAGCATGTGACTAACCTTTTTTGTAGGATTTATTTTTCTTCTCTTGACGCCCAAACAAGGGGAGCTACCGTCGAGGGGAGTTAGTGATACGTGGACTATTTTTTCCACCTTTATGTTTATTTCTTCCAAGGGTTAACTTTCTGCTTCGACAAAAAGGGAGAAGAAGTAAAACTTAGGGCTTTCGGCTTTCAAATTTTACATCTATTCTTAAGTTTTACTCATCATAACATTATGTTTTGTCATCAACAAAAGGGGAGATTGTTAATACAAATAAACCGTAAAACCGCTTATTAATATTTTGCGATCTCTTTGTGTTTTGTCGATAACAAATATAATGTTATCTTAAGTATAATTATAAAGGATACATGTTAGTTTTGTAAAGCATTTACATATGGCCATTTAAATACAAAATGTAGTAATTAAGCATTTGTTGTAATAGTTTATTAGGATGGGTAAAATCATAACCCATGGACCATAACCCATGGATCTTAAACCATAACCAAAGAGACTTGATACAGTTGTATACTTAGATACATTGAATCTAAAGATAACCCATGGACCAACCCATGACCCATAACCAAAAACCCATGGGCAAAGAGGAGCGTTCCACGGATCCCTAGGATTACACTAGACGGATCCTTGTGGAAGGGATCCGTGGGATCCGTGGAAACAAAGTGAAGGAATTTGCCTATAAATAGAGAGCCATTTCTTCATTCTTACTCACCCTCTTCTTACTAAATCTCTCATACACTCTCATTCTCTTCTAACATATAGATCACTTAATCTAGAGAGTTGTTCTTCTTTCTTTCTATTGTGATCCTCATATAGGTCCTTCTAAGGCGAGATCATGAGCATTCTACAAGTCATCCAAGCAAGGGTCCTTGATTGATTTGTCACCCGCAAGATTTCAGTAGCAAAGATCTTGTATTTGATATTTCACATATTTGTTGTGTAATAGTCGTGTTGGTTTGGTCCACCGTGTTACGGACTCGGTATCTAGCTTTGTACCGAAAAAGTGTAAGCAACGCTGTGAAGGCTTCTCCGCAAAGTGAAGGAGTTTGTTGACATAGTGCTTGAACTCTCGAGTAGGTGACTCGGGGAGTGGAGTAGGGCAAGGAAGGTGTCCTTGTAGCCGAACCACTATACATCGGTTGTGTCTTTTCTTTCCCTTCGCTTTACTTTATTTACTTACTTTATCATTAGATCTATACTCTCTCCACATCCACAAGATCTCACATATCAACGAATCTAAATGGTTTTGAAACTAACGTAAAATCGGCAAAACTATTCAACCCCCCCTTCTAGTTTTCCACAACCCTGAATGCCCTCGAGTTATCTGAATATCCAATGAAGATTCCAATATCACCTTTAGCTTTCAGTTTTCCTAAAAGATATCAGGTTTTTTGTTGTTCACTAGTTCATATGGGGTTTCATGGAATCTTGCATGGATGAGGGATCGGTTCTGAGTGAAACAAGCAGTGGCAACAACATCAGCCCATAGAAATAACGGTGCACTAGAATAGATTAGCATTGTGCAAGCAGCTTCCACAAGAGTACGATTTCTTCTTTCAACTACCCCATTCTGTTGTGGAATTCTAACAACTGATGTTTGATGAGTTATTCCAACATCTTCAAAATAAGCTCTTGAATTCTGTGTCGTTGTCTGTTCTTACAACCCTTACAGGAGTTTGAAGAAGTACTTGAATACGCTTCAGAAAGGTGATGATGATTGATGAGTGTGTAAATACTCATCATTTTTGGTCAAATCTGAACTGCAAAACACTTAAAAATGCTCTGAAATGCATCAAAATACTGAAAATATCTCAAAATTACATTTTATATGTTTCAGATGCAAAATGTTTAAAATCAGATGAAAAATGAGCTAAGTTTGCATAATTGACAGTTTCAGTCCCCCAAGTTTCAAAAGTTGTCAGAAATAGTCCCTGAGCACTTATTTCAAAAGAAAAGTCACCAAAGGTCCTCTTAAAATCACAAGTTGTCATAATTAGTCCTTTGGTGAAAAATGTCAAAAGTTTTGAGAAATTACAAGTTTAGTCCTTTGAGTTTCAAATTTGGCAAAAATAGTCCTTGGAAGTTTGAAAATGTCCATTTTGGTCCTTGTACTATTGAAACTTGTCACTTTTGGTCCCTTGGAACAACTTTGGAAGAATGGCAGATTTGGTCGCTCAAGTTTGGGAAAATTCAGCTTTGGTCCTTATGTTATTAAAAACAAACCAAACCCTTTTGGCCCTTGACCCCTATCAAAGGCCCTTGACCCCTGCCATTTCACTTGAACCCCCTGCCTTTTTGACCCCCCCTTCAATATATACCCCAAGTCAAACCCACCAGTCAAACAAACACCCTTGTTTCCCTCCTTTTTCCTTCTTCCCCAACAACTGCCTTGCAAACACCAGTCTCCCATCACTCTAGCTCAATCCTCACCCCTCCTTGTTCCCCCCACCTCCACCAAACTCCAAAATGTATTAAATGCATCCCTCCTCCATTTCACTCAACCCCAACTGGCAAAAACACTTTTGGCGCCAAAAATTGATCAAACGGCCAAGAGTGCTTCAACTTATCCAATGGCTATAAAGAATGGTGGGAAGTGCTCAGAACAAGTGGGGAAGATATTTTGCATATAAAAAGAGGAAGAAGAAAGAGAGTTAGAGTAGTCTTTAGTTTTAAAATTTCATCAATGTCGCTTTTAATATTAATGTTTTAGTATAAGTTGAAACTCAGAATCTTTTGTTTTATTGCACCAAACTCAAGTAATATTATCGATGTAATCTATTTTTAAGCATTAATTTCAAAGTTTACTTAAGTTTCATATTTTTGTGTTATCAAGGCAAATTTCGGTTTCAAAATCTTATGTCCAAGTTTCTAGTGGCTTATTTTTAAACTCAAATAAGCTTATATAAGCTACTTATAGCTTTTTGTAAGCTTACATTTAAGTTTCAAGCAAATTTGGTATTGGGTCAACGAAAGTCAAACTGGGCTCAAATGGAAATGGAAATGGATATGGGTGTTGCAGAGCATGGGATTGGGTTGATATTGAGTTAGGTTATGGTTTAGAATAGGTAGGGATCCTTTGATTCTTTGGCAAGCCATAGTGGCTAGGACCAAATGTAAGTCATTTTCAAGATTCATTGCATAATCTGTATCTGTGGTTTAGATTAGTTTCTATCTGTTGATTAAGTTGTTATTAGGTCAGTTAGATTCAGTTTGAGTGTCTGCACAAGCTAAATCAGTAGTTGGGTCAGTTTAATTTGCAACTCAGTGAGTTAAGGTGTGTTTGGTTCAGCAGGACTTATTGAGCTTGAGCTTTGGGTTATGTTTTAAATCTGTCTATTCAGTCTTAATATAGGTTACTTGAGTCATTTTAGTCATCACATTGCTCCTACACTAGCTTAAAGTCAAATTCACTTTAAATCTGTCTTAACTGCATATCTGTTGAAATTTTGAAAATCAAAAGCTTAATCGTGTTAGGATATCACTAGAGTAGCTTGCATTAAGTTTATTTCATCATATTTCATCAATATCAGTCCACAAATTGGTTTCAAATCTCAAATAAGTCAACATATCAAAACTGTTTTCAAAAGTCAAAAACCATAAAATCCAGTTTTCACCCAACTGGGATGATTTTTCATGGATTCAACTTTGGGCCAAACTAAGTGAAATTGTGGGTGTTTAAACTTCAACTGGTCTAGTTTCTTATTGTGATTTTTGTAGATTTTGGTAAATTTTTTATAAGCTCTAAAATGGCTTGTCAACCTGGTCTTATTTGCCATGTGCACTGACTCAGTTAATACTGAGTCTGCACAGGTTTTGAGCAGGGCTTGTAACAAGCTCATAAGAGCTTGTCCAAGGCTCATTTTTGGTTTACAAGTTCTTGGCCAGGTCTCCTTCAGGTTCCAACTTTTGGATTTGAGTCTCAGCTTATTGGGTAGCTTATTCTTTAGCTACAAAGTAGTGGTAAAAACTGTTTTTAGCACTTAACTCAAATCATCATAATCATAGCAGTTTTCATTTCAGAGGTTTAGGATAGTTGTATTAAGTTGTTTTTGAGTACTTTTAGCATTTTATAGCTTCTGTATCAGTTTGGTGCTCATTGGTAGCTTTTGGCTTATTTGAAGTGCTTATTTATAAGCACCTTGCATTGCAGTTTCATTTTCTCACACATAAGCCACTGTTTTTATATTTTTCCTAGATTCATAATATTATTTTAGACTTATCTTGAATTTTTCATATTTTTCCAGTACTGTTTGGTATTTTTCTTCATTTTAATCAGTTTTTAAGCCTTTTAAATTAGCTTTTAATACAAATAAATCAGAAAAGTTTCAAAAAAATAAGTTGATCTGTGCTAAACCGTCAAGTCAAACAGACTTAAAACTGCTCAGACACAAATGCAATTAAGTCCTGGAGAATAGATTGAATTCCCGAGTCGTTTAGTCCCAAGGAGACTCAATGGTGTGTTAAACACTGATTCAGATAATGGAATGATCACTAAGGATAGTGATCTGTAAAGGTTATGATTAGAAATTACACTACTGATTGATTTGGAATAGAATTGGACACGAATTGGAAAGCACAACAATCGATGAGAAAACGTAAACGTAAGTTTTAAAACTACGATACGCACAAAATAAAAAGTGAACACTAAGAAATAAAAGGCCTAAAAATACAAAAATGACATTTTGGAATCCTAAAATAAAAGAAAATTATTAGAAAAAGAAAATTATTTTTAACACTATTTAATTAATTATTATTAATTAAAAACTATTTTAACTATTTAATAATACTCTAAATTAGAAGAAAATACAAAATAAGGCTAGAAAAATAAACTTATGATTATGAAAAATCTAAAATACTATAAAACTAATTTTAAAACTACAAATATATTTTTCACACTTTTTATCTAATTATTACTAATTAATAACTATTTAAAATACACTTAATTACTAGAAAATAGAAAATGAACTTGGAAAAATAAAATTTTAACTTTGAAAAATCTAAAATATGATAAAACTAATTTTAAAACAGAAAAGATATTTTTATGCTTTTAATTATCTATTACTAATTATTTATTATTTATTAACTATTTATAATTATAATAAATACTAAAAGATAGAGAAAATCGAGACTTTTCTAAAAATCCTATATGATGACGTAAAACTAAGAAAATAGAAAACAAGATTTGCTTATTAAAAGTTGAAAAGAAAAATCAAAAGCTAAAAATCTTAAATAAACGCTATCACTATTTTTATATTGATGTTTTTCGATTTTTATTTTTGAAAACTACTTAAATACTAATAATATGAAACTTTAACAAAGACAAAAAATTTATAAAACACAAATAAGCTGATTTGAAGGCTTATTGATCCAATAGCTTATATGAGCTTATTTGGGTATAATAAGCTCAAACAAGCTTGTACATCAAACAAAAGCTCAAAGTAGATTCAAACAGCTTAATAAATGTAAATGAGGCTAAAAGATACCAAGAATCACACCGACAAGCTATGAATAAGCTAATAAGCACTTAACTATTTCACGTGTGGGACAAGCTTTAAGCCCTTAGCGTTCTAGCTAACAAGCTCAAAAGTAAAACTAAGACTTGATAATCCAAGAGGACCAGTTGGCTTTCCAAAGAACTAGAGAACTCAAGATTTGGAGCACTAACAAGCTCAATGCAAGCTTATCAATTTGGTACCAATTTCTCAAGACAGTAAGCGGTTTGTGAAACAGTACCCAAGAAAAGCTATAAAATAAGTACTCAAAAAGTCGAGAAATCAAGAACTAACATTTTGTATTTTCTTCACCAACCAAACTTTAATACCCCAAGAGATTATAAGTTTGAATTGGATCCAAGAAGTGAATGGGATCCATAAAGTCCTTTTCAAAGAACAAAAGAATAGAGAAATCATTTTGTTTATTTTAAACTTGTAGGCGTGACCTTTTGTTTATACATTTTAAACGCTTTGTAAGCAAGCTACGGCATTTTTTGATGGCCAAGGACTCTTGCGATTGTTAAAGGGTGTTCATATCCCCTTTTCTTGACTCTGCACAAGTCTTTCTTCAAGTCTTTGAATACATTTTTGCATATCATTAATCCCTTCATAGGTTTCAACAATTTCTTGTTGTAAATCTTTAAAAAGATTTTTCATATAATCAGGATTTGTCATAAAAAAATTTTTTGTGAAAGATAGATTTTATAATTTGTTTTGAAAGAAAAGAATATTATGAAAATATTTAAGGTTTTAACTCTGTATGAACATAATCATTTAGTACCTCATGGTTATTTGGATGATTGGAGGTTGATGGATCAAAAGCCAGCATGTCAATAAGATGCTTTTTAGTGTCTTTTCCCTACGGCCACCTGCCTAACTGGTACTTGTTGACATTCCTGCATCAGACTCTGTCACGATTGATTTATAGACACCACCTTTCATTACCAAGGATAGAGAGGAAAGTTGATTTTATTCATAATAGAGTTCCTCAAAAGAGGATCCTCTTTATATTTTACATAATACCCTTTTCAGGGTTACTACTCACTTAACATAATTGAAAACAAAATTTACAATGATAGTTGTAGGTTTTTTAGGCCTGTGTTTTTTGTGATGCCTCTAACTCAAAGAGGAGGTCTTCTTTTATAATCACCAAAAGGTGATAAACTTAACCAAGGTTATCCTTCTTTCATGGTTAAGTCGTCTGTCTTTATCAAAGATCGAATATCTTTAATAAAGTAAAGTAGCATTATTGAACTACTTTGGCATGTTTTTCTTTGTCTGCCCCACATTAGGTAGAATACACCTAATTTGTTGAAGATTCTTCTTCGTGGAGGGTCACTTTGCATTGTATTATTGTCAATACAGTATTGGCAATAATGGTCTTCAAACAGTTGCTTCAAGTGTCGGCAAAGGTTTTGTCGAGTTGTACTTCCTGCTTGAATGCTGTTCTTCATGAATTTCTCACCAAATTGCGAAATTCTTTGGATATCTTCTTCATTGGTATTAGAAAAGCTCCAACTAGTTATTATGCAGTTGTCATTAACATAATTAACCTTCTTCTTTGTTCCTGAAAGAACTTCAAGGACTTTTTCAGAGATTCTTCTTAGCGAATTAACTCTTATTTTTACGAGGTTATCTGGGAAGGACTGTTGTTCTTCAATTGGTTGAGACTGAGAAATCTCTTTTTTGGACTTTGCTAGGCCAATTTCTAGAAAATGATAGGAGTTGAGCCCATCTTCTTGTTGCCAATCTGGAATTGAGTGATGACCTTAATGTAAATTGGATCATCTTTTGCTTTAAGAACCTTTTTCTAAAGTTCTTAATAGAATCCACAATTGGTTGTGGAAAATGCCTTAACTCTTGGAGGTTGTGGCTGGGATAAATGTTGTTTATTAATCCGCTTCAAATGCTTGTTGGACTAATTTTGATCTGCTCCTTCAACAAAGTTGTAAAGGCTTTTAGTAACTTTGTCACCAGAAGAATTTTTCATGTATGAGATCTTCTGGACAAGCCGCTCTTGCTTTGCTCCAAATTATTCTGAAATCTTCAAACTTCATAGGCGGTTTGAAAATGACTTGTTCTTTATCTTCAGGGATCTTGAATCTTTGATCTCTGTGTTCTTCTTTAACTCTTTGAATTTTTGGTCGTAGAAGAACTGGTTTATCGTCTAAACTCTCTTGGGAGTAGGTTGCTAAACTTATTCTTGCACTTTCTTCTGATCTGAATTTCTTGCAAGTGACTTTGTCGGCATCAATGAATGCCTTGGTGATTCCCACTCAAGATGGATACCAAGATGTGGTCCTTTGTATATTACATAGTAACTTTTAGGCTTTTGTTTGACCGCTTGAGATAACTGGGTGAATTCTCGCACAAGATTGTTAGGTGAAAAATTGTCATTTTACTACTACCGTAGTATGAGGACTAGAGTTAACTAGTTTATCGGTTTTACTCGAGAGTTAGGATCAAGATATCCTTTGTTAGGCTTTTAAGCAAAACCTCGACTTTCAACGGATTTGTTGTTTCTTTACCGAAGCCGCTTGCTTAGGAATAGCCTTTGTTTTTAAGCTTTCGCTTTCCGGTACATCGGTAACCGTTGTTGTAGCCTCAAGAAGGGCTATTTTTTGCTCAATCATACTTATTTCGAGCATAAGCATTTGCTTTTTTATCCTCAATTGATCGAGGTTTTCCATTTGTAAAGGGTCTAAGGGTTTTGTTTTTATTTCTATCCCCCTTTCTTTTTGTTTGTGGGTTTGTTTTGTGAGGAAACGTTGGCTGCAACGTTCTTTTTATAGGGCTCGTGAGGAGCTTTTGATGTCATGGATGATGTCAATTTTTGAAATCACGTGTAAGGCAATCACCAAGACATTTTGTTCCCCGGAGATGTTCGAAATTAAAGAATAATGATCGAACCAAGCTTGCCATCGTCTTTAGGCGTCCTTGTTTACTATCTCCTGCAATGTTAGTTCAAGGAAATACGTAAAATTTTTGTTATCCGTCCTCACCGTAAAAGTTATCGGGTAAGATAAGCACCGAATTTTGAAATGACCCTTTAATTGCCAATAATTCTTTTTCATTGTTTGTGGTAATTTATTTCACGCTTAAAGCTTCCAGAGGTGTACCGCAAATTTTTTCATCGTTGTTGGGGTTTTGCTTTTAAAATTCCTCCCGGATATCATCTCAAGCATCGCTTTCAATGATAAGAGAATCTTCGTTTGAAGGAAGATAAAGTTTAGGAAAACTATTAAATTTCTCTTAATCTTCTTAATGTAGTCGATCGGACCGAGTCCAATTCCAAACAACATCTTTTTGAGTTTTCCTTGTAAAGGTTTTCTCATTTTGCAAGTTTTCAATATAAGTTTCAACAGATGTTAAAACTCCTAAAAATCTTTGCAATTGTTTTTATCCTCAAGAGCATCCGAAACTTATGAAGATGTTCTAAAATATGTTTTGAGGGCTATGAGTCCCTTGATCTATTTCAAGACCTAAGAAGTTAATCTTGGTTTTAAAAGATTTGCTTTCTTTTTGAAAGAATTATACCATGTTTTAAAATAGTTTTAAGACTTCTAAACGTGGATATAATGTTTTTCTTCGCTTTCACTAAAACAATTATGTCATCGACATAAACCGTATAAAAGTTTTCTAAGCCGCTGCTTTTGCATATGTCTTTGAAAATGCTAGGGATTGTTTAAGGCCAAAAGGAACTACTTTCCATTGAAAATGTCCATTAGGACAAGTAAAGGCGTGAGTAATCATGATTGTTCATCTAGCAAGACTTGCTGAATCTCGATTTGCAATCAAAGTGGAGAAAATGTTTTTCCTCTTAGTAAGGTTAAGAGTTCTTGCATGTTGGGAGATTATGAGAATCTCCAATGGTGGCTTCGTTAATTTTCTTATAATTAACGACCATTCTTTCTTTCCTCTTCTTTTTCGACCGCTTTCAACAAGAAAGGCTGGAGACATATGAGGAGATTTGGATTGTGTAATAAGCTTCATATCAAGAAGTTCATTAATCTGCTTTGTGAATTCAATCCTATCTTGAGGAGAATAGCACATAGGCTTGACTCTAACAATTGTGTTGGGATCAATTAACTTAATTGATGCTTTCATCCACCCTTTAGTTTTTTGAGGATCAATAGGGTTTTCTGAACATACTTTATCAAGAATTTCTTCAATGATTTTGTATTTGTTAATTTGTAAAAAGATATTACATCCTTTTATATTTTCTTGAGAAATGTTTGTTCCAGGAATTTGTTTGGTTTTTGAATCTTTTTTCATAGACTCAAGAAAACTTGGTAGACCTTGACTGAAAGCCTTGGTAACCTTTTTAATGATAATCAATTCTTCATTGAGATGAAAAGCAATTCTATCAATCCATTGAATAAAAGGTCCATAGAGTTGACAGAAGTTATTTCCTAAAATTAGGTCGATCCCAGAATCTTGTTGATAGATTGTTGGAATTTTGAATTCATATCCAGAAAGTTTTAGCGAAATGTTTCTGCAAACTTGATTGATTTTTATGGTATCTCCATTTGCAATGGTAGCAGTTATTTCTCTTGGAGAATTTTCCCATAAGTCATGTGGAAAACATATTTGCTTGGCTAAGCAAAGAGATGCTCTGTATCAATATAACAATGTAATTTATATTCTTTGAAGCCTTTAAATTTAAGGTTTCCTTGAACGTAAATTGAGTTTGGGTTTGTTATATTTCTAATCGAATCTTCATGTTTTGGAGATTATAGGCAAAATGATTATTCTCCCTCCCAAAAATGAGATAAGTTGTATTTATTCCGATGATTCATCAGAATTTTCTTCGTCGGAAGATGAAGAGTCATCGATGATTTCTTTGTTTTTTGGATAAAAAACATTTTGTTTATCATCGTAAATGTCCTCTATGGGTTCATATCCTTGTAAAAATGCAATTCTGCATAATTTTACTTTATCTGGATATTGATTTTTCTTAGGACATTCATTAGAATAGTGTCCTTCTTCATTACAAGTCCAACACCTGCATTTTTTCTTCTCTTTTCCTTTTGGACAATATTTTTCCGGTGGATTTTTAGAAGATTTTTTAAAGTATTTTCCAGGGGAAAATCTCTTTCTTTTTTGTTTCCAAGAAGTTTTATACTTCTTTTTAAATTTCTTTTTGTAGAAATTGGCCTTGCCGATGTCAAGGTTTTCCATATCGACGATGTTTTCACAACAGCTTTTGCTAAGTGACCTGAGCTTTTTCTGTTTATATCTAGCATCACAAATCTTTGTGATTTCTTCTTTTGCTATTCTAGTAGCAAAGGCGAGGCTGTTTTTGGAAATGGTATTTCCTTCATCTTTCCATCTCAGAATGGTTTGTTCGCTTATGATAGGAATTTTCATGAGATAAGCTTCAATCCATTGAGGGTGTTCTCCTAAAGGGATTTTGTAGAGATTTTTCTCATAGAGACATGTGTAGTCATCGAGATTACAGATGTTTATGAGTTGAACCCTAGTTAAGTTTCTTCTAGCTTGATCCTGTTCTTTTAAGATTTCACTATCTTTGTTGCCATAGTAGTCGATTCCTACAAACATAGTGTAAAAGATATCGATTACAGAGTCGAAGAAATCGCTTCCATGAAGCTCTTCGTTCCATTGAGCTTGTTTTACAAGGTTTTGGATGTTCCCTTCAGTTTTGTGTTCAACTAAAGTAAGAACGGATTTAGCGGTTAGAAAGTCTTCTTGGTTGGTTTGCAAGATAAGAGATATCTCAGTAGACCATTTTTCAAGAATTCTTTTTCTTTCATTAAGGTCAGAAATACAATCAAGATTGAGTATATTTATGGCTCCGGAAGAAGAATTGCTTTTGTTAGGGATTCCTTTATGCAAAGGCATTCTAAACTCATAGTTTCTGGAATTTCTTCTAGAAGTTTCAGCTTTTTCAGGTTTTACCCTATTAATTTTTCAAGGATTTATAGGTTCGCTGTAATCGGATTCGTAATGTGTTCTTCCATATGATTGGTTAAGGTATTGAAGAAATGCCTTGGAAGATACTTTTCGAACTCTTGTGGATTTTGTTCGAATTGTTGCTCACATTCGCCTTCTTCATAAGACAAAAGTTTTATAAGATGTTGATCACAATCATCAATGTTGTTGAAGAAGAAGTCTTCAAGCTGAGAGGAAATGCTCATTCTTTTCCTTTAAAGTTAAAAGACAAGTCTTGTTTTTCATTAGATTTTGAAGGATATATTAAAACTTGTTTATCCTTTAATTTTTCCATTTTAGGTTCTGGAGATCCTAAATTAGGTGGTGAAAACCTAGTTAAACCTTTATAGTTACTGGTTTTCGGTTTTTCAATGATCTTTATAAGATCAGGAACCTTTGTGTTACAAGTATTACTTTGAATTGCTTCGGTAATATCACTGATGATCTTAGCAGAAGCTTTTTCAATAACATCAGAGTCCTTAATGATAATTTTTCAAGTAAATCAATGATTTTTCTTGATTATTTTCATTTCTCCGAGTTCAATACTTATAGTGACAAAGTTCGCCATTATTCACCAATGACTCGGTTGAGTTGTTCATGAATTTTGCTAACTAAAGAGTGAAATTATGGATTTCACTTTAGTTACTTGAAGTTCATTCATCGAGACCTTCAAGGTTTTTATAGATGCTTCAAGTCTATCGCCTTTAGCATTTATATCTTTAAGTAGAGAAAACATCTACTTAGATCATTTTCCCAAAATTATTAAAAACCTTTGATTTTGATATCTTTTCACTCGGTCTTTGCTAAGCCCAAAATAAGATAGAAGTTTGGATATTCCAAGCCAATTTCTTCCAATAATTTGGTTGACATTGTTGAGAGAATTTATTATGTTAGGAATGCTAGGATTAGCAAGATCGAAAACATATTTTCTTTCTCAGGATTTATCCTTCATCTAATTTTTAAAATTAAGGAGCTTTCCTTTTTATAAATATGCGGGTGATGCATAGTTATGGACTTAGAATAACTCATTCGTGAAGAATTTTTGTAATTCTTCTCAAGAGAGTCAATCTTTAGAGACATAGATCTCATACTCATACTTTGTGTAACATCGAAGATGTTTCTCCAGAGTAGGATTTACGACTCTTGATTAAAGGTAAAGGTTTTTGACCAATTAACTTTTTTATTTTTAGCAATGTCAATTGCCCAATTGTTATCATTAGAATCATTAATTTCTGCAAATTTGCAGGAGTTGACGTCACCAATTTCTTGAAATATTTTTTCAAGATCAATTGTTTTTTCGTTAGAATAGTCAATACTGTGATGACTATTAGTGAGTGCGTAAGCAATTACATATGTAATACTAAATGCTTTACTGCCTTTTTCCATAAAATTTTCTCTTTCAAATTTGTGAACGAAAGATAAGACCTTATTAAGGTTTGTG
The DNA here is from genome assembly GCA_022545495.1 of Chrysanthemum lavandulifolium. Classification (NCBI taxonomy): domain Eukaryota; kingdom Viridiplantae; phylum Streptophyta; class Magnoliopsida; order Asterales; family Asteraceae; genus Chrysanthemum; species Chrysanthemum lavandulifolium. Next base: position 184,100,726 of record CM040238.1, read on the forward strand.
TCTTTAAGACTAATTCCATATTTAGGATATACAGTAAAAATGAATTTTCCATAAGCTAAATTGCCTTTGGCCTTACCTAAGATTTTATCTTGAGCATGATTCAAACGGTCATCATATAACGCCATTTTTATAGGGCTGTTGATACCTTCACGAAAATGGGCTTTCAACATGATTTTTATAGCTCCTAAATGTAGGAAATTAATAGAAGATCTAACACTGTTAGAAAACTTTTTTCGATCAGCTTCTAAATCACCGTAGGTAATAAGAGGCAAGTATACAGATCCTTCTGTATCTTTTATATCTATAGAATGTTCTATAGTTCTAACAAAATACATAATTTCATTAGGTCGTGATAAAAGTTTAAGACTTAAATTAAACCTTTTTCTTTTGAAAACTTCTTGCTCTTTAAGAGTAAGTTTTGTGTTATTAACTTTTTTCAAAAGTTCATTTTTGATGGCTATTTTGCCAACAAATCCATCATGACTCTCGTTAAGATAAGCATGATCTTCTTCTTCTTCAGAAGAGAAATTATGTAAGTCATTCATTTTATAAATATAGAGTTGATCTCAAGAGCTTTTTATGGCTCTGATACCAAATAAAAGTGCGGAATCCTGTATCAATATAACAATGTAATTTATATTCTTTGAAGCCTTTAAATTTAAGGTTTCCTTGAACGTAAATTGAGTTTGGGTTTGTTATATTTCTAACTGAATCTTCACTGAATCTTAATATTAAACCCCTAGTGAAATTCCAAAGTTTATTAAAAAACGACCTATTGAGATTTTGACTTTTTAAGAAAAACCAAAAAGTTGACCAAAGTGGATTTTGATTTGATCTTAAGCACTTAATATGTTGTTTTAAGGTGTAATGAAACTAACTTGAGCAAGATTAACCACTTTTAAGCTTGTAAAATGATTTTGACAATCCAAAATCCCCAACAGTTAACTGTTAAAGGAGGAAATTGGAATTTTGACTTTTTTGCAAACAAGACTTGGTTTTATGACTGAGATGAGTTACTTAGACCTATTCAGACAGATTTCCAACAAAGCTAAGGACCAAAGAACCATTAAACACAATAAACCAAACACCCTCTTACTTGACTGTTTTGATGTTTTTACAAAGTAACTTACAATTGTAAACCATAAACTTGAGTTCAGACCTTTTATAATCACTAGTTATGACTAATTAAGCTTTAAACAACCACTCTTACAACATAAAACTTACAAATGACCAAAATGCAATTTTTAACTGTCAAAGTGGAATTTCCATAAAACACAAATTTGAAAGAACAAGCTACTAGTTTTAAGGCTTAAACACACTATATTATAACTAGTTATCACAAAGAAACAGAAATTGAAGCTAATTAACAACTAGAACAATGAAATGCCAAATTGGACAAAAGTGCTTACAAAAGGTTTTGAGATACAAACTGAGAACTAAGGACTAAGAACCAATCCTAAATGCTCTCCACAGAGCTCTATACCAAGGCCATCCAAGATAAACCCTGCTCCAGCTGTCTTGTACCTTTCACCATGATTTTTTATTTTTCAAGTATTTTCTTGGTATTTTTGTGATTTTTTCTGTTTTTGAAGCTAAACTGAATTTTATTGTTTCTAATAGCTTATAAAAGCTATATGGGAGCTTATGTGACCTATTTTAATCCATATAATCTACTAAAAACAACATTTGATTCATATGATATTTTTGAAATTGAAAACTGCATAAACTGAAGTAAACTTTAAAACTTGGAATTACTTATTAAAAGAGGTTCAAATACACTTGAGAGACTTAAATAAGGTACTTGGAAATAAAAACATACATTGAAAAGCTTAAATTAAAGAAAACGACTAAGAAAAATAAAATTACACTTAGATAGTTGATATAATGCATCTTTTCTCCCTTTATAGACTTTTCAGCATTCCTTGATGTACTCTGAGACTTTCCCACCACACCTAAGCCCTTGGATCACTCAAATTAATCAGAACCGTCCACATTGCTTTTTGGCGCCAATTTTTCTTCAAGCAGGTTTTATCATTTAAGGGATTTGGTTTGAGCAATTAAGAGTTTTTGTTGTTTAGAAGGTGTGGAGGGGACAAGGAATGGGAGGGGGGTTGAAAATGTGGTAAAACCATGGCTGGTATTGATGTTTCAGGCTTGGGAGAGACACTGCTACAGTGTCTGGTTTCTTGGGCGCGGTTTCCTCATTATTTGACTTTCTTTGACCGTAGATAAATAATAACAAGGGGTCAAAATGGTATTGGCTGGGGTTCAAAAGGAATTGTGGACTGGGGGGGTCAAGGTGCAAGGGTCAAAGGTCAAGGGTTGGGCTTGTGTATTGGATTGGATTTGGATTTTGGGCTTTTGATATTATAAGTGTCCGTTTGGTTTAGGAGAAATAACAAGGACCAAAAGTGTACAATTGCCAAACATGAGGGACTGAAAGTGATATTTTTCCAATGCTCCCATAAGGACCAATCATGACAAACTTTGATAGAACAAGGGCCCTTTTTGCATAAAATCCATTTTCAAAGGTCTAAGGACTATTTTTGTAAATTTCCAAAGTTTAGGGACCTTTCTTACCAATTGACCAAAGAATCATTCAAGGATCATTTTAAACAACTTAGAATACTTCAGGGACCTTTAATGATAAATTTTCACATTTTTGAATTTCCGTGGACTAGATTTGACAACTTTTAAAACTCGAGGACTAAAGCGCCAATTTTGCAAACTTGATACATTTTTCATCCGATTTTGATATTTTGCATTTAAACACATAAAACACCGATTTGTGATAAATTGATCATTTTGATGTGTTTCGAGTGTTTTCGATGATTTTGCGCTTTAGATTACACAAAATGATGAGTATTTAGACACTCATCAATCCCCACATCGAGATATTGCTAGTCCCTAGCAATTATTTGAGAAAACCTTGATGGATTTGAAAACTCTTTACCAAAAGCCATCACTTACGAGTAGCTAAATGTTTCAGTTCAAGTAAGAACCTTGGTACATCGATAACCAAATGATTTTGAGCAAATCATAAGTCAGATAACGGATTTGATGTGTCTTTACCGTGCCGTACCTTCCGGACTAGCCAACTCTTAGATAAATTATCAATATTATCTTTGGTGAGTGAATACCAATTATGGATTTTCCATCGCCTTTACCACAAGCCATAACCTTGCGGGCTAGCCAACTCATTATCTTTTGAGGATGATGGGAGTCGAGGAACCATACAATTTTGGGCAAATTGCAAGCCATATAAACGGATTTGAGAAATCTTTACCAAGAGCCGTTTGCTCTGGATTAGCCAATCCTTTTGTCTTATAGACAAGGTGAGAATTCCCACACTTAGAAATGAATATTGCCTCAATATTCAAAGTACTACGCGGTTATGCCGAAACAAAGAACGTAAAAGGGAAATACTACGCCATTATTTAGAAAGATTTTTTTTTTTTTTTTTTTTTTTTTTTTAATATACATATAACATGTGGGCATCACCCCACACTTAGGTGGTAGAAAGGGTGAGAAGTCGAAATATGGGTGAAAACCCATATGGTGTGTGCTAATGTTTTTGATTACCGAGTCACTAGCTTGACTCGATCCCGCATTCATTGGTTCATGGGAAAGTAACGTGAAAACCAATCTCGATCGGACTTTCATTCACAATGTTAAAAACATATGAACATCGAAAGTTCCACTCGACGAGATACAACCGGTATTTTAATAGTAGCAACTATAAAGGATAATACCGGGTCAAAATGGTGTCCTCATTCCCGAAAGAGAAAAGGAAAGGGCAACCACACCATGTGTGAAGAATGGAATAAATATGTGCATTACAATGCATGTCCATTCTTCATTAGAAAGAAGTAAATCACCATTCTTGACATTTTTAAGCTTAAACTTGAAGCTTGTATGGTGATTGTCAAAGGAGTTTCCGGAAGGGAGGATTTGGGACGATTCTTCGTTTAATAAACTGTTAAGAAAAAGGATGTCCCCCTCTGAATCCAAGTAATTATCATCAACCCCTGTTGGGATTGATTCATCACTTAGAAAAGCATCGACTTCTTTCCAAAATTATCATCTTCCTCATCCGGATTGAGGGAAGGAATGGAAAAGTCGGAAACAATTGGATTAGGGATGAAATGGATGATGGATCTCCATGAAGCAACTTCTCAATGAGAAGTATGTCCCTTCGATATCAATTGGAGCATGATCAATCTCCCAAGGAATGTAATCACTAGCCAAGTATGCTTCAATCTCATCCAAGATGGAGTCGCCTCAAACCGAGTGAGAGAAGGAGTAGAATTGGCTATGATATGTTGATTTTCAAATATGATTGGATCCTTGAAGAGAATTCGGTTTCATCCACGAGTTAACAAACTCAATACGACAAACCGATTCGGAGGTGGGACAAGTGGTGTGCTCTTAGAGCTAGAAATTTCCACCACTTCCGATAAAGTCTCCGACTCAAGATCATCATCATCAAGAATACTCGACATCTTTGGTACAACTTTCAAACCATTTGTTTGAACCAGGTTGATTTTCATAGCTTTTAGCTCAAAGACGCTTTTGGTGAACACTCTTAACCGTGAAATTTGAGAGTGTTGCATCGATTCTTTTGGATTTTGATCGATTGTGGCAACACTATGTTTGTTCGAGAGGTTTTGAGTTCGGTTGATATTCAACGTGAGTGCTTCGTTATCAACCCGTAAAGTCAACTCTTCAATGAATACATCGATTAGAGCACCACTCGTTCTCAAGAAAGCTCTCCCAAGATGAGGGGAACTCTAGGATCTCGCATCAAAGTTTACTACAACAAAGTCGGTGGGAAAATGAAACTTCCCTACCTTTACCACGACATCCTCGGCTATTCCAAGTGGACGAGTTATTGTACAATCCGCTAGCTCGAGAGTCATACAAGTAGGAGTAAGTTCCTAAGAGAAAGTTTCTTCCATATTGAAAGTGGCATGAGGTTAATGCTAGCACCAAGATCGCCAAGGCGGAGCATTGAACCATCCCCAAGAAATCACATGGGATTAAAAACTTGCTGTGGTCTTCAAGCTTTTCGGGAAGCTTTTAAGAAGGACCACGAGCATTGCTCATTGAGAGGGGTTTTAGCCATTTCAGATAACTTATCTTTGTTGCTTAGTAACCCTTTAAGAGTGGATGCAAATTTGGGCATTAGAACGAGAGCATCAACGAAGCTTATATCAAAGTGTAATTCATTGAAAATTTGGAAAAATTTTTCCATTTGCTCTTTGGTTTTGTCTTTAAGCTTCTCATCATGCATTCTAGACGGGTAAGGAAGAGAAGATTTGGATTTCTCAACAGGAGCTACAGGATGTTCAAACACAACTCCTTGATTGGGTTTCTGGACAACTTGAGGTTGGACTACCGAAGGTAGGACGTGTGCGGTACTTCGTGGGCTTGAATAATGCACCTTGTTCTTTGGATCCTTGGTGACTTGACTCATTGGCACAGGTGGAGGTGGCATTGGAGTCGTAGGTCCATTGTGTTTTGAGGTTCACCGCCACTACCTTTGGAAGAGAAGAAGAAGAAGAGTAGTAGGAACAGCGAGTCCAGTGTATGAAACTCCACTGGGTTGTGATCGCCTTGGCATCGCCCCGGGTTAGCGATCGTGTTGCTCGGTAAAGTACCGAGCCCGAGGGTCGATCATTTAAAGACTTCTTCAGATCGCTAATCGACCGACCAACAACCTGCTCATTTCATCTTGGGATTTCATGAACTGCTTGAAGAACTCATCGATGATGGTCCCGGAGGAGTAATGACGGAGGAGTCGGAGGGACAATTTGAGGTCGTATGTTTTGATTATGACCAAAATTCCTTGATTAGGATTCATATTCCCATGAAATTGATTCCCTCGATTGAAATTGTTTTGATTGGGGTTTCCTTGATGATGGAAACCCCGATTGGGTCCAGATAGAAATTACCTTGGTTTTGATAACCTTGGTTCATTCTTGGTTGGTTCGATTCGATTTTGCATGTTGTGATTTTGGTTAAAACCGGTGGTGCACGATTAGTGTTAGCACGGTAGTGTGGTTCATTTTGAGGACGGTATTGATTACCTCCTTGTCTGAACTACCGGCTAAAGCATTGGCCTCAAAAGGACTACCATCGGTGGCGATACAATTGTAGTAAGCATGAGGACCACCACAAGTGACACAACTCTCGACTTTCTTCACTTCAATGTGTTGGTGGTCGAGTGAAGGAGACTTTCTTCCGTTAGCAAGAACCAAAGCTCGAACAATGTCTGTGAGTTTATCAATCTTAGCATCGGTGCTAGATGTACTCACGGGGATGAAGAAGAAGGTCCAGATGAGACCGATATGTCTTAGCTCGAAAGGACGGACCGAGATTTGTTCTCAATGATTTGCAAGGCCTCTTTTGTGGTCTTGCTCAGAAATTACCTCCGCGGAGGCGTTCAAAGAGTCTTGATTGGTCCGATTGAGACCATTGTAGAAAGTATCCATTTGCATTAAGTCGGTAAAACCGTGATGCGGACACTTGATGGCAACTCTTTGTAACGATCCCATGCCTCCCGAATGATTCATCAAATCTCGAGAAAATTTCATTATCTCATTCTTAAGACTTGTGGTTCGGGATGGAGGATAGAACTCGTTAACTAACTTGGTGACAAGATCTTCCCATGTCTCAATAGAACGAGGGGTTGTTTCTCAAGCCAATTTCGGGCTTGTCCTCTAGAGAAAATGGGAAATGAAGAAGCTTGATAGCTTCTTGGGGACATTCTTGTACTTGATGGTAGATGCTATCTTGTTAAACCATCGAATGTGTGCATGAGGATCATCCCGCCTAAACCATAGAATTGGCTTTGGGTTACTAGATTGAGCAACCGGTTTTGAGCTCGAAAGTGTCGCCCACGATGGTTGGAACAACAATGGCATCTCCGTAACCCTCGATGGGTGCTTGGAGAAGCTCATTCATGGGTTTGTCTTCGCCATTTCGACGGAGGTGGTGGTGGTAGACGCCTCGATCACGGTGAAGGAGCCGAACGTCCTCTACGCTCACGAGGAATGTTTCCAAGTTCGTAAAGTGGACTTGTAGAATCGAAGAACGAGTGCGCATGCACTATGTATAAAATCAATTTTCAAAACAAATGAGGCAAAACACAAGTGAACTTAACCAATAATCACAAATGAAATGGCTTTTTGAAAAAGGTACACCAAATCACAAGTGACACAAAGGCAAGTTTTAAATCGATGTTCGGGAACTTATTAATGGTCGCACCCCGCTAGGTAGTGCACCGCCTTGATTTATGGTGGTTGATTTTATGTATTCAATTAAGTACCACCGAAAAGACGAGGTTAGATTTGTGCGTATGGGTTCAAAACTTTTGGACAATATTTTTGTTATCGTCCCGTTTAACCAAATCGTATCTCTTTAAGAATCACCTTAAAAGAGAATACAAAATAGAAAACGTTCGATTGTTTTGTTGTTTTATAATTTTTTTGATGTTTTAACACTTTAGGAAAAGTGCTAATGACTTTTTTTTTTTTTTTCTTATAACTTTACAAAAACTTTTTACAAATGATGGGTATGCGCAACAATGGATCCGAAAATGGCTAAACACACGCTAAAGCCTCCCGGCGGTGCGCCTAAAATTTGATCTGCTAAACCGTCAAGTCAAACAGACTTAAACCGCCGACACAAATGCAATTAAGTCCCGGAGAATAGATTGAATTCCGAGTCGTTTAGTCCCAAGGAGACTCAATGGTGTGTTAAACATCGATTCAGATAATGGAATGATCACTAAGGATAGTGATCCGTAAAGGTTATGATTAGAAATTACACTCACCGATTGATTTGGAATAGAATTGGACACGTAATTGGAAAGCACAACAATCGATGAGAAAACGTAAACGTAAGTTTTAAAACTACGATACGCACAAAATAAAAAGTGAACACTAAGAAATAAAAGGCCTAAAAATATAAAATGACATTTTGGAATCCTAAAATAAAAGAAAATTATTAGAAAAGAAAATTATTTTTAACACTATTTAATTAATTATTATTAATTAAAACTATTTTAACTATTTAATAATACTCTAAATTAGAAGAAAATACAAAATAAGGCTAGAAAAATAAACTTATGATTCTGAAAAATCTAAAATACTATAAAACTAATTTTAAAACTACAAATATATTTTTCACACTTTTTATCTAATTATTACTAATTAATAACTATTTAAAATACACTTAATTACTAGAAAATAGAAAATGAACTTGGAAAAATAAAATTTTAACTTTGAAAAATCTAAAATATGATAAAACTAATTTTAAAACAGAAAAGATATTTTTTATGCTTTTTAATTATCTATTACTAATTATTTATTATTTATTAACTATTTATAATTATAATAAATACTAAAAAGATAGAGAAAAATCTGAGACTTTTTCTAAAAATCCTATATGATGACAGAAAACTAAGAAAAATAGAAAAACAAGATTTGCTTATTAAAAAGTTGAAAAGAAAAATCAAAAAGCTAAAAAATCTTAAATAAACGCTATCACTATTTTTATATTGATGTTTTTCTGATTTTTATTTTTGAAAACTACTTAAATACTAATAATATGAAACTTTAACAAAGACAAAAAATTTATAAAACACAAATAAGCTGATTTGAAGGCTTATTGATCCAACAGTGCTTATATGAGCTTATTTGGGTATAATAAGCTCAAACAAGCTTGTACACTGAAACAAAAGCTCAAAGTAGATTCAAACAGGCTTAATAAACAGAAATGAGGCTAAAAGATACCAAGAATCACACTGACAAGCTATGAATAAGCTAATAAGCACTTAACTATTTCACAGAAGTGGGACAAGCTTTAAGCCCTTAGCAGCCCTAGCTAACAAGCTCAAAAGTAAAAACTAAGACTTGATAATCCAAGAGGACCAGGTTGGCTTTCCAAAGAACTAGAGAACTCAAGATTTGGAGCACTAACAAGCTCAATGCAAGCTTATCAATTTGGTACCAATTTCTGTGCACAGGGCAGTTTTGTGAAACAGGTACCCAAGAAAAGCTATAAAATAAGTACTCAAAAAGCTGAGAAATCAAGAACTAACATTTTTGTATTTTTCTTCACCAACCAAACTTTAATACCCCAAGAGATTATAAGCGGAATTGGATCCAAGAAGTGAATGGGATCCATAAAGTCCTTTTTCAGCAACAAAAAGAATAGAGAAATCATTTTTGTTTATTTTTAAACTTGTAGGGCAGCAGCCTTTTGTTTATACATTTTTAAACGCGTTTGTAAGCAAGCTACGGCATTTTTTTGATGGCCAAGGACTCTTGCGATTGTTAAAGGGTGTTCATATCCCCCTTTTTCTTGACTCTGCACAAGTCTTTCTTCAAGTCTTTGAATACATTTTTGCATATCATTAATCCTTTCATAGGTTTCAACAATTTCTTGTTGTAAATCTTTAAAAAGATTTTTCATATAATCAGGATTTGTCATAAAAATATTTTTTGTGAAAGATAGATTTTATAATTTGTTTTGAAAGAAAAGAATATTATGAAAATATTTAAGGTTTTAACTCTGTATGAACATAATCATTTAGTACCTCATGGTTATTTGGATGATTGGAGGTTGATGGATCAAAAGCCAGCCTGTCAATAAGATGCTTTTTAGTGTCTTTTCCCTACGGCCACCTGCCTAACTGGTACTTGTTGACATTCCTGCATCAGACTCTGTCACGATTGATTTATAGACACCACCTTTCATTACCAAGGATAGAGAGGAAAGTTGATTTTATTCATAATAGAGTTCCTCAAAAGAGGATCCTCTTTATATTTTACATAATACCCTTTTCAGGGTTACTACTCACTTAACATAATTGAAAACAAAATTTACAATGATAGTTGTAGGTTTTTTAGGCCTGTGTTTTTTGTGATGCCTCTAACTCAAAGAGGAGGTCTTCTTTTATAATCACCAAAAGGTGATAAACTTAACCAAGGTTATCCTTCTTTCATGGTTAAGTCGTCTGTCTTTATCAAAGATCGAATATCTTTAATAAAGTAAAGTAGCATTATTGAACTACTTTGGCATGTTTTTCTTTGTCTGCCCCACATTAGGTAGAATACACCTAATTTGTTGAAGATTCTTCTTCGGTGGAGGGGTCACTTTCTGTTGTATTATTGTCAATACAGTATTGGCAATAATGGTCTTCAAACAGTTGCTTCAAGTGTCGGCAAAGGTTTTGTCGAGTTGTACTTCCTGCTTGAATGCTGTTCTTCATGAATTTCTCACCAAATTGCGAAATTCTTTGGATATCTTCTTCATTGGTATTAGAAAAGCTCCAACTAGTTATTATGCAGTTGTCATTAACATAATTAACCTTCTTCTTTGTTCCTGAAAGAACTTCAAGGACTTTTTCAGAGATTCTTCTTAGCGAATTAACTCTTATTTTTACGAGGTTATCTGGGAAGGACTGTTGTTCTTCAATTGGTTGAGACTGAGAAATCTCTTTTTTGGACTTTGCTAGGCCAATTTCTAGAAAATGATAGGAGTTGAGCCCATCTTCTTGTTGCCAATCTGGAATTGAGCTGATGACCTTAATGTAAATTGGATCATCTTTTGCTTTAAGAACCTTTTTTCTAAAGTTCTTAATAGAATCCACAATTGGTTGTGGAAAATGCCTTAACTCTTGGAGGTTGTGGCTGGGATAAATGTTGTTTATTAATCCGGCTTCAAATGCTTGTTGGACTAATTTTGGATCTGCTCCTTCAACAAAGTTGTAAAGGCTTTTAGTAACTTTGTCAGTTGTGAAGAATTTTTCATGTATGAGATCTTCTGGACAAGCCGCTCTTGCTTTGCTCCAAATTATTCTGAAATCTTCAAACTTCATAGGCGGTTTGAAAATGACTTGTTCTTTATCTTCAGGGATCTTGAATCTTTGATCTCTGTGTTCTTCTTTAACTCTTTGAATTTTTGGTCGTAGAAGAACTGGTTTATCGTCTAAACTCTCTTGGGAGTAGGTTGCTAAACTTATTCTTGCACTTTCTTCTGATCTGAATTTCTTGCAAGTGACTTTGTCGGCATCAATGAATGCCTTGGTGATTCCCCACTCAGTATGGATACCAGTATGTGGTCCTTTGTATATTACATAGTAACTTTTAGGCTTTTGTTTGACTGCCTTGAGATAATCTGGAGTGAATTCCTGCACAAGATTGTTAGGTGAAAAAATTGTCATTTTACTACTACCTGTAGTATGAGGACTAGAGTTAACTAGTTTACTGGTTTTACTCAGAGAGTTAGGATCAGTATTATCCTTTGTTAGGCTTTTAAGCAAAACCTCAGCTTTCAACGGATTTGTTGTTTCTTTACCTGAAGCCGTTTGCTTAGGAATAGCCTTTGTTTTTAAGCTTTCGCTTTCCGGTACATCGGTAACCGTTGTTGTAGCCTCAAGAAGGGCTATTTTTTGCTCAATCATACTTATTTCGAGCATAAGCATTTGCTTTTTTATCCTCAATTGATCGAGGTTTTCCATTTGTAAAGGGTCTAAGGGTTTTGTTTTTATTTCTATCCCCCTTTCTTTTTGTTTGTGGGTTTTTTTGTGAGGAAACGTTGGCTGCAACGTTCTTTTTATAGGGCTCGTGAGGAGCTTTTGATGTCATGGATGATGTCAATTTTTGAAATCACGTGTAAGGCAATCTGCCAGCACATTTTTGTTCCCTGGGAGATGTTCAGAATTAAAAGAATAATGACTGAACCAAGCTTGCCATCGTACGAGGCGTCCTTGTTTACTATCTCCTGCAATGTTAGTTCGAAGGAAATACGTAAAATTTTTGTTATCTGTCCTCACCAGAAAAGTTACTGGGGTAAGATAAGCACTGAATTTTGAAATGACCCTTTTAATTGCCAATAATTCTTTTTCATTGCTGTGGTAATTTATTTCTGCTGCTTTAAAGCTTCCAGAGGTGTACCTGCAAATTTTTTCATCGTTGTTGGGGGTTTTTGCTTTTAAAATTCCTCCCCAGATATCATCTGAAGCATCAGTTTCAATGATAAGAGAATCTTCGTTTGAAGGAAGATAAAGTTTAGGAAAAACTATTAAATTTCTCTTAATCTTCTTAATGTAGTCAGTATCGGACTGAGTCCAATTCCAAACAACATCTTTTTTGAGTTTTCCTTGTAAAGGTTTTCTCATTTTTGCAAGTTTTTCAATATAAGTTTCAGCGTATGTTAAAACTCCTAAAAATCTTTGCAATTGTTTTTTATCCTCAAGAGCATCTGGAAACTTATGAAGATGTTCTAAAATATGTTTTTGAGGGCTATGAGTCCCTTGATCTATTTCAAGACCTAAGAAGTTAATCTTGGTTTTAAAAATATTTGCTTTCTTTTTTGAAAGAATTATACCATGTTTTAAAATAGTTTTTAAGACTTCTAAAACGTGGATATAATGTTTTTCTTCGCTTTCACTAAAAACAATTATGTCATCGACATAAACTGTACAAAAGTTTTCTAAGCCGCGAAGTGCGTTTTGCATATGTCTTTGAAAAATGCTAGGGGCTTGTTTAATATATTTTATCTTCTTAATTTTCTTCTTAATAGTGATAGCGTTTATTTAATATATTTTATCTTCTTAATTTTCTTTAATTTGCATTTAAGCCCCTGTAATTTATAAACTTTTTCTTTAGGTATAATTGTTCATAATCAATCACAATCTTTTTCTGTTCAAATTCTCTCGATCACTATTCGTTTGGTGATTCATCGCACAGCTCGTTGGGACATAACGACCTGGGGAAACACTATACTCTCCTGGACTTCATTGCATTTGGTTCTAGACTGTTTTAAGTTTGTTACGGTTAGCCATTCACAAGTGGCTTGCTCGTGTGACAAAACTTGACGGTTTGGAGCCGATCAATGATGCCTAGTGCTTCGTCTTTTGATCTCAGAAACCTAACCCATGTATATCTTGAATAATCATCGACGATAACAAGAATATAATTTTTCCCATTAATGCTTTCAACTCTCATTGGGCCACATAAGTCCATGTGCAACATATGCAACTTTGCTTCCGAACTAGGTACGAGTTTGGGTTTATATGATGCTCTTTTGCTTTTTCCTTGTTCGCATGATGGACATAAGTGATCCTTGGTGTATTTGAACTTTGGAAGTCCGTTGACGATGTTGTCTTTGGCAAGTTTGTTGATTGTATCGAAATTGAGATGGGATAATCGACTATGCCACAACCAGGACTTTGTTCCAGATGCTCGTGTCATAAGACATATTGGTGATGAAGAGGCCATTTGGTTAATGTTGATAGCATACAAGTTTGTATCACGATTCCTTGTTAAGAGATTAGTGCCATCCAAGTTTCTAACGAAGCATGCATTTTTCCTAAAAGCAACCTCTAAATCGCATCACGTAATCGCCTGATCGAAACAAATTGTGTCCCAAACCTTCAACATAGTAAACCCGAGTGATCAAATAATTTCCAAAGGTAGATCTCCATAACCCATGATAGCTGCTACATGATCATTTCCAAACGTCACGGTTCCATGAATTTCCGCATTTAAATTGATCGGCAGCTTCAGATTCCGGTCATGTGCTTGGAGCAACCCGAGTCGACGATCCAAAGACATATTTCGATAATCTGCCAATAACAGAAGAAGAAGATTTTGGAAACCATTTTGATTTTGGTTCCTTTGGGTTAGAGGTTAAATCCTGATCATACTCAAAGAAGTTTTCTACTGGGTATTCTGGTTTGTCACTCATTGTACCATTCTGGAGTGTGAAAGTTATACCCGTGGGTTTCCAAATGTCATCCCTAAAGTAAACAATATGCTTCCTATCAGTAGTGTAAAGCCTAAGTCTTGCCACTAGTCTTCCTATTCGTTTAGCATAAGTTCTTTTTGGGAAGTTCTTCTGAACAGGCTTATCAATCACATTCTTAGAAACACAATCATCTTGAACATTAGTTAAAGATTTCTTGCAAGTTAAACAAAGAGATTCAACACATTCATTAGACTTAGCAAGTTTCATAGGTTCATTACATTAAGATGAAATGTCTTTCATATTAAAAAGATGTAAATTCGTAGGGTGTTCTTCTACTTTCTTCTCTTTATTCAAGCTACTGCTCTTAGAGGCATGCGATACTCTATTGTTCCTTGTATTGCTCTTAGGCTTTAGTCTGCTGCTCCTAGAGGTGCTTTCTAGTCCTGTAGAAGGTAAGGCACACACATTAGGATTCAATTTTTTATCTAGAGAAGTGGTTTCAGCTTTCCTAGTCTCTTTAGAGTGCTTGTTTAAACTTATGTCGTTTGTTCCATATGGTTTAGATGTGGAGGCAGACGCATTAGTGGTACTCATCTTAAAAAGGCCAGATGCTAAAACTTTTGGTGTCTCGATAACCACTTTTCCTTTTTCAACATTTTGTTTAGGCAAGGCAGGTGGAGTGACTGGTTTTGATAAATCAGTTTTCTCATTGACTTTTGGAGGAGGCGAGAAACAAACATTTTGGTTTGAAAACCGCTTTGGGAACATTTGCTTTCTCCTCGGTCAATGGTTTTGTAATCTCAAGATCCATCGCCTTTCCTTTTTGACATTCCACCGAGACCTCAAAAGATCATTTTTCGCTTTCATGTCATTGTAGGCACGCTCATACGACGGTTTGTCATACTTGCATTCCTCGCTTTTTCGATCAAGTTGTTTAAAGTATGATACATTTTCTTTTCAAGTTTTCAAGAGCTTTTTCATATTTTGAAACAATTTTGGAGGTCTCGACTGGAGTCTTTCATGGTCTTCAACAGAATATGTTTGTAAAATAATGGACATAATATCAATAGTCGAACATCTTGAAGAGAGAATCATTTAAATTTTCCAAAACTTTGATGTGTTCAACACTTTCATTAGCTTGCTTTACGTGGATTTATGGTCCTTGACAAAGTCACTGTTTCATTCAAAAATGCTTGTTCAAAATGAATTACCCTTGAGTTGATGTTATTCAAATAGAGGGCAATTTCGATTCAAAAACTTTTATTTTCATTATCAAAACTAGAAAACCAGATGTTAGTTGTAATATGGGTTTTAGTTTTAACAGTCTCTTGAAGTCTCGCAATTCTAGTTTTCACATTGTCTAAAATACTTCTAGCATCACTTGTGTTAAAAGGATTGTTTGAAGACATTTGTTCAATGTTCAAAAGAGATTTTGAGACAACAACTGGTTTTGAAACTGATTTTGAAACTGGTGTTGACACTTTGTTTGAAACACATGGTGTTATGGAAAACTTTGACTTTTCTTTTTGTGTAGCAAAAGTAATTCCAGAAATTTTGTTCCATTTGTTGTAGTCGATTGGTTTGATTTCCGGATGATTTTGTTTCATTTTTGATCTACTCTCCTCAGATAGTTCTAACGTTTCAAGAGAATCATGAACAATTATGGGTTCATGCAAAGGTTTTCCATTGTTCAACGTATTCCGTTCTTTCTGAGCTTTCTTTAGGAAACAAGGAGGTTCGTTACCAAGGGCCATTTTTTGTGTTGTATGAAAATATGAATTTGTTTGATTAATCAGCATATTGGTTGATTTAGCTGAATGACCTGTTGTAACAAGCTCATTTTCCAATTTTTTTAATTTTTTCATCTTTATCAAGAATTTCATCAAGGAGAGAATCGCTCGTTTTGAAAATCAAGAATCAACTGCTTTCTTCTCTTTTCAAGATCGAAAAACATTGCTTTTGTTTAGAAAGTTGGTCATTTAGATCGAAATTTCCTTGTTTAAAGATTTTATTTTTAAGTTCAAATTCACATCAAGTGTGTTATACTTGATTTGCAATTGTTGTTCTTTAAAAGCGGAATTTCGATAACCGCTTTCTAATTCGACTCTTTGTTTTGTGAAATTCAAAAGCTTTTGCATTCTCCTTGTAACTCTCAAGCTCGGTGGTCAATTTAGCATTCGCGGCCTTAACTTCGCGATTGACCGTTTGACTTTCTTGATTTCAATGCCACGCTTATTGATTAATGTTTCAAAATAAGCACGTGTTTCCTCATCGGTCTCGATATTTTGTGCCACGACCTCCACTAGGATCCACATCCGAGTTTCGAGTTAGTATTGCTACAACTCGGATTGTCCGGTATGTATCATAAGTAGGTGCGGATGTCACAAAATGATGTTCGCCATGAGTAAACACATCAAATATGACATTGTTATAGCATGGATCAATGATTGGTACCTCGACATCTGCATTGGCGTCATAGACAGGAGGTGCGTCAGAGTCAGTGTCGTACTTAGTCTCCTGAAGATTTGCCATGAAGATGCAGTTCGCATTGATTTCCTCTAGGTCTTCCAAATCATCCATAATAGCGAAAAAGTCATGTTCCTCAGCACTCAACTGTATTCCTGATTTTGCCTTTTGTGCTAACAGCATAGCTTTCTAAAGATATGCATCATTCTTCTTTTTCGGCTTAGTAGGACAATTCCTTGCCATGTGACCCACTCCTTGATAGTTGTAACGACTGGAGCTGCAACATTCCCAACGACTGGAGTTGCAACATTCCCATTCTGATTACCCACTGCTCTATTCCCGACATTCTGACCCATCTGATTTCCAACATTCTGACCCAACTGATTACCCTGATACGGAACCGCCTGATTACCAATGTGAAATCCAATAGCATATCCTGTTGATTCCCAATGACTCCAACCATTTGTCCTTGATACCCGGCTGTGCAATTTGTCTGTTGCGAGTGTTTGATGAAATCATTTGGTTGTTGTTAGTTGGTGTGCAATAGCGACTTCTGAATGCTTTACCCAAGAATGCAAATGCATGTGACAAAGCCTCTTCTTGTTTAGTTTCAGGATCAGTGATTCCTTGTTCCTAGTATTGTGGATACTGTTGTTGTTGAATGACTTGTTGTTCTGGTGGATAGAATTGTTGTTGAGGAACACGACTTGTGGTTGTGGAATGTATTCTTTGCAGTTGTTGTTAGTGGAAGATGATGAAGCTTGTTGTTGTGTATTCACCGTAGTTTGAGTCTTTGCAATTAGTGCCAATGGATCATGATTCTTTGCCAATCTTTCTTTCCCGACTTCATTCACTTCAGTTTGGTTTGTTTCGAAAATCGTTGAGTTGATCAAAGTTCACCGATGTAAGTGTTTTGTTTGGTTGACAATAGTGACATATCGTCCCCATTCTTCTGGAAGATTGTTCAGGAATTTGATGTTACTCACGATAGTTCTGGGTTCCAACTTGTTTCTTATAAGCTCATTCATTAAAGTGCAAAACCTTCTATAGTAGGATTCAATGGGCTCTCCTGGAGTAGATATAAACTTCTCCCATGCAGTTAGCAGCTTGTTCTCCGTATCTTGTTGACCAATTTATGTTCCATGACAAAGCCGTCTAACATGTTCCCACATATCGAAAGCAGTTTCTGGCTGTCTCTGAGCAGCCAAGATGTCTCTTGGTAAACCCAGTTGGACAATATGAATTGCCATGTCATCTGCTTCGACTTGCTTCTTATCCTCTTCAGTGTATTCTGATCCATATTGAGTACGAAAGGATGGTGGGACGGGAGGTGTTGCATCAAGATTTCGTGGTCTTGGACTTGTCGAGGCTTGAAGGGTCCATTCATAATGGATTGAATCATTAGTTTTCCATTAGGTTTGGTCTTGATGTAGCGGAGCATACGACTTGTCCATTGAAGATAACCACCTTTTTCCAACATAGGAGGACGGTTTTCGGCCTACCGCATGAATGTCTTGTTGATTGTTAATACAAATAAACCGTAAAAACGTTTATTCATATTTAGCGATCTCGTTATGTTTTGTTGATAACAAATATAAAGTTATCATAAGTAAAATTATAAGAATACATGTTATTTTTGTAAAGTATATACATTTGGTCATTCACATAAAATGTTGTAATAATTCATTTGTTGTAATAGTTTATGTAATAGGATGGGTAATATCCAAGACCCATGACCCATACCCATGGAGCTAATCCATAACCCATGACCCATTGCATGACATCAGGCATGAAATCATGTTGGGTATTATCCATGACCCATGACCCAATGTCCATGACCCATGACCCAAGACCCATGACCCATTGTCTAGATACATTGTATCTTGTTGGGTACCCATGACCCAAAGTCCATGACCCATGGCTCATACCCATAACCCATAACCCGGTTTGCAACCCAAAATCCGGACTGGTATAACCCAGACTGCGGATCCCTAGTTTTGCACTGGCCGGATCCCCCAAGTGAGGATCCGCCGAACCGTGGGACAGAAGGCTTTTTGTGCCTATAAATAGTGAGCCATTTCTTCATTGTTACTCACCCTTCTTCTTACAACTCTCTCATATATTATCTCACTCTCCTAACCTCTGATCATTTGATCATTCTAGTAGTTCTTCTATCTTTTGTTGTGATTCTCATATAGGTCCTTCTCAAAGGCGAGATCACGCTATACTACAAGTCATCCAAGCAAAGGGTCCTTGATTGATTTGTCCATCCACAAGAATTTTGTAGCAAGATCTTGTAATTCATATTTCACATAGTTGTTGTGTAATAGTTGTGTAAAGGTTTGGTTATACCTCGTGGAAGAACTCGGTATTTAGCTTTGTACCGGAAAAAGTGTAAGCGACGTTGTGAGGCTTCTCCGCCAAGTTGAAGGAGCTTGTTGACATAGTGCTTGAACTCTCGAGTGGGGTACTCGGGGAGTGGAGTAGGGCAAGGAAGGTGTCCTTGTAGCCGAACCACTATAAATCACTTGTGTCGCTACTTTCTATCCTTTACTTTACTTGCTTTCATTATTTACTTTACTTATTGTTTTATACTATCTATCCATCCATACGAATTCACAT
The DNA here is from genome assembly GCA_022545495.1 of Chrysanthemum lavandulifolium. Lineage (NCBI taxonomy): Eukaryota > Viridiplantae > Streptophyta > Magnoliopsida > Asterales > Asteraceae > Chrysanthemum > Chrysanthemum lavandulifolium. The sequence continues at coordinate 184,119,575 of CM040238.1, forward strand.
AAGATCGAATCTAAATCTTTGAAACTTAAATTAAAATCGGTAAAACTATTCAACCCCTTCTAGTTTTCCACAATTGGCATCAAGAGCAAGGTTTACAAAAGTTTTAAAGTAAATTGTATTTTAAAAACTTTTCGATCACAATGAGTTTTGAAAATTATAGAGAAGGGCAATCTATGCAACGACCTCCACTACTTGAAACTAATGGTTTTATTTATTGGAAAAATAGATTTGAAACTTATGTGAAATCAAAAGATATTGATCTTTGGTATATTATTGTTGAAGGTGATTTTCAAGCTACTACAAAAGATGATAAAACCGGCAACGAAGTAAACATTTCTCATGATCGTCTCACCGACGACCAAAAGAAAAAGCTTTCCAAAAATAGTGAGGCAAAAATGGTTTTATACAATGCCTTACCTAAAAAGGAATTTGAAAGAATTTCTATGCTTAAAACCGCTAAAGAAATTTGGAATTCTTTGGTTGTAACACACCAAGGAAATCAACAAGTTAAAAACAACAAAATTGATTTATTTGTTCAACAATATGAACAATTTTCAATATTGGATGAGGATAGTATAGATAATTCTTTTGCTAACTTTAATACTATTATTACTTCATTACAAGCACTTGATGAGTCTTTTTCTAGTCGTAATCATGTCAGGAGATTTCTAAGGCGCTTCCATCAAAGTGGAGACCGAAGGTGACGGCCATCAAAGAATCCAAAGACTTGTCAATCCTCACTCTCGATGAACTCATAGGCAACCTAAAATTCTATGAGCTCGTTCTCGCTAAAGACTCCGAAGTCTCAAGGGAAAAGAAAGAGAAACACAAATCTCTTGCTTTAAAGGCCAAGAAAGTCTCAAGTGATGAAGAAACCTCATCTTCGGAAAGTGATGACGAAGAGTATGCAATGGCGGTACGGGACTTCAAGAAGTTCTTTCGGAGAAAAGGAAGATATGTCAAGCAACCTTATGACGACAAGAAAGGGTTGCGGAAAGGCAAAGACGACAAGAAAGTGAAGGACGAACGCAAGTGTTTCAAATGCGGGGATCCTAATCACTTCATTAGTGAGTGTCCCAAACGTGACGAACAAAAGGCGTTCGTAAGTGGCTCGTGGGGAATGAGTGAGGAGGAGAACGAAGAAATTTGTCTCATGGCAAAAGACTCCAACGAGGTATGTTCCGACTCTCTATATTATAGTAGTTCATCGTTAGATGATGAATCCTTACATCTTGAATATGATAAGCTTTGCAAAATTAGTCTAAAAGTAATTAACAAAAACAAGATTTTGAAAAACAAAAATGAACGTTTAGAAAAGGAAGTTCTTGAACTAAAAGATAAATTAAAGAGATTAGAAAAGGGAAAAGAAGTAGATAGTGAATGCAAGCTTTGTGTAGAACTTCAAACGTTAGTTGATCATCTTGATTCTAAGATTGCTAGAATAAGTACTAATACTCTTGATAAAATACTTGATAGTGTTAAAACGGGTAATAATCAAAAGGGTTTAGGTATTCAGGAACACATTGCGTCAACTAGCGAGATTAAAGAAACACAATTCGTTAAAGCAATTGAAAAACAGGCTACTGTAGCCACGGATCCCACGGATCCCTTGAAAAAGGAACCGTCTAGTGTAAATTTAGGGATCCGTGGGTCTGTACCAGTAAACAGTAGAAATAACGCAACCACGTCCTCTAGAACCGACTTTGTTATTGTTAACAAAAAGAAACCAACCCATGTTACTGTTAGAAATGTCAAACAACCACCTCCCCTAAAACAAAATCAAAGTTTTATGAAAACAAAGGTCCATCGTTTTCTAAACCGAACACAAATATAAGAAGACCAAACAATGTTTATCCTAGAAGTAACCACCATCAAATGGGATGGAATCCTAATGCACAAAATGGTTTTCCATTTCAAAACTTTACACCTTGGAATGCTTTCTCACCTTTTTCGTATATGCCTCATATGAATGAAATGTATAACACCAATGGACCCATGAACAAATGGGGACCAAACTTTTGAGTTAATTGTTTTCTTAGGTGTGCCTAAAGGTTGACTTAGATCCGGACGAATGGATCAAGGATAGCGGGTGCACAAGGCATATGACCGGTAATAAAGATTGTTCTCCACATACGAATCCTTCAATGGAGGAAATGTGGTGTTCGGAAATAGCAAGAGCAAAATCATCGGTAAAGGTACAATCTCTCACAAATCCTTAACCATTAACGATGTATGTCACGTAGAAAACCTAAACTTTAATCTACTAAGTATAGGTCAAATATGTGATAAAAAGTGCAACGTACTTTTTAGTGAAACCGGTAGTAAAATATTGAAAAATGGTATTACTATAGGAAGAGGCATTAGAAAACATGGAGTCTATGTCATTAAAATCGAAATGAACCAAAAGACAAGCTTTGTCTTACCTCTATGGATGATACTTCGACCTTATGGCATCGAAGATTGGGTCACGCCAATATGCGACTTCTTCAATCGCTATCATCCAAAGAACTAGTAAGAAACCTACCTAAACTAAAATACGAACATCATTTTTGTGATGCTTGTAACATAGGAAAACAAGTCCATGCTAGTCATAAAGCTAAAAATATGGTTTCTACAACTAAGTGTCTAGAATTACTACATATGGATTTATTTGGTCCATCCGCTATTCAAAGTTACGGAGGTAACTTCTATACTTTGGTTATAGTGGATGATTACTCTAGGTATACATGGACTAAATTTTTAAAGAATAAAACTGAAACGTTCGATTACTTTGAAATATTAAGTAAGAAAATCCAAAGACAACTAGGAAGTCCTATTGTGTCAATTAGAACGGATCATGGTCGGGAATTTGATAATGAAGTGCAATTCGGAGCTTTTTGTGATGCTAATGGTATTACCCACAATTTCTCGGCTCCTCGCACTCCACAATCAAATGGGGTAGTTGAAAGGAAAAATAGAACCCTACAAGAAATGAGTCGCACCATGATTAATGAGCAATCTATTCCTCAAAAATTTTGGTGCAATGCCGTCGACACATCAACCTATATACTAAACCGAGTCCTAATAAGACCATTCTTAGGAAAAACTCCATACGAGTTACTACGAGGCAAAAAGCCTTCGTTAGAACACTTTCGAGTCTTTGGTAGTAAATGTTTCATACTTAATACTAAAGATTATTTAACTAAATTTGATCCAAAATCAACCGAAGGTATCTTCTTAGGATATTCTCCTAATAGTAAAGCATACGTAATACTAAATAAAGAAACCATGAAAGTTGAAGAATCTTTAAACGTAAAATTTGACGAGAGTCCACCTAAAACTACCTTACCTCTTGTCGATGACGAGTTAATCGAAAGTGAAGTCTTAGAAATCAAAGAAAATATAAATAAAGAAGATGAACCATTAAACAATGAAATCATCAATATTAAAGAGTCTAAAGATCATCCCGTAGAAAAGGTTATAGGAAAGTTAAATGAAAGAACCTTAAGATCTCAAGTCCAAAACCAAAGTAGTCTATTTTGTTTTGTCTCAACCATAGAACCTAAAAACACTCAAGAAGCCATAAAAGATGAAAGTTGGGTAATGGCTATGCAAGAAGAGTTAAATCAATTTGTTTCTAACAATGTTTGGACACTTGTCCCTCCACCTAAAAACCAAACCATAATCGGAACAAAATGGGTATATAAAAACAAATTAGATGCAAACGGTGTCGTGTCTAGAAATAAAGCTAGACTTGTTGCTCAAGGGTATAACCAACAAGAAGGCATAGACTTTGATGAGACCTATGCTCCCGTAGCTAGATTAGAGTCTATAAGAATACTTCTTGCTTATGCTTGTGCTCATGATCTTAAGCTTTTTCAAATGGATGTTAAAAGTGCTTTTCTAAATGGTTTTATTAATGAAGAAGTTTATGTAGCTCAACCTCCGGGCTTTATCGATTTCAAAAACCTAATCACGTGTACAAACTAAAGAAAGCTCTCTATGGTCTTAAACAAGCCCCAAAGGCTTGGTATGATAGACTCAAATCATTTTTAATCAAAAACAACTATACCATGGGGTTAGTTGACAATACACTTTTCACAAAGAAAAGGACTCACAAATAATTATTGTTCAAATATACGTAGACGATATTATATTCGGATCGACTTGTCAAGACATGTGTGATGATTTCTCAAGAATCATGCATGATGAGTTTGAAATGAGTATGATGGGAGAATTAAGTTTCTTTCTTGGTCTATAAATCAAACAACTAGAAGATGGTATCTTCTTTAATCAATCCAAATACATAAAAAAGAAAAAGAAATTCGGATTAGAAGAGTCAAAACCAATAAGAACACCAATGTCATCCGATACCAAACTCACCAAAGATGAAGATGTTGAATCCGTTGATAACACCAAATATCGTGGCATGATTGGTAGTCTTCTCTACCTTACAACTAGTCGGCCGGATATCATGTTTAGTGTATGTCTTTGTGCTAGGTTACAAGAAGACCCTAAAACTTCACACCTAGAAGCCATCAAAAGAATATTTAGATATATTAAGGGTACTACTCAATTGGGATTATGGTATCCCAAAGGGACGGGGGTAGAAACTATTGTATATGCGGATTCTGATCATGCAGGTGTTTATGTTGACCTTTCATGGGGTGTTGTTTAACATCTTGGTTCTCAAAGAAGCAAACGACATTGGCCATATCAACAACCGAAGCCGAATATGTCTCCGCCGGCAAAGCATGCCAACAAGCACTATGGATGAAACAAGCGTTAGTTGACTACGACATCCATCTAAGTGACATTGCCATTTTATGCGACAACAAAGGTGCTATTGATCTTAGCAAAAATCCGGTGTTGCATTCTCGTACCAAGCATATAGAGATCCGTCATCACTTCTTAAGAGACAATGTTCAAAAGGGAACATTTCAATTGAGAAAGTGTCATCCGAAGACAACATAGCCGACGTCCTCACCAAACCGTTGAAGCGGGAACAATTCAACTTGCTTCGTCTAGGTCTTGGTCTTATGGAACAATCGTCGTGAAATATTTTCATTCTACAAGGTACGTAAACGTTTGCCTTACCTTCTTTTCTGAGTCTAGGATCTCTATTTCACACAACTCACAAACAATATGGGGATTTATTTTCAAAACTCAAGATAATTTTCTATACAAGAAATTCTTCGAAATATTTTCTAAAAAGATATTTCTCCCCGTATCATTTTCCTTAAATCACTCTCACGTCTAGGACAAACATTTTTTTTCTCTCATCGTTAATACAAAGTAAAAGCCTTTTTCATTGCATGTGATGTCTTTTGAATGCTAAAGAGAATACATAACTAATATGTGTTTTCGGGAATATTCAATCAAAAAAAAATGAATTAAGGAGCACTCAGGTTATTTCACGTAAATATATATTTTTTTCGCTTCTATGTTTATTTTTCTTATTTAAAAGAGTCGAGATAACCGCAACTCCACATGGTTTTCATATAGGCACACACTAGGCACTATTGTTTCCAAAAGCAAAATTTTCACCTGCTTGAGAACACCAGTTCCACGGATCCCAACATTTATGTTGGACGGATCCCTAAAGGGTCGGATCCGTGGGAACCGTGCCACAGTAGCCAAAATTTTCTCTTATTTTTATCACTTTGGCTAGAAACTTTCATATTTTCAACATTTTAGCTTTATCACTAATGAATATGTTACTTAATGCTTGTGTTCTCATGATCACATGCCTTAAATTCATATCTAATCATTAGATTATAGTCCACATTTTGGTTTTAGCATTCATTGCAATGCATTATTTGCTCTATAAATAAGGTTCCAAAATGCTTGCATATCCATCACTTTCAACCTCACAAACAATCATTATCATGTCACCCAAAATATCCTCAAACATTGATGAACCATCTAGTGAAAACAACCCTTTTCAAGAAATCCAAAACTTCATCCTACCACCTTTCGTAATACCACCACCAACCAAATCTAGGAGAACCGCACGGATTAGCATCCGGCCATGTTGCTTAGCTAAACCCTTGTCAAAAATCCCATAACAAACTACTCATTCTCCACCGAATGACTACAATGTAGCACCTCCATCATCTCCCACAACCTCATCACCACATTCACCTAACGAGTCTCAATTTGACACCCAAATCACCCTAGCGAAACTTCTTAAGACTCCAAAAATAATTCCACTACCCGTGTCTAGTCCACCACTCGATCCATTTCAACCATCAAAAACTACCCAACTAGCCTCCAACTTAAATCCAAAAGAACTAGTCTTTTTAACACCTCCAACATCTCCAAATACATTCTACAAAGAGCTTGAAACATCACCACCTCTACCTCCCATCACCTTACAAGAACATCTAGGTTCTTATCCACCACCACTCACCAACATCATGGACTTTGATCCATATTTTCCAACATTTCCACCACCTATTCCGCACTCCAAAAATCAAACCTACCCGGAAACCATCCACCAACACCTCCCTCACCATCTCTTTTGCGAACATTGTCAATCCACTAGGGATCTCGCAATGGAAATAAGGGACGAGATGCGGTTCATACTCAACCATATCCTTGATCGCATCAACATTATCACTCACCAAAACTTCCATAATTAACCCATATGCAAGCATGGAAGGAATGATAATAATATTTTCTCTATTTTGTTTCTTTTCTTTTGAGTCATTTTAAAGAACAATCCTTGTTCTTAGTTTTACATTTGTATGTGGCATATATACCACTACATTTTGATATTTTATTACAAGGCTTTGTTTACGTACCTTGGCTTTCTATCTTGTTTCTCGTCTTATACAAGATTATATTACATGTTACTACTAACATTTTTTTGTAGGTATTATATTTTCTCACTTGACGCCCAATTCTAGGGGGAGCTACCGTCAAGGGGGAGCTAGTGCTTTGTGGATCATACTTATTTTTATTCCACAATTTATTTCTTCACTAGGCTCACTTTTTGTTTCGACAAAAAGGGGGAGAAGAAGTAAAACTTACATATACTTTCAAAACATACATCTAATCTTAAGTTTTACTCATCATAACGTTATGTTTTGTCATCAACAAAAAGGGGGAGATTGTTAATACAAATAAACCGTAAAAACGTTTATTCATATTTAGCGATCTCGTTATGTTTTGTTGATAACAAATATAAAGTTATCATAAGTAAAATTATAAGAATACATGTTATTTTGTAAAGTATATACATTTGGTCATTCACATAAAATGTTGTAATAATTTATTTGTTGTAATAGTTTATGTAATAGGATGGGTAATATCCAAGACCCATGACCCATACCCATGGAGCTAATCCATAACCCATGACCCATTGCATGACATCATGCATGAAATCATGTTGGGTATTATCCATGACCCATGACCCAATGTCCATGACCCATGACCCAAGACCCATGACCCATTGTCTAGATACATTGTATCTTGTTGGGTACCCATGACCCAAAGTCCATGACCCATGGCTCATACCCATAACCCATAACCCGGTTTGCAACCCAAAATCCGGATGGTATAACCTGATCGCCGGATCCTAGTTTTGACTGGGCGGATCCCCAAGTGAGGATCCGCCGAACCGTGAGATAAAGGCTTTTGTGCCTATAAATAGTGAGCCATTTCTTCATTGTTACTCACCCTTCTTCTTACAACTCTCTCATATATTATCTCACTCTCCTAACCTCTGATCATTTGATCATTCTAGTAGTTCTTCTATCTTTTGTTGTGATTCTCATATAGGTCCTTCTCAAAGGCGAGATCACGCTATACTACAAGTCATCCAAGCAAAGGGTCCTTGATTGATTTGTCCATCCACAAGATTTCTGTAGCAAGATCTTGTAATTCATATTTCACATAGTTGTTGTGTAATAGTTGTGTAAAGGTTTGGTTCTACCTCGTGGAAGAACTCGGTATTTAGCTTTGTACCGGAAAAAGTGTAAGCGACGTTGTGAGGCTTCTCCGCCAAGTTGAAGGAGCTTGTTGACATAGTGCTTGAACTCTCGAGTGGGGTACTCGGGAGTGGAGTAGGGCAAGGAAGGTGTCCTTGTAGCCGAACCACTATAAATCACTTGTGTCGCTACTTTCTATCCTTTACTTTACTTGCTTTCATTATTTACTTTACTTATTGTTTTATACTATCTATCCATCCATACGAATTCACATAAGATCGAATCTAAATCTTTGAAACTTAAATTAAAATCGGTAAAACTATTCAACCCCCCTTCTAGTTTTCCACAAAATCAATCATTAAACTTTATTCATGCACACCTATTATTGATTTAGATCACTAGATCTACCTTTTAATCAATTAGGGTTTTAAGATCCAAACTTTTAATCAAAATATCGCCGCGGAAGATAATGTCACTGAGTGCTACTTCATAGTACAAAGTCCAAGTCATAGAAAACGACCTCTAAATGAGACGTTTTTAAAAGTTATAATTTGATAAATGAAACCAGAGATTACAACAAGAGGTCCCAAAGTGTTAAGTACATAAACATTTTCAAAACATCATCGAATGGTAATTAGTATGCATCTAAGTCTTTAAAATGCCATGCGACTCAACTGCTCCAAACCAAAGCTATCGTCTTATGGACCAGAGAAATACATGCTTAAAAGTGTCAACCCAAAAGTTGGTGAGTTCATAGGTTTAAAGTAAATAAGATGAAAGCCTTTTTAAGTAAGTCTTTATGACAAGTATATGTCCACCTAATCTGGTTATAAGTCCCGCCCATACAAAACTTTGTTGGGTTCAGTCCCGATAGATCTTATGAGCCTAGAAAGAGTATAGTTAACCTATGTAATCACAAGACAACTATGGAGAACCTTTGCAAGAATTGTATTCACGCGAAAATAAATACAATACTCAAGAAGACAATAAACACCAATAACTTGATCCTCTATGGATCTATATTAATTCACTATGATTGTTATTGAAAACGACATTAAACCCTAGCCGCTAGTTTCTTTTATAGTGCAAGAAACCCTAACTTTGCAGCTTGCTAATCACTCAAAAGATATGCACTATCTATTCCTATTTTAACTCATGCATATCGTAACTAATAAACTAATAAAGCGGAAACTACATATCCGCAAAACAAAATAACTATCAGAGGAAACTGCACTATCCGCAGAAACCTCACTATCAGCAGAAACTATACTACTATCGGAACCTTATCAGCAGGAACCCACTATTACATAATTCCCAACAATCCTCCCATAAACTTGAATTTAACTTTGTTAACTTCAAGTTTCCGATAGATCTTGACCATGCAAGAGGATTGAGTAAAACCAAAGAATCGAAACCATAGATCACCACCACCTAGAACCACCAGACAAAGAATGAAGTCCAAGATCCCATCAACAACTCCTAGATCAGCAAGATCGTGAACCAAAGAAGATCAAGAACTGCAGTAGATTTGATAAGCCTTTACCAAGTAGCTACTCACTCTTGGGCTAGCTAGTTCTTGAGTGGAATCATGACATCACCCGGTGAACCAGCTACATCATCCAACACTTAGAACGTGAATCAATGGTGTGTTGAATACCCTAATGGTTTTTGGCAAACCATCACAGCCATCAACGGATTTGACTTGTCTTTACCTGAAGCCGTTTAACTCAGGACTAGTCATGGTGTTCCACTGCCTTTACCACAAGCCATGAACTTGTGGGCTAGCCAACTCTTCATCTATGAGGACATGGTGAGTTGAGCACCATACAACTTATTGGCAAGTTGTCAACCATCCAACGGATTTGACATCTCTTTACCAGAGCCGTTTGCTCATGGAGTAGCCAATGTTTGGTGTGTGAGACCAGGGTACATTGATAACCCTCTGATTTTTAGTAAATCAGCAACTATCAACAGATTTGAGAATACTTACTAGAGTTGTACCCCATAGTAAGTTAACCCTTTGTCACTAAGGACATGGTGAGTTAAAAACCATATATGAAACCCAAATGTACAACATGATCCTCAAAGATGAAAGTTAGAAAACATACAAGATATACAAGTTTTTTTTTTTTTTTTTTTTTTTTTTAACAAAAGAAAAGATAATAAATGAAACATAGACAAAAGAAAGAAATATACAAATAACAACATACCAAGATATCAAGTTGAAGAATCAATGAGTCCTCAATAAGCTTATCCTTTAACCTTTTGACTAACCGCTCGCATTAGTCATATCATTCCAACTGGAGCGAGAGAATACCAACTTATTTCATAGCATTTGCTCCATTAATGATGCGAGAAAGGATAATCAAATCGGAAAACATATAGAGATAGACTCCTCCCATGTCTCGCACCACATGAACACTAGAGATAAAGGATAAAATGTCCACTAATAAACCTTCCACCGATGTTGACCTTCCCAAACTCTTAAACCCTTTGCCATCTTGATATTTGGAATCAAACAAAACTTGAAGATCACCCAACAAGAACAAACCAACATCGGGAGCATCATGAGATTCAAAATATTTTGAGACCATACCATACAACAATGAGATCATCTCTATCTAAAAATTAAGAATCTCGTAAAGAAATGTAAAGTGCCTAATCGAGCCATCCTTGCGATGAACTGAGTTGAAATATCCTAAACCACCAAGTCCTGTTGGAGTAAGTTCCCATCAATCCAACCTAGACCAAACCACTACCTCCTCATCTGAATCATCCTCCTCAAAGTCCTTTGATAAAGGAACGCTCGAGGCATGAAGATCAAGTGAACTAGACTTCCTTTTCTTAGCAATAACTCTTCTTTCTACCACCAGAAGTGGAGGAAGGAGAACATAACATTAGACTCGGTAACTATAGAGTAGAGAGTGGTGGATCGTCCACTGGGGCTTAGAAGAATACACATGCTCTGTCTTATCTTCTTTAAGATCCTTCTCCACATGAGAAGGAACATCTTCGCAGGAACATCTTTGGGGAACACCCCGAGAGAAATCTTTGAGGTGTCTCAAGAGGTGTAGATGGCTCCTTAGCGTGTGTCTTCAAGAGAAATACCACCATCAAAAGAATCATGAGTCCTCAATCTCTTGACCTCGGGACCTTCCAAAGATGGTCGATGTCGCTTCATTCTTTGAAAAGGATTAATACCATCCTTTTCCAACCTTCTAAGATCTTGTTATATTCTTTCACCAACCGATCATCGAGAAAAGTTTTCACATATGCCATACTCCATCCAAAGGAGTAAACAACAGAACTCATATTCTTAACAAATTCTCTCATATGTAATCTCTGTTGAGCTTGAGTAGAGGTTTGTCCCTTTTGCTTTAGCCTTTCGCTCGCATCGCCTTTTTCTTTGATTCACCAAAGCCATTATATCATCAACATAATTTTCTTGATCAAAGGCACCTCCTAAGATGGATTGAGCAAGAGACATGTTGTTGGACACACCACTACCAATTGAATTCCAAGTATCATCTGAAAATCAAAGCAAGATCATCCAATTCTTTCTTTCTCTCATGGTGTGACCTCATAGGAGTCGTGTAAGATGAAAATTCTGCATTAAAGGTTGCCTGAGCTTGTTCAGCTACTACTCTGTCACTCATGGAAATTTCATGTAGCTTGAATAGTCTTTCCTGTTCAGCCTTATCAACACCAAGATCCACTTCCTCTTCAATCACTTTACCCTTTCCCTTATCATCTTGAGAAGCAGGCATGGGTTCATCCTCAATAGTGGCATCTATTGGATCAGAGGGAATAGACTGAGAAGCTTCATAAGCAACTGTAGACTGATCAGCAGCAACAGATGTATTATCAGCAGCAAAGGTAGACTTGTCAGCAGGAGCTGTAGACTCCTTTTCCTCACCTTTCTTCTCAGTAGCAACAACTTCTGGAGGAATATCAACATTATCAGCAGCACCAGAAGGTTCAGAGGAATCCACCACTCTTGGCTTAAGAGTCATTTGACTTAGATAACTCCTCTTTCTCCTCTGTCTCCTCTGAAACACTTGTACTGCTGGATCCTTTGGAGGTTGAGTCTCTCTGAGTGACACAGATGCTAGAACATGAAGGGCCTCAAGATCAATATTAACCTTCTCATGTCCCTGTTCCTCCTCATCATCAGACACCACAAATCTACTCCTCCTCCTATCCAACCTCACCTCTAAATCTGTCACCCTCTTCAATAACTTCACCATAACACCACCCAAAGTGTGCTTAGTCTCCTTAAGCTCTTCCCTTGATTCCTTGAGCTGGAGCTCCAAATCATCAACCTTCTTAACATACATGTGGATCAAACTAGACATATTCATTAGCATATTAGGATCCTCAGCTCCACCAACAGGAATACCTGTGGTTTGAGGAGCTTCATTGGACCTAGGAGGAGACACATGAAAATCAGCACCAAAAGTGGTGTCTTCCTCAAAATTATGTCTAGGTGGACTAGGAGGTTGAACAAAAGGTTGAGTAGGATTAACCTCGGCCTCAACAGAGTTTGTTCCTGATGTAGAGGCAATCACCGGCTCCTCGTGAGCAACAATCTTGGTGAAGGTGGGGCATCATGTTGAGGTGAAGGTGGAGGTTGTGGGTCATCGGGGCAACTGATGCAGAGGCATCAACAGCAACATTGACACCATGCAACATAGTGGGTAGCAGGGGTCTATGTTCTCCAAAGATAATTTGTTTTCATTGTAGCAAATAACTTAGCGCTTAATTTAGTAATGACCCTTGGAGTTTTATCGAGGTTTCAATGCTTAATATCATTTGTAAAATCTAGGATACATCGAAATTTATGTTTGGTATCCTTTATATTCTTAAGAATTTCCTCAAAAATATATCTTGAAAAATTATACTGTCTACCATGGGCCAAACATATTATAGCATTTTCAATTGAACTGGAGAACTGATCCCAACCACCAGATTTGGGACTAAGACATTGAAGCAGGTTATAGACTAAAAACCTCCACTTAGAGCAAAACTTATTTTTATACCAGATGATTTTCCCATCATAGGGATACCCTAAGTCGGTTAGTCCAAGAGATAATGCTCATTCTATTGTTCTCAAAGAGACCATCCGCATCATCAAATTGTAATCGAGTCCTAATAAGAGACTCGGTTATCACATACTCTTCTTCCATCAATGGTGGCCACTATCTCCTTGGCGTGAACCAAAGAGAGATCGCTCATGAGCAAGGGGCCCAAAATTGCTTGACAAGAGAGTCATAAACAATTGATGGAGAGTGAGTAAGAGCATACCGATCTTGGAGCGCAAGAGAAAATCAATCATTGAGTCATATATGTCGCTCCCTTTGGCATGATCCAAAATGCAACTTTGTTGTGGTCCACTTTGTAATCGAGAGATGCCATTGATGAAAGAGATTGAAGATGAGCAGGATTCAAATTAAGAGGAATTGAAATTAGGTTGTGGGATACTTCGATTGACTATTTAAATAAGTTTCCCAAAATAGTCGTTTAAATTGACAAAAGATTCGAACAAATCTTTGACCAATTTTGACTTTAAATAAATCCCAAATTAAATCCCCAAATTACATCAAAATCAAAGAAGAATGAAAAGTCAACCAATGAAACCAAGCAACAAACGGCGAAACCAATTAACTTTGTCCGTAGTAATCAATCCAAAGCTATCAAGAGAATCCATACTCATCGCAGAAACAATCAAAATATCAGCAGCAATGAAAAGGGAATCAAATCAAATCTTTGACCCATAATAGTGCCTTAACTGTCTCCAATCAGAACTTTTAGCGATACAAATTCCAACCATCAATATTTACCATAACTTCTACCGACCTAAGATTCCAAAGAGCCTATAAAACCAACCCCTTACAGCAGCAACCATACAAACAAAACACATAACCCTAAGCACCAAAATCAAACAGATAACCATGAGCAATTCTCCAAACCACCCAATTGAACTATCATCATCTGATAGTGAACCAAACTGGCTGAACTACTTCCTCCCGGAGCTTCCAATAGTATCACCTACATCTCAAGAGAGCCTCCTAGCAGATCACCATTTTACTACACTTCTTCAGAAGAAGATCTTCCCAATCCTCCTCCACAGAATGAGGTTGAAGTGTCCAGTGCAGAGCTCAATGCCATGAATGAGGACACTGATGATGAGGTGGATGATCCAACCTACAGGCCTCGCAACTACAGGCCACTCAATGTTGCTCCTCTTGCTGTTCTTCCACCAGATGCTGCAGTTCCAAACCCCAACCCTCCACATCAAACCCCACCAAGAGAACCATCATGATGGGTCCGGGCAGCCTCCGGTGTGGGAATGGATGGACAGGCGGGGAAAAGAGCATCATAGGATGCCAGAGTGGGGAAACAAGAGGCCAGAGAGGAGGCCTTGAAGATTGAAGCCATGGTCTGAAGAAGTGTTGGGTCTGAGGGAATGTTGAGTCTTGCTTGTTATGTTCTGTATCTGTACTGTTGTCACTGCATCTCTGAATGCAGTTGTTTTTAATGAATAAAAGCTTTTATCTTTTGTCTTTTTGTTATCTGTTTCCACTGATTGTGTGTTTGATACTTGATCTGCAAGAAGGTTAGTAGAACACAAAACATACACAAAAATATATACAAATATATACATAAATAAAATACATAAGATATACAAAATATACAACATAAAGACCTCCCTTAAACCGAATCCTCCCTTAGGCACAATCCTCCCTCAAACACAACAATCGGGGTTGATCATGCCTATATGGACAACCAAATATTGAAATCTTGGACCATCAAAAGCTTTTGTTAACAAATCAACAACATTTTCATCTCGTATGAATTTTAACCACTTGAATAAGGTGTTTTCATTAGCATCTCGATAAAGTGGTGTCTAATTTCTATGTGCTTAGTTCTTTGATGAAAAACATGATTTTAACAATGCATATTGTACTTTGGTTGTCTATAAAGATTTTAGTGTTCATAAAATTGAACCCATAATCCAATAATTGGTTTTGAATCCAAAGTACCGACCACAACAACTAGCAAAGAACAACATATTCAGCTTCAGTAGAAGATGTAGCCACTATGGTCTGCTTCTTGCATTGCCAAGAGATTAATCTCCTTCCCAAGAACTGACAACCCCCAGTAGTAGATTTTCGATCAAAGTTGGCACCAGCATAATCACTGTCACTATAAGCTTCCAACTCAAATGGAGATTCTCTAGGATACCAAAGACCCAATTTAGGTTGGCCTTTGAGATACTTGAAAATCTTCTTGACTGCAGTCAAATGGGAAGTCAAAGGAGTGACTTGATGCCTAGAACAAGCACTGACTGCAAACATTATGTCAGGCCTAGAGGCAGTCAAATACATGAGAGAACCAATCATTGATCTGTAGAGATGGACATTAACAGCAGGATCTGGTTCATTATTTGACTTAGCCTTAGGAGCCTCATAGGGTGTAGTGGCAGTCCTAACTAGTTCCATATCAAACTTCTTGAGGATGTCATGCACATACTTCTCTTGATGAATGAAAATGCCATCTGATTTCTGCTGCACTTGAAGGCCCAAAAAGAATGTAAGCTCACCCATTGCACTCATCTCAAACTCACTTTTCACCAAGCTTCTTTGGTAGAACCAAAGATAATGTCATCCACATAAACTTGCACAAGAATGATATCCCTGGAGCTCTTCTTGATAAAGAGAGTCTTATCAATAGCACCTCTCCTATATCCATGTTTCAAAGAGAATGAAGAGAGCCTAGCATACCAAGCTCTAGGTGCCCGATGAAGTCCATAGAGTGCTTTAACCACTTTGTAGACCATATCCGGATTGTGAGGATCTACAAATCCTTTTGTGAGTGACATACACTTCTTCCTCAATTTCACCATATAAAATGCACTTTTCACATCCATCCGATAGACCATGAAGCCCATGTAGGAGGCAAATGCCAAGAAGAGTCTCGATGGCCTCTACTCTTGCAACAGAGCAAAACCTCATCATAATCAATACCTCTTCTTGTCTGTGACCTTGAGCAACCAACCTAGCCTTATTTCTAACCATAATTCCCTTGCATCCCTTTTACATTTGAGAATCCACTTAGTGCCAATAGCATACTTACCAGGAGGCAACTGAACAAGCTCCCACACATTTTGATTCAAAAATTGTTGCATCTCCTCTTGCATAGCAGCTACCCAATCATCATCTGCCAGTGCCTGTGCAACACTGGTAGGTTCAACTTGAGATAGGAAACAAGCAAATAGACAATGATGATAGTCTATATGATTGTTCCTATGTTGATCCTGAATGTAGCTGAGAAAAGCAGATTCACCAAATTTTGTCTTCTTGACCCTGCTTCTAGTTTGCACAGTGGAAGTAGGATCACCAATGATTAGGGATTGTGGATGAACTGTGTTAATCCTCTTAGTGACATTTGGACTAACATCAACTGATGTGGCCAGATTAGTAAGAGTGGGACCAAAGTCATCATCATAAGAAGAAGAGTCAAAAATGCCTGTTCTTGACATATGATGAATGCCATCCAATTCAGAGCTGGAATGTTGTGAATTGGCTAAGTCAGATGGACTTGGAAATCTAGTAGGGGTGTCTTCAAAATCCAAACAGTCAGCAGATGGAGTATTTGAGGTAACAGCAGGAACATCATCACTATCGTAGGAACAGAACACGACCAAAGAGATCAACATCGAGTAAGAATCGACCCATTATCGAAGGATCACCACATTACCAAAGAGAACAGTACACTACCAAAGAAGATCAAAGTTCCTGCGGGCTTCAATAGTAGCCTGCCTTAAGAGTTCCTCTGTATCTTTGGAGAATTCATAACCAAACTTTTCAGCATCATCCTTTGCTGCATGCTCTTGGCGTTGAAGCTTCACTAGCTCTTCTGCATATCCTAGATCACTTGAAGTAACATCAGAAGCAGCTGAGTCCTTGGTACCTGAAAAGTGGTTAGTAGGAAAGGATGGAACAAGTATAAGTTGTTCATCACACTCTGGATCTGACTCATCATCTGAGGAACCTGCAATGTTAGTTTGAGCATCTTGTGGTTCTGCAGAAAGGTTAGATTTATAACGAGTATAACCTAAATGGTCAGTTAAATAGTCAAGATCAAAGTACCATTCTTGACCTGCTCCCTGAACATTTGGCTTGTCCTCCATAAACCTCAGATTCAGTGTCTCTTCAACCCTCTTTGTGGAGATGTTATATACCCTGTAGGCTTTACTATGAGCTGAATAGCCTACTACAAATCCCTCATCAGCTTTCCCATCAAACTTGCCCAAATGATCACTAGTGTTAAGGATGGTGACATGACAACCAAAAGGCTTAAGGTGGCTAATGGTAGGAATCTTGCCAGACAGAAGTTCATAAGGTGTCCTTTTGTGAGGATTAGTTATCAACACCCTGTTTAAGAACATGGTAGGTAACTTAGAATCAGCAAGCATAGATCTTGCTGCTTCAATCAGGGTTCTGTTTTTCCTTTCAGCAACTCCATTTTGTTGTGGAGTCCTGGCAGTGCTATAATCCCTTTTTATCCCCTTTGTAGCACAGAGCTCTATCAATTTGGCATTCTTGAACTCTGTCCCATTATCACACCTAATGGCTTTAACCTTCTTGTTCAACTGATTCTCTACCAGGGCAATAAAATCTTGAAGAATCTGGAATGTTTCATCTTTAGTCCCCAAAAAGAATGCCCAACAATACCTACTATAATCATCAGTAACCACCAAACAATAGTACTTGTGATCAATGCTTCTGATAGATGTAGGACCAAAAAGATCCATATGTAGAAGCTGCAAAGGCTCAGAGATAGTGTTGACAACAAGTAATGGACTTATAGGAAGCCTTGTGTTGCTTATCCTTGTTACAAGCCACACAGTTGTGCTCATTAGTAAAGACCTTGGAAGGAAGTCCATTAACTAACCCAAGTTTAGCTAGCTTGTTGATTGTTTTGAAATTCACATGAGCCATCCTTCTATGCCATTTATTAGATTCATCCAAGGATGCTTTTGCCACCAAACAAGCTAAGTCACCTGCAGGCTGAACTTCATTGAGATTGAATGTATATAGATTTTGTTTCCTTGGCACCTTCGGAACAACTTGACTATCATCGTATCCGGAAATCTTTTGAGAGAACAAGACATTCAAGATCGATGAACAACACATAATTTTTCTTGTCACAAATTTGGGACACGTAAAATAGATTGAAGTTTCTCAATGCTTCCACATAATACACATTCTCAAAGTCCACCGGGGGCGTTCTAATAGTTCCTTTCCTCGTGATTTTACCATCTCCTCCTCCAAAAGTAACAAGACCTCCTTGAATAGATACAAAATCATGGAGCTGTCTCTGCTCCTGTCATACTCCTAGAACAACCACTATCAACAATGCCTAAATCTTTATTAGAAAGAGGATCATCCTACAAGATAAAATTATACAACAACATTAGTATACATGGAGACCCAAGTCATCACCGACTTGGCCTCGCTTTATGGATCACATTAGAAAACCTGCAGATTGATGAGATCCACTATTGTTCTTGGAACCCCTCATAAAAGATGGTCGATTGTGTGTCCAAGAGCAACTCACGAGGGCTTAACAAAGAAGATCCCACCTTGCCCCTTTTATGCAAAAGGTCATTATTAACAGCTGTATCCATTTTGAAAATAAGCACTAGTAGGTCTCAGATAATGGCCTATTAACATTTCTTCTCCAACTAGATGAAGATGACCGTCGTGAAGAATCGGGTTACCAAGAAGAACGGTCTACCAAAGAAAATCGGTCTACCAAGAAATTGGTTCTGCTGGTCCTCACATGTGTTCTAGAGGGAACAAACGGAGGAATGTTGGTCACATCATTCCATACAGATCTATATCTCTGTTGATTAGTACAAACATTCATCTGTTTCTCATAAAAATCACAATCTTTGATAAGATGAAATGCACTACCACAAACAAAACATGATTTCTTCTTAAAATGCTTGTTCAAAACAGGAATAGTCTTATCACAAACAGAATTATTCAAACCACAACCAAAATCATAATTGTTTTTAACAAAATCAACAGAACAAGAAATGTTTCTAAAAGAAGTTGTCTTTGAAGAAGGTTCTTTAACAGCAACTCTTGGGGCATGGTGAACTGGTAAAGGCTTGGGAGAGGCAGACTTTGAAGACTCTTCATTTGAATCACAACTGGCATAGTCTTTAGATTGGGTCTCTGAAGTCCTGGAAGAACAAGAGACAAAAGTATTAGATTCACTGCCAGTGTCAGATAAGTCATTGGACTTTTGACCATAGGTCATATGTGATTCATCTGAGTCTGAGTCTGGGTTGGGTGGCCTAACAATACCATTTATGGAAGAAGGAACCAATGCATTTCACCATGTTTTACAAAGTTAACATGTTTTCTATATTTATCTTCCTCTTCATCGGTGACATTAAAACACTATATTCATTAGGGTCATAAATCTCATCCGGTTTAATATAATCCTTGAACCCTAACCCCATCTTAGTTTTAATGACATAGAGCTATTCCACGCTTTATCTAGGTTTTTAGCCCTGTTCTTGCCACCGATTATGTCTAGCCACCTCTCGAATCTAAACTAGCTTGAAGACCCTCTTTTCAAAGAACAACCTTTACATATTCTTTCTTATTAAATTTTAACTTATTAGTGGTGTTATCTAACTCTCTTTCCAAAACCTTAATTCTTTCTTCAAGAGCCAATTGATTTTGTTCATACCAGGCCTTTTGTTTTTCTAAAGCTTTAACAGTTTTCTTATAGGCCTGGACCTGAATAAAATATTCTTTATATTTATCATTAACATCATCAAGTTCACTTTTAAGAGCATCATATTTAGCATTACAACCAAATATACAATTTTGTACCTGAGAAGTGATGCCCATCATAGCAAACTCTCCAAGAAGATCTCAAAGAACCAATCCAACCCGAGGCTTTTCATCCTCACCATCATTCACATGATCATCCCGGTCCAACCCTTGTTCTCCAAAGACAACAAGGCTTTAGGCTTCACCTCCTCGCTTCCTTGAGCTTGTATGCATTATACCTTCTTCCGTCACCTCCTTCTTGTCCGGACATTCTCTAGCAAAGTGACCAAGTTGGTTGCATTCAAAGCATCTGATCTTCTTCCTGTCAAACCTGGCTGATTCTCTTCCCTTGTAGCCAAACTTCCTTCCAGAGCCCTGCTCAAACCTGTTGACCTTCACAGCAAGCATGGCCATCTGCCATTTGAGGTCCATCTCCTCCAAATCCCATTTATCCACTTGCTCAAAATCTTCATAGACCAACTGCTGTTGGTCTTCAGTTTCAGCAACAAAAGAGTAGAGCACATCTTCCATCACAGAGTTAGACTTTGATCTTCTTGTAGAGGAATTGTGTGTTCTGGATGTCACGATGAAGAAGTGGGACTTTCAGCATAAGACACCATTGTGTTAGCACTGGTAGCACTAACAAAAGCTGAGTGTGTTGGAGTTGGAGAATAAGAAGAGTGACCCTTGATATCAATTTCAAGAGATCTCAGCTTGTTGTATAAGTCATCAAAGCTTATATAATCAAGGCCTCCCTTTGCCTTGAGAGTGAGAGCAACCTGCCTCCAGGAAGAAGGTAAAGCACGAAGGAATTTGAGATTGCATTCCTCATTGTCAGGTTTAGATTTCATCCGATTGTCGGTGAGGATTTTCTTGAAACTATCATACCCCTTATGTATGCCTTCTTCTTCGAGATTGAAAATTCTCGAAAGTTTTGCTTGAGCATAGACTTCCTCATTTTCTTGGACTCATCGTTTCCTCCAAACCTTGCTTTTATTCCTCTCCGGATCTCTCTTGCATCATCCAGATGATAAAAGTCGCTCATGTGCTCATCTCGAAGAGCTTGAAGCAAGGTAGTCCTCGCCTTGGTTTCCTCTCAAGAGCAACTGCTCAAAGACTTGTTGTGGGTGGAAGTATTATCAAATTCCCATCAAGATCTCTTCCAAGAGCCTTCTTCATCGTTGCCTTTTAGAACAATGTTCCAGAGATTGACATCCATGTTGGAGATATAATTTTCCATCTTCATGGCCAATATGTCATATTCGTCCTTCTTTAGGTATGAAAATTTTGCGTTGGTGTTGGACATGGTGGTGACCACTTGCTGAATAGTGGACTGGGTGTTAGTTGGCTCAGGGTGTTCATTATTTTCTGAATCTGAATGTTTTGATGATGTCATTGTTAAGGTTTTGTGTAGAAGAATAAGAGTGTCTTCTTAAAAAGATTCTCACGAGGCTCTGATACCACTTGTTGGGTTCAGTCCCAGATAGATCTTATAAGCCTTGAGAGAGTATAGTTAACCTGTGTAATCACAAGAAAACTATGGAGAACCTTTACTAGAATTTTATTCACGCGGAAAATAAATACAATACTCAAGAAGACAATAAACACCAATAACTTGATCATCTATGGATCTATATTAATTCACTATGAATGTTATTAAAAACGTACATTAAAACCTAGCCGCTAGTTTCTTTTATAGTACAAGAAACCCTAATTCTGCAGCTTGCAAATCACTCAAAAGATATGCACTATCTATTCCTATTTTAACTCATGCATATCGTAACTAATAAACTAATAAAGCGGAAACTACATATCCGCAGAAAACAAAATAACTATCGAGGAAACTACACTATCCGAGAAACTATACTATCGCCAGAAACTATACTACTATCTAATTAGGTAAGTAATGAGTAACGAGCAATGTGTTCACATAATGGAACAAGTATTCAGATAACTCAAATAAAATATTTGAGTAAACAATCATGTAGTATTGTAAAAGCGATATAAAGGCCTTAGGTAATGATCAATTATTTGAGTAAACTAAGTAGGGTATTTTTTATAAACAATCATGTGTTTAAATAAAACGACTAATGGATTTAAGTAAACGAGTAAAGTGCCTCATTAAATGAGTACAATGTTTTAGTAAACGTATAAAGTATTTCAGTAAACGTTTTAAGTGTTCCAGTAATCTTAGAAAGAGTTTCAGTGAACGTTTCAAGTGTTTCAGTATTTCAAATGATTCAGTAAACTAGTGATGTGTTTCGGATAAACAAGTAAAGTATTTCAGTAAACGAGCATGTATTCTCACTCCAAAAATAGTTCAGAACGAGTAAAAGTGGGCTATTTACTCACATTGATTAAGTAATGTAACATAAATGACTAATGCGAGTTCAACGACGAGTATCCTAACACGAACTAGATAATTAAGTCGTTTCAGGCAAAAAATGCAACACATACTATATGCGTATGTGTTTTATGAACTTTAGCATGTAGCACCTTTATATACTTGTAGTGTGGTTTTACGACTCAAAACACATGAAAACATAAGTTTTATATTTTGCTATAACATTTTCAAAAAGTGTCCAAAACTAGTTCGGATCAAGTTTAACGGGTCATAAGTTATTCGTGTGTTAATGGGTTGGTCCGATTCAAATTCAGGTGTCAAGTATGTTGTAAGGGCTTTTAAAAAAAATACAACTACCGCTCTTAATGAAGCTAAGTATATGGTCCTCGTAAACGGGCACGAAAGCGGTCACTTGCGTTTTCGTTCAATACGTAAAATGAAACCTTAAAATGACTTATAAACTTTTAAGTTTAACTCGAGTTCATTTGAGTGTATGTAGCTTGATATAAGTCCATTTTTTCTTGTTAAACTCTCTAAACGTAGATGAACGTATCTGTTTTCATTATTTCAAGGTTTTGGTTTGAGAAAATATGTTTTAAGTGTCGGTTTTCATTAAAACAAAAAATGGGACAACGGTGACCTCATTTTTAGAAAAACTTTCAATAAATCGGGTCATTACTCGCTTATTTAAAAAAAAAGGTAATTGCTTCAAAGGGTCTAGGTTCATCATTTCGAGTCTATTTTCCAAAAAGGGCATCCACCAGGCTTGGTTCATCACCGATTATTTTATAGAGGTAAAAACGTAACAAGGTTTCAAAGTTGTTAGAAATTTAGGAAACTAGTTCTATGGTCTCGGAGCCATAGCTCATTCGTTATTTATCGCGATGACTCAATTTTACTGTCCATGAAAAGGTATAAGGGTGCTCTACAAATGTCTCAACTAGGACAAAAGCCACAAATGCTCTTAGGTTAGCTATTTTTACACAATTATAAAGATTGCAAATTCTCTTGTTGGTTTTGAGTAACTTTCTTGTACGGTTTTAAAAAAATATCAAATCAAATCCACTGACCACGAAATTTGGTAGGGATCAAGTTAAGACATGTATATAGGTCCACAAAAATTCATAAGGTATATAAAAGTGCCTAGATATGATTTCATGGTTGACTTAAATGACTGAAATCTTGGACAACAATGTTTATAGCATAAGATAATTTATATCAAACTTTCACAAAATTACAAGCATATATAAGTGCTAAAACGATTACGGCATGCGTAGATAAGTAAGAAAATATGTATGAAAGTGTTTTAAGCTTATAAAAAGAGAGCAGATGATTGGTGGTTTGAATAAACAAGAAAACCCCAAGTACTCCAATTATAACACAAATATGAACACTCTTTCTAACCCTAACCAATTAAGCCATCAAATAAGCACTTGAATAAGCAAAGACCAAAGCTTGTACACCTTATTTTTCTGTGTTTACTGCTGTGAGTGAGAGTGTGAGAGAAAGAGAGATTGTGTTGTTTGTTTTTGTGTGATGAAATGATAAGTAAGTAGTAGTAGTATATATAAAGAAAAGTAACATAAGTGTTGCAAGAATATCTAAAGACAAAAAAAATATAGAATTAAATAAAGTGATGATATCAAATAACAACATATTATTAGCATCATTTATCCTATGTATATTGCTTGTTTTATATTATTTTATATGAGAATTGATACTTAATCGCTTACTTTTCTAAATCTCAGTTATAAACAAGCATTTGGTGAAAGTTAGCTATTTTCGACTCAAATTGAAGCTAAATAGATCAATTTGGAAAAGTCTATTGAAATGATGAAAGATACGCCTTATCATTCTAGACAGATACGCCGTATACCAAGACTTGGACGGATATGAAGACCATTGCCTGACTTTGAAGCATACGCCGCATGGAATTATTCCATGCGTCGAATATGAAATCTTGGTCAACGAAGAAGTCCTGACTTATTCTGCTCAAGATACGCCACATGAAAACTATAACATGCGCCGTATCAATCTCAAGAATTCACTAGAAAATCCAAGATACTAAAGATAGCATACGCCGTATAAAGAATGAAGGTGCGCTGTATCATATGGCGGTGTACGAATATTCAAGAATATAATAATCTTGGACCCCACGTGAAGTTATCTAGATACAGCGTATTAGGTACACTAGATACGCCGTATCGATTCTGTTTCTAGAATGTATAAATACAGATTCAACTGCCAGTTTTTCAAGACACAACATACCACACATAAGGAGACGATTGACTATCACAAGACACAACTTGAAGACGAATTCAGAGGCATAAGTAGGTCATGCTAGTGCTTAATTTAATATGGAGGTTAGCTTAATTGTACTAGTAATTATTTAATCGTTTTATTAGCGTACTTTTCATTATTTGATCGTACTTAAATTACTTTTGAGCGATTACGGATTATATGCTATTTTATTGGATGCTTATGCGTATGTTTTGATTACTTTAAGAGTTTATCGTGCCTTGTCGACTCGGCTAATTACTTCATTAACATTGTTTGCATTATTAATGTAAGCACTAACGGGTTAATTAATAAATAAACTAGTAATGATTAAGGTGGAATTAATGCAGATTTAATTAATCATGACAGGATTAGTTTGTTGGAAGACTTAAAGAAAGAATATAGGGATCTAGATGCATCTAGGCTTAGGAATGATATACGCATACACGTAAGCAACCAAAGAGAGAGAATAGATATAGTACTCATCATGTATAACTATACAATTAGCCAGGCACATCTTCCTTACTATAGGCTTGATCTCTTATCTGCTATCTGTATTCTTATCTGTGTACGTGTATGTCACTCGCCTTATTAATTTTATTTATAGTTTTACTTAATCTAAACATCGTGCTAGTATCACAGGCTGAAAATCCCATTGCGTTAGATTAGGTTTACTTAGACTACTTTAGGATTAAAATACTGATAGATATTTAAGTGTTAACGTTCCACTCTTAGTGATCGACACTCTACTTACCAACTAGGCTACATTGATCGGGTATACTGCTCGTTAGTGTTTGTTATAAGTTAAGTCGGCTAATTATAAATTTAAAACTTGAATATACATAATCTATACCTACAACGATATAACACATCAAGTTTTTGGTGCCGCTGCCAGAGAGTGAATTGTTTAATACTTACGTATTTATTAGTATTTTGATTTAGGTTCTTTTTATTTTTATTTTTATTTGACTAACTTTGTTATATATTTGTATTGCTTGTATATTTGTGTTTATCTGCCTTTTTCTCGTTTTTGTGTTTATTTAATTTCTGCAATTTTTGTTTGTTTTCGTTTTTGTGTTTTCTGCATTGTATATGTCTGTTGTATTTTGCTGAAATAAACGATACGGCACATCTAATCTCATAGATACGTGTACACACATACAAGAAATTCACTTATTGAATTCTTGAAATAAGTATTCTCAAAATTCTCATAGATCAAAGTTAGTTGAAATTATGCCTTGTCAACAAGTATGATTGTCATGACTTGAGGCATAATTCATTAACTAAGAATTTTCATGCATTGATCTATTTAGTATTTGGATAAAGGATATTGCAAACAATTATTATTTTAATGAAATAAAATATTGGTTATGTTTATGTTTCATTTATAATATTGTATCTATATTTACATGTTTAAATCCGTGAATAGCTTATGTTATTCTAAACAGTCTGTTGTCAATCAATGATATGATAATATCATTGAATTAAGACAAATCTGAGTTTTGGTTAAAATACACTTAAGTATATTGATGCGTTGACATGCCGAATTCACATGATATTCAATGAAATGAATATAGGACTTATCCAAACCACATGATTGTACTTTATGGATCTTGTCATTAAGTAAATCATGAATAGTTGTCCTCAGACTTGAGATGCCAGAGAACTGTCATGGATGTAGAGCATTTATGTAAAACAATTTACAGCTATATATTACTGGTAGCTATAAGGATTGTTTTCAGTGGTGCTGCAAAATTCACGGGTTTTGCTTGTAGTCAAGAAAGAATTTGTTCCTTCAAATTCGTTTTGAAGTTTAATACTGCTGGGCCCCTCGTAGGGTTGACAAGATGTTTGCGTGGCCACGCCCAAGATCTATCTGGAATACGTTCAGAAGACTTGGTAATCTTGCTCAATCATATACAATGAGAAACATAATAGTTAAATAATTGAACGACTAAGATCCATATCCATATTTAACGTAGTATTAGAAACAAAAGGATAAGTATGATGATGATTCATCATAAGGTTTTTCCACGAACCATACTCGAGTTGTACTAGGGACATTGGCGTGTTGCTAGACACTATTAAGATCTATCCAAGTGGGAGTTGTTAGGTTTATGGAAAAATTTAATGCGTGTATGTCCAGATTCGAACTCAAGACCACGTGATTGCACATTTTACATATGAGATTTAATGTTCGAATAATGAATGTAAAATGTTACGGTTAATTACTAAATGTACAATAACGACTAACGAGTGTTAAGTAATTAATGATAATTGACTAACGGTTGTTAAGTATTAAAGAAAAAGACTAGAGTGAATATTAGAGGTTGGGAAGGTTACGGAATCCCCTTTGGGAATGTGGCCGGTCGTAGGGTGATTAGGGTTTCCTAATCCTCATCTAACTTGTTCTCTAAGTTTCTACACTATATAAACAAGGCTTGGAGTTCATTATTTGGTTAACTTTGTACATACAATAATACCCTAAACCTTTTCTCCCTTTTCTTTTGGTGATACACGACCAAACCCTAAATCAATTAGGGTGTTCGGATTTTGTTTTCAAAAACAAAAATTGTTTTGGTTTTGTTATTGTGTTTTAAGAACTAGCATTCATGTTAAATCGGTATTAGTGCGTGTGTACAAGAACTTGGTGCAAACAAACTATTGTTTGCAACTTGGTTGGAATTGAAAAACGGTAAGGGTTAATTCGTTAAACAACCCTAATTAGGGTTCTTGTTCCCAATTGCTTAGAATTGCTAAAAGGTATGCATATTATTTAAATTCGGTTAATTAATTTACAATTATGTGTTATATTTGATATTTATAATTTACAACAGGTTTATCAACAATCTTTTATATAATAAAACAAAACCCCTAGTGGGAATTTTTCATTTCAAAAAAATCAAACCATACCTTATTTGGTAATATTTTTTTAAGTTTTTATTATTTTTATAAAATTTGAAAAATAATAAAAGCTATATATTTCTTGATTTAGTAAAAGAAACAAAAATTCGTTTTTAAATTTAGATGAAGAAAAAAAAGACTAAGAATACACATGTACTTGTGGGCACATTATCAATACTTTTGGACCAACTTTATAAATAAATAAAAACACGGAGTACCTCAATTCGTCTGCACACAAAGAAACCTACAACAAATAAACAAAAAGAAACATACAAACTCAACAATTTATCAAATCCAAAAACCCTAAGTCAATTAGAGGGGTTTTAACAATTAATGTGTTCTTGAAGTCATGGATTCAAGTTATGTTCCTATTAAAATTGCATAATCTCAGTTCTTTAATTAATCAACGGAATGTTTCTCTAGATCTTGCTAATCTTCGGTTTGTATCTATGATTTTTATAGAATTTTGTGTTAAAATTTGAATCTAAACCTATTACACAAATCAAACTTTTTAATTAACAACCCTATTAATCGCAAACTATTATAATAGGTTGTGTAATTGGTGTTGAACAAGTGTAGAAGGCTGTAATAAAAAAGCTAGATATGCAAGCATCAAAAGAATTCGTCGCTGAACTGAAGGCTTGGTTCTCGAGATTTATGCAAATTATTAGTTTCGTCTTTTTGTATATCGGATAAAAACTTGGACGGATATTCATATTCTTGAATGGCTATTACAGCCATTTAAATGTTAATGGAATTTATAGCTTTTAGCAGAATTAGTATCTTATTCTGATGATTTATTAGTCACTAATCACACATCCAAGCAGTTAAGCACCACTCAATATTGCAATTAATTAAAGTTCTCATGATTTTGCAGCTACGTTTGATAAGATACTGTGTTGAAGGATCATTGTGTTTCGTAAGTCAATCAGTTAAATATTATGTTGATAAATTGAATATTGTGTTGCAGGATATGTGGGCGTTGATACCTAAAAGACTATGTTCCTAAGTATGGTTGGTCGTCCCCATCACATTGGTATGACGATTGGGATGGAACCGAAGGATGCATACGTACGTTTGTATTGAGACACAAGCCACAAGAGGTAAGTTGACTGAGCATTGTATTGTAAAAAACTAGGATGACATGTAGAAAATCTATGAAATCCTCTTTTACTCACAAGCCTAAAGCAACGACTGAAGAGCCAGCACACTAAATCAAACAAATTGTATATTCATAAGTTCATAAAAAAAAGTTGATAAATATCAACATTTTCAAGTTTCCAACAGAACCTGGCAATAGTTTATAAAACTGCATTTGATCAATATTAAGATTTTCTAATTGATTAAACGCATTCTGCCACCGCTGTTACTACCACATTCGCCGTCTAAATTTGACCGTATTCTGTGTAGGCCCACTATCTAACATGCTTTCGATCAGGTAATATTCTGTTGCATAAATGTTGGTGATTTGTTCCATTTGTAACTTGGTTGTCTTATAACTGTCAGATTATAGAGTGTTTGGCATTGCGTTTTAATAGTCATTTTATGTGGTTTAAAGTTGTGATAATACCGATTATTGACATAGCCGTAACATTGTTTAGCCATCTTTAGCTTTAAGCAACTTGATTATGATACGACTTCTCAAGATGTGATAATCACTTTGAAAACGACATCCATATGCATTTTAATCACTATGATTGCTTATGGGCTTTCGTTAGCAGTAAAGTAAACCGGGATTTGTGTTGGATGCGAAATAGTTTAACCCTTTTCTTGGATCATTTGAATCGATTTAATTTTAATTATAGTAGAAACTATCCATGGTAAAGGAACCATGAAATCATGCATAATATTTGAAATGTATAAAGGGGTGTTTGGTTAATGTTGTTAAAAGGGGTGTTAGGTTACTAATGTACTGTTGTCTAAAGGGGTGGTTGGCTGCTGTTGTAATGTTTTCTAAAGAGTTGTTTGGCTATTGCTGTTTTTTTGTTACAATTGTGGGATCAGACTAAAATATATAACCTGACCAACCCGATTCCTTATAGGGTTGGTTTGTGGGATACTTATATTAAAAAACTAATCAATCAGCCCAATAACACCCCTAACTATATATCTTATATATTTTGTTAGCTTTTAATTGATTGTTGTGTTTCATAAATATTTCATTGTTTGCTAATTGTGTTTGAAATACTTCATGGAAGCATATGATTGGATATGAGTATGTATTTTAATATATTCTATTATTTTACTATTATTTGGAGATTAACCATTTGATGATTGTGTGTGGTTTTATTTTATAGGCGGCAACTTGGTGATGCATCATATTGAAGTGCATTGGGAAGTTGCACTATAATGATGATAAAAATTAAGTGAGGAATCTGCGTAACCAACCTCACCAATTAAATATAATGCCAATATTACAGTTTACAAGCATCATTTTGCTATCGACTTATCAGGTTTGCTTCTTAATGAAATATATTACTAAATGTCAAATATTGTGGTAATGTGAATGATAATATGATCTGCATCTCTGTATTTGTATATATATGTGGTTAACTCATTTACTTACACATGTGTTCATTTGGTCATGTGATATTTTTAATGGGTCAGATGGATTCAGATAAAAGACATAACAAGAAATTAAATAGCACTCCAATTCGTTTATCTTCATTATAATAAAGGTGACAAGATGGTGCCGGTAAGGTGAACTTTCATATTGTTTTCAGTACGGGTTGTGTTTACCCACAAACACTTTCATTGTGATATAATTTTACTAATCCATGATTAGAAAAATGGTTTTTTAAAGATGAACAAAATCCATGAATAAAGTGAGTCAGAGGCTATTAAAATCTAAACTTTGGTTCATGATTTGACCCATTAAAGATTATTACCCAAATCAACCCATTCAACTAATCCCTCGGCTCTTTTTATGGTTCTTGATTTGATCCATTAGAGATTATAACCTAAATAAGCCCACCCTCAAGTAATAGGGTGGAAATTGTCAACTACTGTTTAAAAACATTATTGTGTGTTATACTCAAAGAGTCAAGTGTTGGTTAATAGAATGATAGTATTTGAGTATTTTTCATTGTGCTATGTCTGATGGTACTTATCCTCTGTTGCAAAGAGTATACACAAGATCTTTCTACGAGGTATATGTAATATGTGTGCTTTCTTGTGCATGTTTCAATAGATCGCTCAAAAAATTGGTTTCACCATTTTGATATGTCAGATATGACTGGCTACATCACAGCTCAAGCTACTTTAACACCAGAAATTTGGGTAGCAATCAAGGTTGACGGGAAGAAAACTATGGCTCTTGATCTGCATGACGACTTGACTGCAGTTGTTGTAGGTGTTGCGACACAACTTTTAATTGAAAAGAGAAGATTCGTTACTCTTTTCTTAAGTCTTATTATAACAAAAAAGTTATTCCATTATGTGCTAAAAATTACGAGTAATATTTGATTGCATGAATGAGGTCAATGTTTCAAATGTTTTTTTGACCACTAAAGTCATTAAGTTGTTGGTTATTGTTTCCATCTATGATTGGAATGGTTTTTAACTAAGCCAGGAAAAACACTGAAAATGTTATTTGTAATAAAGACAATTCCTATTTTTTTTTTCTTTTATTTATACAGATGTTGCCATGGGAAAAGCATGATATCGGAAAACCAAGGAATATACAAGATGCCTTATGTTTCGAGTATTTTTTATACTTATGAGAAATGTCACAAAAGTAAGAAGAAACACTGTCATAGACTTTGCAAGCTATGCTACAGTAGACCCGTCTCATGCCTATTATGTTATGGATCCTGAGATCGACAACATAGATGTATGGATCCTTACAATATCTTCAAATAATGAACTCCATTTTGGGGTGAGTTTATTTTTATTATTATAAATCCTATGTGTTTTACATGATAATGGTAAAAGATACATCAATGTCTATGACACTAGATATCGATTTATAGTATTTACGAATTATTGTTATAAATCTTACTTTAATGTCAATGGTTTACAATTTCAATGTATTTACGATTTATAGGTTTGCAGTAGATATCGAGGGAAGCACTTAAAATACTTGAAGTGTGCGCATAAGCTATCTTGATGGGTTGCTGTAGTGGATTAATGAAATTGGAAGGACCCCACTTGGGGCTCCAATCGGCTATTTACTTTCCGGTTCCCCTATAGTTATAGGTAATCTCTGGAATATACACCAGATGGAGCGTTGGGCATTAGAATTAACCAAAACACTGCTCCGGACATTCAAGAAAAAAATGGAAAGAGGATTGACCAGGACATTACTTCAGACATTCAAGGAAAGAATGGAAGATGAAGCGGGTGTTGTAGCTTGTCTTGATTTAGCTAGAAACAAGACTCCTGTTCTTATGTATAGGGCTATTAAAATTTGTTATCGAGTACAAACCTTGCTTCAGAAAAGAATGCCTTGAGATATTTGTATTATTCAAAATTCAGTATATATAAACATGCAAGTTGTGGTACTTTAACTGTTTTCTTATATTGCACCATGCTCATCCATTGTGTTGGGCTTATTTTCAAATGAAATAAGCACATGAAGAGTTGCATACTTAAAAGTAAACCTTTTATATAATAAAACAAAACCCAAAGTGAAGACTTTTGTATTTTAAAAAATCAATCTTACTACCCCTTTGCAACCGGTTCTTATGTAATTTTGGTGGCCCCATTTTCTAGAAGTATGTTGCACTCAAGCTTCAAAAGAGTCAACGAAATTGAGGTTCTTTCTACTATTACCGAAAATCATCCGGGAAATAAAAAGGGAATTGGTTCTTACATCACATTTTTGATGAATGCACCACAATCTATGCATTACAGTTTGTACCGTACAATTTTGTAATACACAAATTATGGTGCATGCATCAAAAAATATGGTGTGAGTATCAACTCCCAAATAAAAAACGTGTTGTACAATTAGTAGATCACTTTAAACACAGGGGCCCACACAGACAACATTTATACATGGTTCTTGAGTTTCTTGGCGATAGCATACTGCACCTCATCTGATATAACCGTTATAAAGGCCTGAACTTGAATAAAGTTGGAGAGATATGCAGATGCATACTGATTGGACTTGATTATTTTGCACAAAGATCCCCCAAATAGCCTTATCTGAGTCGGCTTAATTGGGTTTTAAGAAAGAGAAATCTTACCCGTACACGACCCTAAGAAGGGACGGTTATTCGAGTTGGGTTATTCGTGTACGGGTTACCCCAATAAGGCAAATTATAATATAAAAATACAAATAAGTGGGTAAATTTCTATAAACAAACCGGAACAAAAGGAAAAAATAAAAATTAAAAATCCTTTACTCAGGTTTAACACAAAACACGAATATGGTCAAATCTCTCACCTGAAACCCGACCGAATTCACACTAATCCGGTTAAGCCGAATAATGTTTTTTAACCCATATAACCCGAACCGAATAAGCTTATTCGGGTTCGGATAGGGTTGGATTAGTCGGGTTCGTGTATTTTTCACTACCCTAATTATACTAAATAAATAAATGTAAAATAAAATAAGACAATATAATCAGTAATAAAATACATTATAAATAATTCAACTCAATAGTATTTCGAATAATAAAAAAACCTTTTGGCGAAAAAATGAATCCCACTCTGGCGAATAAACGATTCTATCGATCCAAACCTTTAATTTTTAAAATCCCTTCATTGGTTGATCTTATTATTATTCTCTTCTCACGCGTTCCATTAATGGTTTTTGTAATATTTAATCGTTAGTGGGTCGGTTGCGTTGAGTATTAATATTGGTATTGTAAAATATTATGGGCTATTGGGCTTATGTATATTCATCCTAATCTTGATTAATAAGTTAGGTTTTTCTTATAAATACCTCCTATTGTAACATTATGAATATATCTCAATAATAAGAATTCTCTTCATCTCTCATTCTTGTGTTCTTGTTCATTACATTTACAACACGTTATCAGCACGAATGCTCTACTAATCGAAACGTTTCTTTTTCCAGAGAACTTTAATCACTGTACGATATATTGAAAGAGTTGTACGTAGACGACCGACAAGGAGTACACCTAATTCGCTTCCACTGAAATTCAGTTTCTAAATTCAACGTATGATACAAAGAGGTAAATCGTATATATCCGATTTACGATAATTATTACTAGCTAAGTGTTGGTAATTTTTTTTCTGAATTAAAATATGTATACATGTCGTAGAATTATTTGTGGTTTGATATGATATGTTGTTTAGTAAAGTTTTGTGGTTTGATATGACAAAGAGTTTTGTAAAGTTTTTCTTTTTAACTAAGTAAACCATATGTGACGTCATATCTTGTTTAGTTTATAAATGATTTTGAAATCCAATTATTTTAATTGTTATACCATCTCATATACATATTATCTTGCTCGTTAACAGTGATTATATGTATTTTTGCTATATGATCTGGCACATATGTTTCTATCTCGTTATATGATCATTTGAATCAATAACATAACTTCATGTTATGTTGAAAAAAAAATAAATTAAAACCTCATGTTCTAATATGAGGTGATCAATTGGATCAATAACATAACTTCATGTTATGTTAGGAAAAAAAAATATTAGAACCTCAAGTTCTAATATGATCGATCGTTTTTATAAAGATCAATATCATAACTTCATGTTATGTTGAAAAAAAAAGTTTATTAGAACCTCAAGTTCTAATATGATCGTTTTATAAAGATCAATATCATCTCCAAAAGGTGAAGAAAATCAAAGTAACATAATCTCATATTATGTTAACGAAAAAAAAATTATTAGAACCTCAAGTTCTAATTTGATTCAGTTAATAGAATCATTAGCATAACTTCATGTTATGTTAGGAGAAAAAAAAAGTGATAAAACTTCGAGTTTTATTATGATTCTTTCAATAGAATCAATAACATAATCTCGTGTTATGTTTAAAATAAAAAGAAAAATAGAACTTCAAGTTCTAATATGATTCCCTCAAAAGAATAAAAATATATCATAACCTCATGTTATGAGTATTATAGAACCTCAAGTTCTATTATGATTATAAAATGAAAATACAATAACCTCAAGTTATTGTCAAAATGTTCAAATATGATTCTATCAAGTGAATCACGATAACATAACCTCAAGTTATGATTATTTTTGTTTAAAGCCTAATGTGCTTTGATGATTCCCTAAAGTGAATCATAATACCATAAACTCACGTTATGTTTTTTTTTTTTTAAAAAGAGTATGAACCTCAAGTTCTACTACGATGAACATAATAAAAATGCAATAATCTCAAGTTATTCTTTTTAATGTTGAATCATGATTATCATGAAAGAGTCCAAAATACCATAACATTGTGTTATGATATTCAATTAAAAAAAAAGGATAAGAACTCAGGTTCTATCATGATTCTATCAAATACATAACCTCAAGTTATGATTAGAATGTTCTATGATGATTCTCTCAAAAGAATCAAATAACATAATCTCATTATGTTAAAGAAAAAAGCTAGAACATTATTCAATCCAGTGAATCAAATAACATAATCTTATTATGTTAAAAAAAAAATGTATATATAGAACCTCAAGTTCTATTGTTAATTTTATTTTGTACCGTTTATTTTATTTTAAGTTCTTTCTATTTACAAACCTAACACAATCTTTAACTTCATGTCTATACTCTTATATATTTTTTAGATGTGTTAATGTGGAGTGTGGACTTTTTATGTTAAGATTTAACTATAAATTTTTTTTATGAGAACCTTGTCTTCTTAGTGAGGATCTTAAAAGGGAATACTTAACGATGAAAGATTCGTTAAATTATGGTAAAATCTCAAGGATACATTACCACACAAAATCAAGTAATATTCCCAAAAATCTCGCTATGATTGTATGCCCTTCAAGCTGCATTAAAAAAAAAAAAAAAAAAAAGCGAGTTTGGTATCACAATTTCAGTGTTATATCTGAATTAAAAAGAAAATATATAACGGTGAAAGATCCGTTAAATGCACGTCAAAATCTAAAGAAAGATTTGACCACCATAAGCAAGAGATTCTTGCAAATGCGAGCACATTTTCGCAATATTAAGTAGTACATCCGAATGATGAAAAGAAAAATGTGATGAGATGATTAATGCCTCGAATATACTCAGATATCGAGAACGATGCTTTGATATAAAAGAAATGGGAATGTTTGAACAAACACGATAAGCCCGTTTACTAAATTTGCTCCATATTGTCGTGTTAAAAGAAACTGGTTGGCAACCTCAAGTTGCAACATAAAGATCTCCATTCCCTCAAGTGAATGAGATAAATTGATCAATATGAGATCCGCATTCCCTCATGTGAATGTGATAATGTAACGATAAATGGTTAAAGATCGTTTATCATGGTAAATGCTATGGTCGAGGTAGTATGACAATGACAAACCACTAGTAGTGGCGAAAATACAATAAGAAAGAAAAAAAATGCTATTTATGCAAAAATGCAATGTGATGTATATGAAATACAAGTGTGTCAAAGATATTACACACTATATTCATAGATTTAAAAATCTGTGATAGCGCATTTTGCTCCACGAAAGCATTATGAAATTGTCATGAGAAACGAAGTTAAGTATTATAAATACATTATATTCTTTTATATCTTCCTGGACATGCAAAGATTAGTAAAAGCTAATCACTGCCATAAACTTAAGTTTATGAGCAATAATAATTATAGTATCTTTGGCATGACCGGTTATACCATCCCGAGTTGTTAATGATGCGAAAACTATAATAGAAAGATTCTTCAATCTTATGTGTTTTTCTCTCAAAGAAAGTTGATTATTCAACCATCAACTATATTGGGGACTCAATCTCTCAATATTCTGGAAAGAAAACTAATGGATGCATGTAGGCATACACATCCATTGGATGAACCATTTAGAGTTTAAAATCGATGCATCGTCTAAATGGTAATCAAAATCGCAACTTCAAGTTTTCATGATTAATAGCTCGACCAAATAAAATGCGAGCATAACATTCCAGAGTCAGTATTTCATTGTGAATATGTGATGAATTACTTTTAAATCATCCAATGATAATGAGAGAAAACTATTTGTTATTGTAGGGGCCATACTAAAATTAGCATCATGCCAACATGTTATAAAGCCTCCATTTATAATTGGTTTTGGTTAGAAACCAAGTATCTCCCATTAAATTTCTTTCGTGCAATACATGCTCAAATTATTCCACCTAAATGCACATATGGGATATAGAAGAAGGATAATTCCTTCAGAGGAGAGAAAAGTAGTGAAAAATCGAATGAATTATCATATTCTATTGATCCTCAAAAGAAATTTTATGAATTTAGATTCAATGAATAATCTAAAAGCCATACATATACATTGGCCAAAATAACATTTCATTACTCATGCTCCAAGTTATACTTTGTTCCTCAAGGACATTGTTTGTTATGACATGCCTCAAGCATGATAGACTAATCGATTCCAAATAAAATCCTCGATGAAAAATATGGAGCATGAAAATAAGATGGTTAATCGAGGTATAAAAGACCCCGTGATAGTCTCATAAAGAGAAACTAGACATGAAGGTTTCAAACGAACCTCAAATAGCTAATGAGATCTCAATAATTCTATGATGTCTAAAATCATATGGAATCGAAACAAAAACGACGTCGATAAATTTGTTTACATACAATACAGCGCTTGTTATTATGCATAATGAGGATCATAAATTAAATGTTATTAAATGAAACGTTCGGCCAACGTGAAAAGACGCAATCTCATGAAAATACGAGAAGTCTTGGGACATGAAGTCCGTACACATAAATGTGTAAAAACTATCGGATATACATCGGTCTTTGTGTGAAACCGAAATAAGAGTTCTAAAGTTATCTGCTTTAAGACATGAATTGTTGAATAAATATATTCACAAAATTGATTATTAAGAGGCAAATTGTCTCGAGGTGGATGTAAATATCTTATTGATATTTTATGAGGCAAATAATCTATAAGTGTTTAATTCACTCTAAGTGAGTTTTAGATAAAGCTCCCATATTCTAAGAAGGATCTATAATGCTTTAAGCCCTCAAGCATGTCTAGCAACTTCAACTTTTAGAAGCAATTAATAAAGTTCTCAAGAACTTTATTTGATAAAGTTGAATGAATCCGTATATAAAAATAATTAGTCCTCAAGTACCATACACAAGTACAATTGAGGTTTGGATGCCAATTTTGTAATTAATATGCGTCACGAGAGTGTATTTTTCTATTTTAATATTTGTACATGTATTGTATACTTTCCAACCAATTGATTTGATATTGGGTTGGAAGCTACACATATATTTTGTCATTTTTGCAGGACTTATTCGTAACATCATCAATTTGATGGACTTCATTGTAAAGTTGTTGCCAACAAAAGTATACGAGCAACTCGTTTAGAAGATTAGCATGCTATGCTTGAAATATATACATTATTGAGGAGGAGGAACATTATACTCACTGCACTCTTTTCCTTCATCAAGTTTTTTTTTTATCCCATTGGGTTTTTCTTGATAAGGTTTTTAATGAGGCAGTGTATGAAGTATAATGAACGATTAATAACCAAGGAGGAGTATTGTAAAATATTATGGGCTTATGGGCTTATGTATATTCATCCTAATCTTGATTAACAAGTTAGGTTTTTCCTATAAATACCTCCTATTGTAACATTATGAATATATCTCAATAATAAGAATTCTCTTCATCTCTCATTCTTGTGTTCTTGTTCATTACATTTACAACACGTTATATATATATATATATATATATATATATATATATATATATATATATATATATATATATATATATATATATATATATATATATATATATATATATATATATATATATATACTACTTTATATGTTTATTTGTTGACCGATCATATATATATATATATATACTACTTTATAATGCATTTAGGCTTTCTAAAATTAGAAGGCTTAAAATTTAGATTTTAAAGTTACTTATTATAGAAAGATACTACACATAAAACACACACTTCCTCTCTCTTCTCTACCCTCCGCCACCCTCTTTTCCGGCAACCACCAAGGTCTTGGCAAATTTTCCGTGAAATATTTTCTTGCCGATTCGATAGATCGGTTAACCTACATCATTTCGGAGATTTTGAGCCTCGACTCCCACAACAGCCACCCACGCCACCACCACCATTGCCACCGCCATCTCATCACATCACCACCTCAAAATAGTCATCGGTGCCCGCACAGCATGCTGGGTACCCTTCTATATATATATATATATATATATATATATATATATATATATATATATATATATATATATATATATATATATATATATATATATATATAATTTAGATCAAATAAGATCAAACTTAAAGTTGTTAAAATGAGATTAATCTAAAATTTGACAAGTGACACTCTTCTTACAACAAAATAATATTTTTATTAGCTACAACTAAAAATGTTAAAGTTTTGATAGATTTCTTTTAAAATTCTACGAAACCTAGGTGATACACTTTGATTAGAAGTGTAATGTATCGAGTTTTTGTATGTGTATCGATTTTGGAATATTTATTAGTGTAATGTGTATCGGTGTATCACTAATTCAAACTCATGTATCATTTGGTTATTAGTTTTAAAATGTTAATTTGTATTAAAATATTATATTGTTGTGTATTATTGCTAAAATTGTTATTTATAAATGTTTTAGTGGTTTTTAGACTTGATCTTATTTTTACAACTTTAAGTATGATCTCACATTAACCATCTATATATATATATATATATATATATATATATATATATATATATATATATATATATATATATATATATATATATATATATATATATATATATATATATATATATATATATATATATATATATATATATAGATCAAATAAAAAAAGACAAATATCCGTAAAAGATAAAAGGATTTTTTTTTTCAAAAAGTTCTCGAAAAATTCCCAAAAATTCCACAAGATCGGGTATAATAGTGCATGAAAAGTTGTGAAATTTTTTTCTTCTAAAAGCGGATATTTTTCCGAAAAAATTATGAAAAATACGTTTACGCATTAAATCGTTTTTTTTTTTTTTTGCATCAAAATTGGTTTTGCACCAAACTTCTTTTGACTTTTTTCATCAAAATAAATTGCGCATCTAACTAAAACAAGTTGAAAATTTTGTGTATCAAAAATTTTTGCGATCAAAATTGTTTTTGTGCATTAAAAACGTACAAAACTCAAAATTATAAAAAAAATTCACAAAGTTTTATGCACCAACATACCCGATCTTGTGGATTTTTTGGAATTTTCAGAATTTTTACAATAAAATAAATCTTTTATTCTTTTTACGGATATTTGTCTTTTATTTTAACTTTACCATATATATATATATATATATATATATATATATATATATATATATATATATATATATATATATATATATATATATATATATATATATATATATATATATATATATATATATATATATATATATATATATTATTTGAAGGGTTTTCGCATTGACTGTTATTGATCTTTACACCATTCTATATTCATTAAAAGATTGAGGGCGCATATCCTTGTAGTCACAATGAAGTTATATTGTGTTTGAAACCATAATTTTTTAGGATTTCGTCTAGCCGATAAAAGGTAGGGCTGTTTCTTGTACCTCTGCTTTTGTCGTGTTGGTCACTGTTTGGATTATGTAATTATGCAAAAGGATTTTTTAGATTCAGGGGTAGTAATCATAAGGAAAAAGGTGGGACGAGATCGGGGTGTTGTCTTGAGCTCACAATCTGAGAACATTGAAGATGATGGTGGGTTTTCTAAACTAAGCAGTCTTGCGACTGAAATCCCTAACCAGGATGTGAATGCGACTGTTTGAACCTAGTTCATACATGCATGTGGCTGAATTTGGTGAAACATGTTCTACCACCCTAGATACTACTAATGTGGGTAAGGCTAACACCACTTAAGCTGTCAAGAATGATAATACTTATTTGGCTTCTTTGAATAAATATGTTAGTGTGGCTTTTCAGTCACAAAAGTTTGGTACGAATGAGACTATGGATTCTATTACCAAAGCTGCGCGTTCGAGTTTTGAAGAGGCAATGCATGGTGTTTCTGATGCTAATGCTTCCATACCTTTAAACGATAATGTGGATAAGAAAGCTAATTTTTGATTCATTGATGAAGCGGTACCTAAGGATGTTGAGTATGATGTGGGTTTACCCATTGGTTCGATTCAGGAGGTTAATGAGCGGATAAAAAATTCGCTTTATGGGCATTTTATTGGGAAAAGACTTCCTTTTCCAGTGGTTGAATAGTTCATGCGTAATAATTGTGGTAAATATGGTCTTCAGAAAGTTACAACGAACGCGAACGGTTTCTTCTTGTTCAAGTTATCGTCTCTAAAGGATGCTGAGGCTATTCTTAGGGATGGACCATGGATGATTCGTGGAATTCCCATCTTTATCAACAAGTGGTCTCCATCGGTAAGTCTTCTTAAGGAAGATTTGTCATGTGTTCCGGTATGGGTGAAGTTCCACGATGTCCCTATGGTTGCTTATACTCCAAATGGATTGAGTTTGATTTCTTCTAAAACTGGTACTCCTTTGATGCCTGATTCTTATTGTAATACCATGTGTTAGGAGTCATGGGGACGTAGTAGTTATACAAGAGCTTTGATTGAAATCAATGCTTCTAATAACTTCCGCAATAATTTACTTTTGGCTGTTCCTAAACTCGTAGGGGAATGGTATACTAAGAAAACTATTCACATTGAATACGAGTGGGAACCACCTCGGTGTGGTACATGTTCGTTCTATGGTCATTTGAATGACGATTGTCCTAAAGTCGCTCATAAACGTGTGGTTAATGGGACGGGTAATAAAGGCAAATTTTCGGTTTCAGGAGCTACTAAATAGGTGTCGAATGATGGGTTTACTACTGTCAAGCGAAAGGCTCCCATTTATAAGCGGTTTTTTAGGGTTTCTACGACCAAGAAAATGGAGTATCGGCCGGTTGCTCCTAAAAATCCAAAGGCTTCTCCTCCTAAAGAGTCTACTAAGGAGGTGTCTACGTCTAAACAACCAAGTAAGGATGCGGAAGTGGTTAACACGTCTAATGCTTTTAATGCTCTTGAAGATTTGGATGAGGATCTTATTGTTAGTAAAGATTTGGATTTTGATAATGGATTTGGGACCATGGATAAACAAGAAAGTGCTACTATTGATTCATTTTGCAGTTCAAGTACTACACCTATTGTTAAAAAGATTAATAAGCTTGAAAGTCAATTATTTGAAAGGAAGCTTGTATTTCTAGATGATGATAGAAAGTCGCTTCCTATGCAAAAGGCTAATGTGGAAAATTGTGCAAGCATCCAAGTTCTTCCAATGCGTCTCCTCTTTGTACTTCGAAGAGCCCTCCTAACATAGTTAAATAAGGAAAAAAGGTAGGCAATTTATTTTCTAAGGTTGCTGATCTTGTCTCGGATATTAGTGATAATGAGGTCCTTGATTACTTCAATGAAATTTCTAGTTTTATGGCATTTGACGGTTCTAAAGGTGGTAGTGGAGTGGGCACGATGAGCTTATTTGAGCAATGAAAAGAAGATACCCATGACCAAAACCCTTATGATGATGAGTTTGAAGATTGTGGTCTGACCGATGGTCAATTGAAGTTTGCTAATGCGTATGACATTAGTCTCCGTGGTCAGATTAGATAGGTTGTTTGTTTTGCATAAGTATAACATGTCATTTCTTATGCTTGTTAGGTTTTAAATATTGTAGGCACTTTTGGTATGCCTTCTTTGGGCTGAAGTGTGAGATTCACCCGCATCTGTTGTACTTAATTATTTTTTGAAGTAATAATATTTTATCGTGGTAACCCTTTACACGAAAAATAATATTTCAAAAATACATGTCATGTCGAATGTTAATGCTGGTTAATGACGGAATTAACATTAAAAAAATAATTTCGGACATACTTAACCAGCCTCAACATTCATATATTTATTAATTTGTCTTTAAATATTTTTTAGATTATTCTAAGATATTCCCTCGTGCACAAGCAAGTTGCATATGTTTGTATCATGTTGTTTTCACGAAGCTTCATAGAAATGGCGGCCGGGTTGCTGTCAAACGTTTGAATTGAATTCAACCCACCAGATACGACCCATAATTATCAACTATGTTCTTTGTCGGAGAATCCTATACGTATTTATACAAACACATTGACATTCTAAAAAGAAAAAAAAAACGCAACTCCAGTGCATGCATGTCTACACCAATGGATGCAAATCAAGAAGGTGCGGGTTCGAGTAGTGACCGTGGAAGAAGAGAAAACAAGTACCGAGGAATCCGACGTCGTCCATGGGGAAGGTACGCGGCCGAGATACGTGATCCGACAAGAAATGGTGCTAGGTCATGGCTCGGGACATTTGATACGGCTGAGGAAGCTGCTAGGGCTTATGATAGAGCTGCCTATGCATTGAGGGGTCATCAAGCTATCCTTAACTTTCCTAATGATGGTCATTACCGAAATGCTAGCTCACCTACAACGACGGAGTTGCCATTGGGTACACACTCGAGTACGTCAATGTCATCTTCGCCGTCGAGTTCTTCTTTGGTAATGCCTTCGAGGGAAAACAATGGAAGAACGGAAACAGAACCGGTGATCGAATTGGAGTATTTGGATAATAAGCTTTTGGAAGATCTTCTTACTAAACATTCTCCAAACTCGAGGGATTATAATTAGCATGACAATCGAACTTTCTAAGTTCAAATCTCGTGCTTAGACATTATGAAATGGTTTTAATGTGAAAAAACAAAGAGATTTTATTTGTTTACAGGATCTAGGTCTAAAAGTAAACTGCATACCAAACAAATTAAAAATATACGTTTTAGGTGGAATTTATATATATCTCTGAACTCTGAATACAGATTTTGATTATAAATGAACAGGTGTACGTATGGTGACACTTGGTATGAATGTTTATGATTCGTGGTTCGACATTTGGTTTGAATATGTACGGGTTGAATGGTTTGATACATATGAATATACCGGTAAATTTAGAGTTTCTGAATGTACATGACTTTATGTTGTTAAATATGTATTGGATTGCATGTAAAATGATAACTTTCTCGGTTAAAATATATACATATAAAATGAATCACATTGAATGCACCGCACAATCAAAATTAGTTGCTAGGAGTTATATGCTATTTAGAGTGTTTATTCATTCCCTCTCTTAATGGTGTATATACCTTGTGTTCCCCCCTTTCAAAAAGATTTAGAAATGACATTACTCATTTTGAGGAGTTCATTCAAAGAACTTGAATGACAAAACAAAGTCCATGGTTATATTCTCATGGGTAAAATATTATCATGAAGATTTATGTTTTTGTCATCAAACATAGTCTCCATTCTCCAATTTCGTTCTGCAGTGTTGC
Source organism: Chrysanthemum lavandulifolium (assembly GCA_022545495.1). Lineage (NCBI taxonomy): Eukaryota > Viridiplantae > Streptophyta > Magnoliopsida > Asterales > Asteraceae > Chrysanthemum > Chrysanthemum lavandulifolium. Next base: position 184,163,379 of record CM040238.1, read on the forward strand.
TTCAAGTTCAAATCTTTCTTCACGTTTTCTCAGGTGAAGTTTTTTTCCACTAAGACAAAGCCACTATATAATCATGTTATTCAGCTCATGGTGAGATTTATGTTGGTTTGTGGGAGTTGATACACACGAAACGACTAGAAGTGTGTGAGCCTATGGGCGCACACACGTTAAACACGAGAGTACGTAATATACGTTAATACTTGAACTAATATACTCGACCTGTTTTATGCATGTGATCCGATTATACACACGACCCACGACAAGTTTACTTTCAACTTGGGTCGATTTATGGTTTCCTTGGGCCTAGTCCATGTTTATGATTGGTTGGTGTTTGATTTGTTACTTGGAGCTCAAGTTTGAGTCCAAGTACAACTAGGGTTCTAGTACTATATATACAAACACCCCATGCTATCAAAACTCCCGACATATTATCCCTAAACTTCTGCCAAATCGATTCAACCTCAAGGGTTCTTGTCCGATCGGTTTCTACAAAATCCGATTAGGGTTTGTTTGGTTTATTGAATTCGCAAAACCTTGCATCGTTTGATCCAAGAAGTGTTTTAGTATTCGAAGTTTATGCTTGTTCCTAGTATACGAATTGTAGCAGCAAGGTGAAGTGGTTTTCTGCTCGTTTAGTTCTTGGACAAAAAAGAGTTTAATATATCGGACAAGCTTTGTCCGATATCGGGTGAAGTGCAAAAAAGGTTCGCGGGTGGAACTGTGATCTCGGACAAAAGTTAAAGACTTGTTTCTTGGTTTTCTTTGTTCCTGATAATTTAAGTATTCAAGGGTTGATTTGGGTTAACGTTCTCGACTAGCTTTATTGAACGTACTTGTGGTTAAGTGTTTGTGTGTGGACTCGTAGAGGTATTCGTTTTGAATACTTGGTTTCTTGTTCGTTAATTACTTGCGGGTGACTACGAGGGTTAGTTTTCTTTATACATTTTATTTATTATTGTTTATTATTTATGTGTTAACATAATTGCATAAACTAGATCAAATTTCGCTGCGTGCTCATTGCGTTATTTGATTAACTAGATCTAAAATCCCAACACTTTAGCTCTAGGCACCCATCAAGTGGCATCAAGGACATCCGAGACATGTTAATATGAATCGATCCTCAAGTTCATCGTGGTTTTATTAGATTTTGTTTATCATATCATAGCAAAATTTTTTTAATAGCAACTCAATAAATTAATACTCGATTAAATAATAAACTAAACAAATTAATTTTTTTACAAATCACGATACATTATAAATTAAAACTCCATCCGTCTCATATTAAATGTCCACTTTTGAATTTTGGAGTCTTTTTTCTTAATTTTCGTTCTAAATATTTTTGTTTGTGTTATATAATATTTGATAAAAATTATATCAACGAAAATACATTTAAAACTCATTTCATTCATATATTTTGCATCAACTATTATATATGTAGTAACACAAAGATAAATATTTGAGGTCAAAGTCAATGATAAAAGACTTTGAAAGTTCAAAGTGGACATTTAATATGGGACGGATGTAGTATATATTAATTATTATTCTCTTAACTAATAACTTAAGGTAGGGGTGGCAATTTTCGACACGACACGATAAACGACACGAAGCCAACACGAAGTTAAACAGGTTTGGGTTGAGGATAAATAGGTTTGGGTCAAAACGGTCAATTGCCTAACCCGCTTAATAAACGGGTCAGGTTTGGGTTGAGTAAGTATTAAACAGGTCAACCAGTAAACCCGTTTAAGTATATAAGATCTTAGAATTAAAATATATAACCTGGTTTTTATGTTGGATGTGGATTAAATGTATTTTGTTATTTACTTAGTATGAGTGAATTATAATTTTATACCTTAGATATCATGAAAATTGACGCTTATAATTCAGAAAATTGTTGCATAGTTATTTGTATGTTATTCTTATCATATTTTAGATCCTTATATCATTTTTTGCATTTAAACTAGTTAAATCGACAACCCACCAACTTTATTCACTGCTTGACCTATTTACTTAAATGGGTTAAACGAGTCACAAATGGGTTACACGTGTTATGCAGGTCTGGGTTAGGGTTGAGTTTCTTGACACGATTAATAAATGGGTCGTGTTTGGGTAAAGGCTATAATAACCCGCTAACACGCGAACCCGAATAGGTTAACACGAACACGACTCGATTGCCACCCATAACTTTAGGTGGTCAAATATTAAACTATTAATTTAAAGAGTTATTATTATGTAAACATTTGTTCATGGTTCTATTCAGGGGCGGGCCTATGTATTAGGTATGTCGTGGCGGTGCTCCCACTGGCAGTTCAAAAAAGTTCATGATGTTAACAGAATTTTTTTAATTTTGACCTTTTGTGAAAGTCACACCCCACTCAAAACTCAAATTGCCCCCACCAACATACTAAAACACAACATTCAACACTTTAAAACTTTATAAATCCTCAATCTCTAAGCAATAATACTCGATTTATCATTTTAAATCCAATTTTTTCATCCGCATTTTAGGATTATCGTCAAAAAAAAATTTTTTGCCCCCCACATTGAATTTTTCTGGGTCCGTCACTTGTTCTATTCATGCGTATTCTTTCTTAGTCTTTCGTAATGTTAAAAATTAGTTCATTTATATATATTTATGTTTTTTGTCCGATGAAATAATTGGAGAACCGAAGCGGTTGCTGTTCTCCGTTAGTAGTTACGCTCAGCTCAAACATTTCCATTTATTCTACCGTGGTTAAAAAAGAATTTATTCCAGTCCCCGATATGAAAAAGCTGAAAGTTTTGACTACTGTGTACAAATACAAAAAGCATTCAGTAATATACGTACAAGTGTACAACTATTTACTTTGTAACTTTATAATTCACATACGTAAACACCAAAATATACTGTAAAATAAATAACAAGTCAAATAATCGAAAATAATGAAAATAACAATAAGAGCCTAAGGTGTGGTCACCTAAGGTCAAGCTTTAACCTTTGTCACGTCAGTGTCACATCAGCTTTAACATTTCACCTTAACTCACAAAAAAACAACATTTATCATAACATTCCCAAGTTAAGATTTAACATTTGATATTTTTAAATTCAACCCCTAACTAAAACAAATACTTCATTTGTTAAAAAAACATATCATTAATTCGAAAACATATTACAATACGAAATTAAAAAAAAGGTTACAACGAAATAAAAAATCACACTGCAAATTAAACTACAACATAAAGGAAATGACGAAAATATAATCTAGTGACGAGGTTGCAAGTTACATTTTTTGATGATTCGGTTTTTTTCGTCATTGATCCAAGCCGTAACATTTGGATCTTTGCCATCAGTGTCAATCATCAAAAATTTCATCTCTTCCAACCTTGTTATCGTTTCATCTTTGACTTGGACGGCCCGATACGCCGCTTGGGCGGTTTCACCTTTGATACGATACTGCTTGTCATAGTTTCGTGAATTGGCTTAACGAGCTCGTTCCTCCTGCTCGCTCCTCCAAAGACTTGTCGTGCTCTCGATCTTGCTTTCTTGAAGCACGCTTTTTCTCCATGGGCGTGGTTGTTCATCATGACCAAACAAAGCCTCGCTTGTTTGGCTTGGGACATTGCGGTTAAATCAACCGGATCCGGCGAGTCCCATTTCTATGCTTACGCAAAATCTCCCAAGCATCATCGACAATAAACGGCGCAGACCAGGCTCGTCACGATACATTTGCCGCCTGCTTGAGGACATCCATCCCACTTTCCCCACTTCTCCTTCTCCCGCTCGACGTTTGAAATACACGTTGAACTTTGTGCAATCACGGTTCAACGCTTTTCACTTGCTTGTTATCATATCCTTGGTGCGTCGTTGAAAATTGAGTCTATTGAACTCATTTCTGACCCGATGCCAAAACGTATCATATCCTTGTGCACGCCCGACCATCGGATCCTCCGTAACAACTACATAACACGTGGCAAGTAATTCTTCCTCTTTTGGTTGCCAACGTCCAGCAACGCAGTGTTCGTTATCATCATCGATTGATTCAGGGTCTTTGGATTTTTTGGTCTTTCGTTTACTACGGCTTTTGAGCTTTGGAGGAGACGTGGGTGTTTCGGGAATATCATGTGTTTCAGTTTATGAATGTTGTGAGTGTTGTGAGAATTGTAGACTTTGAAAATTGGTGTTTAGTGTGGTTTGTTAATTTTGTTGCCAAAACACATATTTTTTATGTTTTAGGAAAAGATCTTGGCTCGACAAGCCTAGTGGGTTGGGAAAAGAGACGTTGGGGGTTTGAAGATGAACCGGCGTTCGGGTTTTAAGATGAACCCGGTTTTGAGGTATTCCACCCACCACCGAGAAGATTCATGAATGTATCATCGTTGTTGTTGCCTCCCGACATTTTTTTTAGTAATTGGAAGTATAAGATTGAGAGGATTAAGTAGTGGAAGTATGAAAAAAATGGTGTTTTATTTGGGTATTTATAGTGGTAATAAAATGGTTTTGAATTTCTTTTTGTTTTTTTTAAACTAGCCGTTATTATACGTTTGGGGGGAGGGGTAAAATGATTTTTTTAAAACCCCAACGGCTAGTAGCCATTTGGGGGGTAAAGTGAATGGTAGTGACAATTCCAGTAACAATTACATTTCTCGGCCTAAATCCCCTCAACGCTGCGTTATTACGTTAACATTGGGGCGTTAACGTGGCTATAACGCCATGATCAATGTGGGTAGCAGGCGAACGCCTTCGTGTTAGATATTAGTTTTCACATACACATCAAACCATAACAACAAGGTGGCGAATAAGTGGAATTCTAGAGAGAAAGTTAGAGGTTTAGGGAACTTTAGTGAGAGAAAGAAAATTTTATTATGAGCTCCAACTCTACCTTGGAAGGTAGAGAGTATTTATAGTCTTACATAAATCGCCACACATCGGGTCATGGATCGTGCATACAGCTGGTAAAGACCCGTCTGTCCTCCACGGTGTTACTTAACTAAATACTACTTAACTTAAAATAACTACGACTACGAGCTTAACGATTACATATACTTGAGGTGACCGACTCTTTAATACCGGAATTTCTAATTCCTAACAATCTCCCTAAGGAGGTCACCTCAATCATGTACTAAAATTACATTGAATACAAATAGATATTACATTAAAAATTGTTCTTGCATTCTTGATGTAGTCCTTTGCTCCTAAGCTCGTAGTCATTGATTCTTCACATTGCATGTTTGGTTACTCCAAGTGGAGGTCTTTACCGATCCACGTGATAATAAATTTGAGCCACTTTTGAGATCATCACCATCAAAAATCTCGAGACATCCAGTGGTGTTGGTATTATGTGATGTTGTGACTTTAGGACCGACATGCTCACATTCGGATCATGATATCTTCTCATCGAGTAGCGGAAGCTTTAGTTGATTCATGATATTGGCGCAGCAGAAAGCGTAAGCATGGAGTGAAAATATCGAGTCATTGATGCACTAATCATGATTTCTTTTGAGATGAATGTGTTAAGTGAGCATGCGGCTATGGATTGACCGCTTCATTCGATCACCGCAAACGCCGGGCGCACCGCATACAACAGCTAGCAATAAATCGCACGAAAGTGTCTTTGATCACTTTCGTTGAATTGAGGTACACGCCCACGGTTCCCGCTGATCAAGACATGTACCGCCTGTGATCGTATAATTCAAGAATTTCCTTGACAGGTTTCGCAATGCTTCTAGTCGTTCTCAAACCGAACATCTCAAAGAAGACAACACGGAGTGAGTGAACCAAATAATTTTAAGTCCACCGATTGATGAAAAGAGATTTGAAAACAATCGTATTGCTCAATAGAAATTGTTTTTGCAATACAACGAAGGTTTTATTGAAAATCAATTATCAATCATAAAACACCTTTTGGTTTGAAAATGAGTACACGGTCGATGTGCTAAAGAAAAGAGTTGTTAAGCACAAAGACCGGTTTTTCAAAGGTATCCGCAATCCATAACTCGAACCGTGATTGATTCAAGAGATTGAATCGCCCCATTGTTTCTGTCGCTTGTCACATGGTTGATCTATATAATAGATCTCACATGCCACCTACCAGAGCTTGTTTGATGTTGGCTCCGTAAGGCTTTCCATCTTCATTGTGAATATGTATAACACATCACTCGGATGTTCCGCAATACCACAAGGATAATGCGAGGACTCAAGATATAATCTCTTTCCACATTGTGTGAAACAGAGAGTCTTCATTGAAAGTGTCCTAATGAGATTTATTGATGATCTCGTGGCTCTAGACTCAATTTGTGCATATTTGGATCCCGTGTCGAGACTAGGAGAGGGTCTCCTTCTTCAATATCAACAATCTCTAAGAGAAAGTCGATAGATAATGTCGGTTCCCGTGAGAATGAAACAAGTCCTTTAAGAGGAACTTGAGTGGTTTGGAAAGTTGAAGTGCAGCAAGGCCACCGGGTCCATGACGCCTTGTCTTCAATACCGATGTTACCATCAAGAGCATATGAATTGAACCCGGTTTCGCCCTAAGGTTGAATAAATGGAGGGCTATTTGTTTTCACCCTTTCTCATTCAATTCTTTTAATTCTTCAACCCTTCAAGCTTACCGAGACTTCATAGCTAGAACCTTGTTGGGTTTATTCCAAGATTAGCTCGCCTCACCCGCACTCTTCCCATATCTCATTTTTCTCCTTTTATCATCATACCTAAGGACTCTACACTAACTAGTGGATTGTCCTCGGTAGATCCCTCCGGCTCGGCGGATCATGGGAACAAATACCTAACCTTATCATCCTTATATCACCGCATAAAAGTAAAGTTGGTCGGTCTATTTGGTATTGTTCATCCGCCATTGGAACCAATTGAAAACCATTTGAAAATCAATTCGATACTTGTGATATATTATCAAAGCATTTTGTACCGAATTGTTTTTGATATTTTTAGAATAAGTGCTCCCTCAACATGTGCATCAAATGTTTGAAATCGTTTTGCACACGGAGGCAAGAGAAAGAATTAACTTTTTGATTACCATTTTCTAAAAGATATCAACATCACTTCCTTGATCAAATCAAGTAGATAAAGCATTTCCGAAGGATGAGGTTTCCATAATTTGCTCCCCTCAATATGTGCCTCGAGGTTTGAAAAGAGTTTTGCACATACTAGAGGAACCCGCACATTGAGATAAATGATCACGCTTCAAATCATAGGTTTAAGATAGATGCTCCCTCAACATGTGCATTGAAAATTTGAAATCGCTTTGTCACATGTGGAAGGACAACATGTACATCCTTATAAAACCATTTACCGAATAATCGCTTTAAATCCAATTTAAATCACACATTCTCCCCGATCACAATTATCAAATCATTTGAGATTTGTGATCTCTTATAGATTTAAATTGATTTTGAAAGCTTTTAAGGAGAATTGTGACTTGATTATGAAAGCGCTTTAACCGATAAGGATCGGATTTTAAGACTTTAAACTCCATTGATAAAACATGCATGATTATCTTTTGAAAACAATTTAATGCCAAATAACTTTTTAATTTAATTGAAATCATTCTCCCTCAATCAATGACATAGGTTGTTGATTGAGAGATAGAGATTTTGACAAATAAGTCCCGATGATTATCAAAAATAGAGACCGAGTTATTTTTCAAAGCATTTAGTTTTCAAAGAGATAAATGTTTATAGAATCGAGCATGGAATTTGAAAGCATGATAAAACATGGCTCGTTTTTTCTTTTAAAACCGGTTATTGCTCGAAAATGACAATAAACCATTTATTTCTCTTTCTCCCAAAAATTTTTTTTTTTTTTTTTTTTTTTTTTTTTTTATAATTCAACAACATCTAAAGTCCCGTGTCATTCTTTGAATGACAACATCAAGACCGTAGATATTATCGAATCGAGAAAAACATGACAAATTGACAATATTTTTGAAGATTTTTCAATTTTTCAAATTTTTATGGATTTTGAAAGTTTTATAATTTTCTATTTGATTTTTGAGGGTATTTTGTATTTTGTTTTTCAATAGATATTTACAAGAGATAGATGAAGATAGACCTTTACTCCTCGCCTTCCTCCTCAAGACGCTTGAGTGTTTTCGTTGAAGGCTTTTCAAGCCAAGACGTGGAAGAATAAACTCAAAACGCTCTCTTGGAAGAGCTTTGGTGAAGATGTCACTAACCGATATTCGCACCTCACAAAATAGAGTTCCACCACACCTTTTTCCACTTGTTCCCGATGAAATGATGTCGAATGTCGATATGCTTTGCTCTTGAGTGTTGAACATTGTTGCATGAGAGAGCAATAGCACTTTTATTATCACAAGACAGAGGATTTTGTTGAATACAAAGCCATAGTCGATAATTGAGATCTCATCCATAAGATTTGAGCACAACAGATGACATGGCTATGTATTCACCTCTGAGAGGAAATAGAAGTACTCATTTGCTTTTTGAAGACCACCACAAGCTTATCACCCAAAACCGAGCACCTCCGCATGTACTTCGACGAGTATCTTGACAACTCGCATGATCAAGATCTCGATAGGTCGTTAGTGACATACCGGTGTCCTTCGGTACCAAAGACCCATATTGATGGTTCCTTGAGATACCGAAGACCCGCTTAACCGCTTCAAGGTGCTTTTTAGTAGGCTTAGCTCGGTATCTAGCACACATGCAAACAAATGAACAAGATGTCTCGGTCTACTAGCAAGTGAGGTACATCGTGATCCAATCATACTACGATATTTCGCTTGGTCAATCATGATCCCCGAGTGGTCCTCATCTAGTTTGGTTCGATCAATCATGGGGTGTCAACAGGTCACTTGAATCAAATCCAAATTTCTTTAAGATCTCGCTTGCATATTTAGATTGATTTATGAAAATGCCTCCGGACTTTGTGAAATTTGTAATCCCAAGAAAATGACATTTGTCCCATCATTGACATTTGAAATTTTGAACTCATTTCATTAGAAAACGATCACATTCCATTGGGTCCGCCGAGGCAAAATAATATCATCAACATAAATTTGAACATGAGTTAAATGTTTGCTCGACTTCCGGTGAACAATGTAGGATCAATCGCTCCTTTGCTAAATCCGTAGATAGAAGAAACTTTGACAAGTATCATACCATGCCCTTGAGCTTGCTTTAAACCGTAAAGAGCCTTCTTCAAACGATAAACGTGAGTAGGATGCTCTTGATTTACAAATCCTTCAGTTGGTCGACGAGACGACTTCTTTAAGGTCTCCGCTCGTAAATGCCGCCTTCACATCCATCCGATAGACTACCATGTTCTTACTAGCAAGATTAGCCAAGAAGATTCTCGATTGCCTCGATTCGAGCAACCGAGCAAAAGATTCTTCAAAGTCAATACCTCCTCTTGACGGTATCCTTTAGCAACTAATCGAGCCTTGTTCTTCAACACATCACCATGCTCATCAAGTTTCACTTTGAAGATCCATTTAAGAGCAATAATCATAGCACGCCTCGAGCAGTACTAACTCCCATACATCAAGTCGATCAAACTCATGAATTTCATCTTGCATGGCATTGAACCAACTATCTTCATTCATGGCGGTTTTAACATCTTTTGGTTCGATCTTAGATAGTACGGAGTTGAAGAAGCACCATAAGGCATCGGTTGCAAGTTGTTTCCGGGTTGATACAGACGAGAGGGATTTCCAATGATGTTGTCTAATGGATGATCGTGAGTCCATTTTCCGAGGTGTTCATGTGGCGCTTGTTGAGGGACCGAGGTAGTCGAGTCGATGTCTCCTCAAGAAGATGGTTCGATGATGATTCAGAGCAAATATGTTTTCAAATGGAGCATCTTCGTGAGTAGCAAAGGGATTAACTTCATCATTGATGCCGTAAACATTTCCATGATGTACATTTGAAGAATGATGATTTGTTGATGAGATCAAGGATCAAGCAGCAGCTTCTTGACTTAAAGATATTGAGACCGAGGATTGCCTTCATTCACGTGAATATGAGCATCTCTTGTAGGAATCGACACCTCATTAGTACTTGGATCATAAAGTTCATCAAACATAGGATCAAACAATTTCTTTAAATCATCTTCGATGGAGGTACATATGGAGTTTCTTGAGAAGAGTTTGGAACAAGGATGAACCAATGGGACTGCTTTTGAAGTGCGGGTCCCGAATCGGAGTGTCCAGAGCCATTTGACCGGTCACCATCAAACGTAACGTGAATTGTTTCCATGATATTTCGGGTTCTTTTGTTGTAGATTCGTATCCCTTTTGTTTGAAGCATACCCTACAAATACTCCAATGTCTCGCTTTAGCTCTAAGTTTGCCTAAGTCTTGTCCTCATTAGTTGGATAACACAATGCACCAAACACACGAAGGAAAGAGAGATTAGGTTTTCTATTGTGGACAAGTTCATATGGAGTTTTTCCATGAACAAAGGTGAATCGAGAACGATTTTGTGTGTAGCATGCAAGGGCAATAGCTTCACCCCGAGAAACATTGGAACCTTTGAGTAAATCAAGATTGTTCTAGCGGCTTCTACAAGAGTTCGATTTCGCCTTTCAACTACACCGCTCGCTGAGGAGTTCGTGGAACACTTCTTTGATGGTCGATTCCAATGCTTTCATAGAAGTCACTAAGTTGTTTGTTAACAAACTCGCCCATTGTCTGCTCGGATAATTCGATCGCTTTGTTGAGTCGAACTCGCAATGCTTGATGAGTTTGATGATGATATCGAGTTTCATCCTTTGTCCTTAAGAACTTGACCTGTGAATCTAGAGTAATCATCAACCACAACCAACACATATTTCTTACCAAAGATGTTCTCGACTCTCATTGGTCCACACAAGTCCATATGAAGGGTATGAAGAACTTCAGAATTGAGTTTGTAGGTTTGGGTTTGTGGGCATACTTTTGCTTTTACCCAATTGGCATGTCGAACAAAGATGATCCTTTTCATACTTTAGTCTAGGTAAACCTACAACTAAGTCCTTTCTCGAAAGATCGTTGATGGTGCCAAGTTCAAGTGATTGAGACGACGATGCCATAACCATGACTTTGTTTTTGAAGCCTTTGATAACAAGCGATTGGAGAAGCCCTCATCATGTCATCGATAGAGATGGTGTAAAGATTTGAGCCACGAGTTCCTTTTAACAGCTCCTTACCATTAAGATCTCTAACAAAGGTGTATGTTTTCAAGGCTACTTCTAGATCGTAATCACGTAATTGACCAACAGAGAATGATTATGACCCAAACCTTCCACATAGTAAACTCTAGAGATGACACTATCACCAACAACGTAATCTCCATAACCCATAATAGCACCGAAATGATCATTACCGAATCTAATAGCCCCGATGAATTTGCTCACGGTTCATGAGCGCGACCGGTCTCCAAATATATGCTTGGAACAACCGAGTCCGTGTACCACGTAACGATTTGAACGATCCGCAGCTGAACACGCATAAGAATGGATAATCGATAATTGGGATCCCCATGCAAGAATGGGTTCCATTTGGTTAGTTACAATGGTTGGAACACCCACATCGTAAATAGAAGCATTCATATCGTAAAGTGAGGCAATGGAATCATTGTGAATAGATGCAAGATTAGTGTCTCAGATAGCCCTGCTCACAAAGTGTGATCACTTCTTAAGGGAATAGTTCTACCAAGAGGCATCCATTTTCTAGTGGGCATTATCTCGATTAGTCTTATGACCAATGTGTATCCAATAAAAGCCTATTTTATCGAATGTTCTTCCCGGGGTTTCCACTGCTTTCTAACTTTCTTTCGCTTTTGCCTTTTAGCCTTCTTAGCATGAATTTTAGCATTAACAATATTAATCGGACAATTAACATCATTAGGCGTAACATTAACACCACATTCATGATTAGAAATGTAATTCAAGCAAACATCAAGACAAGGTTTGCAAATAGTATCGAATTCAATTAATTACAAGACGCCTATGGCTAATACTAGAATCAACACGATTCGCTTTATTCAATTCAAGCTTAAAGTTCCTAGATTGTTCTTCTACTCTTTCCAAAGGCACATTCTTAGCTTGAGAGGTCCTATCATTCCTTGTATTGTCTTGAGACTTTGACCGCTCCGCTTAATGTCACCGACACTCTCGTAGAGGAATGGGAACATTAGTTGGTTTAACTACTCTTTGCATCACCGCTTAGATGTGCCGATCCGAACTACATGCAGTACACTAAGGTTCACTTTCTTAAAACTAGAAGTGCCGAGATTTGTACTCCTAGAAGGCACACTTGAGTTCTCTTTCTTAGCATTGATGATCCGAATCAACTACTTAAAGGCACACTACGGTTCACATTCAAAACATTGGGAATCGAATGCCTATCATACTTGGCATTAGGCATCGAACATGGAATCAAAGGATTAACTCTCTCACCTAATGACTTTGGGCATATTGTGATCAAGCATTCTAAGATTTCTTGAGATCGTTTGGCATATAAGCATGCATGTCCAATTGCATTATCATGAGGTTTCTCTAACTTATCCTCTTCAACAATCTCACGCAGACATTCTAGGCAATCCTTAAGGGATGAGAAGTATGTTTGAATAGCAAGTTTGTTGTTCCTTAGATGAGGAGGACATATGTCATGCATAAAGCATATTTATTACAAGAGTGAACCTTTGATACACCATTCTCCCATTGGTCATTGGCATTTTCCTTTTACCCGACTCTTCGATTCTCAATTTCCTTTTGCAATGAAGCTATTTGTTCGTTATTTTGTTACGAGTGACCTTAATTGATTCAAATAACTCATTGAAATGACGCTTAACCTTTTCATTTTCTTCTAGAAAACTTTCGCTTTCCTTTGTAAAGCATTTACTAGGTTTTGAAGATGAAACGCTTGAGAATTCGAGAATCTAAAGGAGGAGGCATTTGGGAGCCCGCCATATTGTTCGCTTGACCCTTTAATTGAGAGATTTGGGCTTTCAACTTTCTCGATCGTGTTGCACCGAGCTTGAATCGCTCATCACGCTTGTTAATTTGAAAACCGCATCAAACTCGAGCATCCGATGATGTCTTGATATTTGAAGTTTTGACATTTTCTTTAAGATGTTGATATTTTAGTTGTAAATTAAAATGCTCAACTTCTAGTTTAGAAAATGTTTAACCAAATTGTCGTGATCATCCAGCTCAATTTTCTCGCTTAGTTTAGAATTAGTTTTTCAAGCTCAATGACACGATCATGGGAGACTTTCAGTGGCAACAGATAGTTCATGAAATTTGGAAGCATTAATAGAGCAATTTGAAGCAAAGAAAACATATCTTGAGCAACACATTCAAGAATAAGAGTCTCATTTAATGTATGCAAGTTCTTCCTCTCAATCTCATTATATTTTAGTGCACGCCATAGTCACTAACTTCAACTATCATTGCATCAAATTCCTTTTCCATTCCCTTGATATCGCTTTCTATCCCTTTTAAGACTCTCAAAGTGATCTTTCAGAAGTTTAAAGAAAGGCATGACCTCGCTTAAATAACATTCTTTCATTTGCTCAAACCCTTTCTCCTTCCGTAATACCAAAGGTGTGATCCTTTTCTTGCAAGTTTTCTCAAAATCAACAAATAGTTGAAATATAACATATTGGCTAATTAAGGTCTTGCTTTTAGTGGCAATTGTTCTAGGAACAAGATGCATTGGTGTATTAGGAGGATACACAATGCTTCTAGGCATTTTCCATAGGGAGGGTTTGTTTCAACAATATTTTCACTTTTCGCTTATCTAAATCCTTTTCCGTAAAACTTGTTCGGGAGTCAACAATGTCTCGAGGCTTAAACATGTTCAAGGAAATCCAGCTTTTCCTTCTTGTAGTCATGGGGAGTGATAATTACTTTTTTCTTTGCATTTAGGATCATCTAATTTTTGTTCATCCTTTCCCTAGTGACTTCATCCGATTTCTTATCTTCCTCAAAGGCACTCAACGCAACTAGGTTTCGCCTAGGTTTAAGGATTTCATTGCCATCATAAAGAACCTTATGAGCATTTCTAGCCCTTTTAATGACCTCTGATTTGGTTCCTTAACAAGGGAATGCTATGCTTATCGCTAAGACCCTATGCTTAGTGATCATGTGAGCAATCAATGGTGTTCCTTGTATGTACAACTTGTTTTCAAGTTTGTTTTTCAAAGTTTTCGATTAGAAAATCTTTCAAGAGTTTTGATTCCTTTGCATTAAATTCTTGCTTAAGCATTTTCACATTTTCTTGAAGTTCTTGTTTTTGCTTAGCGCTTTAGAAAGCTTTTCTTGTAAGGAATTTAATTCTTGTTTCAATACTTCTTCTAAAATTACTTTTTCTAATGACCGACGCACTTGGTCATCCATTTCCGCTCACGAGTGGTCAACTCAAATTTTGCACGTTGTTCATAAATAGCAACACGCTCTTTATAGGCATTTAGTTCGTAAATTACGAATCATCGGGGCACATGCAAAGTATTCATCAAAAACATAGTCATTGTTGATCGCAGAAGATGCATCACTTGGTACAACTTCACTTTCACTTTGTTTCACGATTGATCATATGGGACAATATCGATATTACCCATATTTTCAACATTTGATTCAATAGTTTCAGCTTGATTGTACTTTGTCATGCATCTTTTGCACATCAAGATCATCGATAGTTTTAATACCTCCGAGATGAGTTTGTCTTTGGATGGGCCACCTTGTGGTGAAGAAGAGACCTTGGGAGAAACCATTGGAGAAATGCTAGCCATAAAATTGTGTGTGCCGAGGTCCATCATCCACATCGAGTCGTATGCATCACAATCGCCGACTTGAAAGGCATTCGATGATTGTGACCTATCTCCCGAATAGGTCGCTCATCCACATCTCGCATCATAGGTCTTGGCATTGCCCTCGCCTAGAAACAAGAATTCCTCTTCATCCAAAGCAAGACCATTGTCCCGAGCTTGTACAAGCAAGATCTTATCTCTCAAGTAATCAAGATTCTGTGGACGCTTTGGAGATGTGCGCTTGCAATGTGTCCTCACCACCACGCTTATAACATTTGATCGGCTTAGCTTGACCTTGGTTACCATTCCTTCCTCGATTCTCGTTACCAACATAACCTCTACCACCCACCTCTTCCCCGATCATACTGCCTTTCCCGAATCGGTTGCACCACGATCCTTCCATCTTTAACAAGAGCTTGATTGTGTGGGTTAGATGTCGCTCGAGGTTGTTGTTGGTTTGTGGGAGAGAATTCATGTTTTGACTAATCGTAAGAGCTAGTTGATTAATGAAGTTACCCACGTGTGCATCAAAGATCGCCTTGTTTGAACATAGGATCGTGAATGAGTTTGTGATTACCATTACCCAAGGGTATGACTTGTGAAGCTTTGGTTGTGATTCCGATGTTTGAGTAGAAGGCGCTGAGTCATTAGACGAGCTTGTCTCTCCTCGGTTGGTTTTGAACCGATTGAGAACCAATTTTTCAAACATAGCATGTCTCTCATTCTCAAGGAGGAAGGCATAGAGTTGCTCATAGTTTGTATTCTTCAATCCTTTAGTGAGCTTCACAGAGGTGACAAACTTGTGCCATTCGGGATTCATGTTGTTCACAAATTTTGAGTTCAAATTAATGTTAGGCATAGTCATTCGATGTTCCTCATGTCATTCACCAACTTATGAAATCTCACATAGTACTCATAGACACTCTCATCCGGCTTCATCTTGAAGTGTTCAAATTCATCATAGAGTTGTGATTCTCTGCCTTCCATAGTTAATTCGAACCCGAGAGAAGCATCTTGACATTATCCCATAACGCTTTGCATCGGTGTTGTGATTGATCGCCTTGTAGATGTCTTTAGGAAGACCTTGAAGAACAATGTTAAGCCCCGATATCTCGCATCGAATCTCTTTTCTCCTTATCATCAAGCTCATCATACATTTTAGGTCCGTCCATTCCGTAAATAGGAGTTCCATCTTCATTAGTATCAAGTATATCTCTAGTCGCCTCAACTCGATACGGTCCTTCATCAATGGATTTGAGAATGTTGACACCATTTTCCTTTCCAAGGCAAGACAACTGATTCGCTGAGCCCAAGAATCGTAGTCGGCCTGCAAGCATGGGTGGATTTAGTATCCGACCCACCGCTTGAACATCCTCGCAACAAAGGGAGATGATAGTAGGAACGTTGGTAGACATGTTAATGATAATACGGATTTTATAACTCTATGATTAAACCGAGAAATAGATTCTTTCACGGATTTTACTAAATCAAGAGAAAACCGTAAACAATCACCCAAGTCGCTAGAAGATAATGCACCAAGTCGCTAACACCTAATTCGCTACACCACTAAGTCGCTAGAGTCCCAAGTCGCTAGACAAATGCAAGTCGCTAAGTAGTAACTCGCTAAGCCTCAAGTCGCTAGCAAAATTTTGGCAAGAATTGCCACTCAAGTCGCTAAAGATACAAGTCGCTAAAGAGCAACTCGCATGCACCAAGTCGCTACCACTGTCGCTACCCGTAGTGGAGAGTCCACTACTTGTATCGTTAATCGCTAGATCTAAGTCGCTAGCTCCAAAATCAGAACTCGCCACGAAATTGCAAAGCAAGTCGCTACGAAGAATGAAGTCCGAATGTCAAGTCGCTAGCAAGAAAACCACAAAAACATCACTTTTCAATCCAAAACTACCCAACCACGATGATTCAAGCTTACCAAATCAAAACCTAAACACTTGTGATGATTCTAAACATAAAAGTACTATCAAAATCCAAACTTTAACACTAGAAATCACCCAAATGATGCAAAACCACTAAACTTTTTCAAACTCAAAACCACCTAAAACCACTAGAAATCCAAAGATGTGCAAGATATGATCTAACCATGGCTCTTGATACCAATTGTTAGATATTAGTTTTCACATACACATCAAACCATAACAACAAGGTGGCGAATAAGTGGAATTCTAGAGAGAAAGTTAGAGGTTTAGGGAACTTTAGTGAGAGAAAGAAAATTTTATTATGAGCTCCAACTCTACCTTGGAAGGTAGAGAGTATTTATAGTCTTACATAAATCGCCACACATCGGGTCGTGGATCGTGCATACAGCTGGTAAAGACCCGTCTGTCCTCCACGGTGTTACTTAACTAAATACTACTTAACTTAAAATAACTACGACTACGAGCTTAACGATTACATATACTTGAGGTGACCGACTCTTTAATACCGGAATTTCTAATTCCTAACAGGCTTATACACCCATGCATTCACCACCTCCAACCTTAGGATACCCTTGCACCCTTTGATTTTAGAACTCCTCCAAGATTATGAGGTACACATATCTAGGTTTAACCCTTTTGCCTAGCCAAGCTTACGACATACATTGTGATGTGTAAAGCTTATGGGTTTAAACCATCATTAATCGTGGCTTAGGGTTTTATGAATTTATATCCCGGAGGAGATTGGTTGACATTAGCCAAGAGGGTGAAAGGGATGTGCCGATTCTCATAGATAGGCCGTTTACAAACATCAGGAACTGGAAAGGCAAATTCTTTTCCATCCAAAACACCATTATCCCACCAACTTTCCCTGCACTGTTAAACCCGTAGTTTCAATATGATGAAAAAGGTTCAACGATCCCTTTCCCTATACCGTGAGGAGGAATCCTTTGTATCGTCATTGGCTCGTCATCCAATGATTGCCAAACATTCCCGAGCCAATTCTGCTCATGGTCGGCCTTGTTTGAAACATGGGAGGATCTCCTTTGGTACCGAGATTATTTGTGATGGAGAAAGTACATATTTTTTGATTAAAATAAGAGATAAAACTTATCTTTATGATATTTATCTTATTTGCTCCTTCGTGCGTAAATGTCATTCTAAACTTTGTGGTAGCCGGTGGTGCAAAGGAGGTCGCCTTCATTCAAGAATCCTCGTGAGACGAGATATGGTGTCGGCTCTCCATCGTTGTCGATAAATAATAATGATGTGGAAGCCCACCCATCGAACTGCTTTCCTCCTCCTCCGCCAAAGGAACCCATAGATGTTGAAGACTAGCTTGTGGAGAATGTTGCGTAATCGATGAACTAGTTTCCGAGGGGCGCTTGGCCATCGAGGACCCTCCGGCATTGGTGAGAGAGTCCAAGGTGAAAGGTACCAGGCAAAGGTCAAAATCCGCCTCAAGAGGAAGCTAATCCCGCCTACCTCCCTCTCGAACTACCCGGCAAAAGAGTGCCCAGGGTAAGCCTGTGGTGTTTCCAGCCATTGAAGGGCCCATCGGAGATGATATCCATGGTAATGTTTCTTGCCTGTTACAAAAATAAGATACCAGTAATAATATATTAACAAGTTTACATATGCTGCAGGACTTCCTGATACGAAGGAGCTTTCCTCTCCCTTAGCTTGTCGTCTACTTGTGGACCGTGTAATCCCACCCAGATGGAAGGGGGTGATGGACAACATGTTCATAGAAAGGCTCTGCGACCTTCATGACAAGAGTTATGTCCAACAATGCATGCTAGACAACCAACTCAATACTAGGACAAGGGAGTCATCTGTCATCACCAAGGCTCGAGAAGAAATGGATGTTATGCTTGCAAGGGAGAAGGCTAGGGATCAAGTATGCAAACTCGATAAAAATGTGAAGATGCATTGGAGGATTTTGACAAGAACCCACTGGTGCAAGATCTCGAGCCGATGTTGAAAAGCTCAAAGGTCAATCGGCAAGAAGCGAAGCTGAATGTAGCAGGTTAACTCTCGAAGGCTCAAAGGTTGTAGGCTACAAAGAGCAGATATCTGTTCTTTCATCTAAGTGTGGAGGCCTCGAAGGAGAGAGAGCTAAGTTGGTGGACCAAGAGATCAAGCTTAGGGAAAAGGTAGATGGGTTAAACCTTTATCTGAAGATGCTGAAGAAGGATAGGGTAGACTTGGTAACCAATGTCATCCCATACATTGCCATGGAACTTTACCATAGTGATGATTTAGGGATTGCAACCTGGTGAATGCGGCAATATTTCATGGCAAGTGTACCACTTTAGAGGAGATAGCTGCGACAGAGGAACCAGTGAAGCTGGAGAATGTTCCATACTATAGGGCAACTCATGAGAAAGAGTATGATGATGCATGTAATGACTTAGCTGCTTTAGAGTTCCCTTTTCTTGCCGAAGTGACGAAGGACCCAGCGGCCTGTGTTGAGGACCTGCTGGCTAAGAAGCCAAGGAAAGTCCAGCCTCCATCTCCTTTGAAGAAAACTCCGTCACCCAAGGCTCCATCCCCAGGTTCAGCTGATCCCACTCATTCCAAAGTTTGATGAAGGCAACTATGTGGTTGTATTTTGATCCCCAGGGTGGTATGTACCCTGTTTAAAACAATTTGTCTGTGCTCCTTTCCAGGCTTTGTGCTTGATGAAACAATTAACATTTGGTGTGTGTGATGTAGGCTTTGGCCTAAGATAATGTTTTGCTTGTTTGGATCGTTAAGGCTACGACCTGTTTGGACTAGTTAAACTAGTCATAAATTAATATCTACATCAAAGCCACTAGGTCTTGTATTTTGCCATGTGTGATTCTTCTCTTTTCATTTTACTTGCGTAAATTTTTTTTTACAACCTAAGGCGTATGGTAGATGCATAGCCTCATTGTGTGTAATTACTTCACCAAGAATATTAGCAATCGTATAATTTGATCACGACAGAGGGTTGCGACTCACCCATCTTAATCCTTTGGGCAGCGAAAGGCTTAAAATACCTTAAGGCCATATAGGAAAGTTAATGTGAAGTTGAGATGGATGTTATGCATATGAGCAAGACATGTTGTTAGTCTTTGTACATCCCTTCGACATTGAAACTTATAAAATGACTTGGTGGACAAATCTTTGTTGTATTGAACGAAACAAGAGATTTGAGGGAAATGCGTTATATCATTAAGTGGGTAGGGAGGATTACATCATTTTAAGAAATGAATACTAGACGCCTACCATTAATGTTTCTTTCCCTGAGTGAGAAGAATGAAAATACATTGATTGAAAGAAAAATAAAAAATGTCCTTGGACATTGTAAGTTTCATACGTAGAACTTACGAAGGGTAGTGCCATTCCAAGTTCTATCAATAGCGTCTCCATCCAAGGTTTCCAGCTTGTAGGCTCCGTTTCCATATGCTTCCTTAACAACGTATGGCCCTTCCCATGTAGGTCGTAGTTTACCTTGGTACTCAGCTTTACTTGCGCTGTTGAGTCGGAGGACGTATTCCCCTGGCTTGAAGGTCGAAGGCCGAACCCGACTGTTGTAGTACCTTTCAATCTTTTGCTTATGGATAGCCTCCCTGATTGAGGCTATTTCCCTTCGTTCTTCGAGTAGGTCTAGGTTGCTACGGAGTCTTTCCTCGTTGTTTGCTGCTTCGAAGTTCATGACCATTTCTGTTTTGACACTTACTTCCGAAGGGATGACAGCTTCCGTGCCATATGTCAAGCTAAAAGGCATTTCCGCATGGCTTGACTTTGTGTGCGTTCTGTGAGCCCAAAGTACTTGAGGTAGTTCATCTACCCAACCGTGGTGACTGTATCCTAGCCTTCGTTCTATGCCTTGGATGATGTCCCTGTTAGTGACTTCCACTTGCCCGTTACCTTGAGGATGGTAGATGGAAGTGAAAGATTGTTTTATGTTCAGGCCTCTGCAAAACACTGGAATACCCTTCGATGAATCGCTTCCCATTATCCGAGACGATGATGTGGGTACTCGAACCGCAGATAATGTGTTCCCATACAAACTTTTCCATGTGCCTTCCTGTGATGGATGCCAAAGGCTTCGCTTCCACCCATTTCGTGAAGTAATCGATGGCTACGACCAAGAACTTTACTCCTCCTGGAGCAGTTAGTAGAGGACCTACGATGTCTATCCCCTATTGGCTAAAGGGCCATGCGGACGTCATAGAGGTCATATCTTGTTTTGGTAGCCTTGGAACCCGTGAGTGAACTTGACATGCTTCACACTTCTGAATGATTTCGACAACGTCCCTGTGCATCGAAGGCCACTAATATCCGATCCTCATGACTTTCAAAACAACAGAGCAGGGTCCTGCGTGAAGCCTGCAGGATCCTTCGTGCACTTCTTGAATGATGTTGGCGGCTTTCCTAGGTCCTACACAATGAAGCCATGGGGACAAAAAGGATCTTCGGTATTGATAGTTCCCCATGATTCTGTACTGTGGTGCTTTGATGCGGACCTTTCGAGCTAATTTCTGATCCTCCGGCAGTATACCACTTATTAGATATTCTCTAATTCGAGTCATCCAATTTGAGTCTTCCTCCAATATTACGTCAGACACCTCCTTTCGGGCGATGGACCTATCTGCCAACACTTCGACTAGAACCTCCTTAGTTAAATGAGAAAATGCCATTGATGCCAGTTTGCTAAGTGCATCCGCTTTCTTGTTTTGATTTCTCCGAACATGCTCTATGTTTTAGGATGTAAACCCTTTGAGCATTTCCTTGGCCTTATCCAGGTATTGCTTGATCACAGGTTGTCTTGCTTCGTAGGAGCCTTTTATCTGATTGGCCACCAGTTGTGAGTCAACGAAAATAACCAAGTCTTTTACCTCCATATCCTTAGCCAGTCGGAGGCCTGCTAGCAAGGCTTTGTACTCTGCTTCATTGTTAGTAGCATCGAATTCAAAACGGAGTGCATAAGAGTACTCCTTCCCTTTGGGGTCAACAAGCATTAGACCTGCGCCAGAATCGTCGGAGCTGGAGGCTCCGTCAGTATAAAGTTTCCACCCTTCGACCGCCTTAGTAGGTTTCTTTTCAGCAACTTTTGTGTCCTGCTTTGGTTCGGAGGGTGTTTCTGCTAAGAAGTCTGCCAATATTTTCCTTTTGACCGAGTTTCTACCTTTGTATTCAATTTCGTGTTCTCCTAACTTGATAGCCCACTTAGCTATCCTTCCAGACTTCTCCGGCTCCGAAAGTATCTGCTTAATAGGCTTGTCGGTGAGTACTTGTTATGGGGTGAGCTTGAAGTACCTTCAAGGCGCCGCAACATGGACCAAAGCCAAGATTAGCTTCTCCAACGCGGATAATTTAGCTCGACTCAGAGGACCCTCGCTAACGAAGTAGATAGGATTTGCTTCTCCTCCCTTCGCTAATAACACAACTGACAAGCTTTCAAGGAGGTCATGATATACATAAACAACACTTCGCCTTTGATTGGGGTAGTAAGTGTAGGTAGAATAGCCATGAACTCCTTGAGCTTTTGGAAGCGATTCTCAGATCCGTACTCATCGAAACGCTTTTTATTCGTGCATCCTTTGAGTGTCTTGAAAACGGCAAAGATCCGTCTCACCCTTCGATAAGAATTTGCCGAGGATCGCTAGCTTTCCGCTCGGACTTTGCACTTCCTTTAAGGACTTAGGAGGTCGCAAACCGTGATGGCCTTAACCTTCAAGGATTGGCCTTAATACCTTGCTTGGTGATCGATGTCCAAAATTGTCCTTCCTTCACACCGGGAACATTTCTTGGGTTTAACTTCATATTGATGGCGCGAAGTCGGTCGAAGGTTTCCTTGATGTCGAGAGCATATCCTCCTCCGCTCTACTCTTGATAACCATATCGCTCACGTATGCTTCGAGATTCCTACCTATCCGCTTGTGGAAGGCTTTGTCCACTAAACGCTGGCGGTAGCACCCGCATTTTTCAAACTAAAAGGCATCTTTTATAACAATAAACGCCTTTCCCGTAAAAAGGTCGTTTTTCTTCGTCCTCTTCCGCCATTTGTATCTGATGGTAACCCTTATAAGCGTCCAGAAAACATTTCAGCCAAAACCCTGACAAGGATTATACTTTCCAATCGATTTCTGGCAGAGGATAGTAGTCCTTCAGACAGGCTTTGTTGATATCTTTGAAGTCCACACACATCCGCCACCCTCCTTCATGCTTCTTGACCATCACCGGATTGGCTACCCAAGTTTGATACTTCACCTCCCTGAGTATGCCTGCTGCTACGAGTTCATCCACTTCTTTGCATGCTGCGGCATTTCTTTCAGGAGCGAGGCTTCGACGCTTTTGCTTGATAGGTTTAATATGTTTGAACTCATTAAGCTTGTGTTCAGTGCCGAAGGGCTTTCCATTTATGGTGAGAGTTCTTGGGACCCCCGTCATGTCAGAGTAGGTCCATGCGAAGACATCTGCGTTCTCCCGTAGTACCTTTGCCAATTCAACTTTAAAAGAGGTAGGGAGCTGCTTCCCAATTACCACCGTCTGGTCAGGGTAGAGATTGTTTACTACAATACGTTCTTCAAAGATCAAGACAAATTGAGAACATCTTTCGGAGGCTCTTCCAAGACCTGTTTGACCCTTTTGCCTACTTCCGTAGGCTTCTTCACGTTGTAGCTGGAGAAAACTATTCCTATACCGAATGGTGTTTGGAATTTGACAGCGACATGTATAGTAGAGACAACGATGCCCATCTTCTGCATTGCGGTTCTTCCTATTAACAAGTTATAGGGAGATTTAGACCTTACGATAGCGAAAATCAGGGTTTCTGTTCTTTTTGGCCTTCCTTCTCCAATCGTAACCTCTAGAGGGACTTCTCCCAAGGGCCATGAGTGTTCCCCCGAGAACCCTACTAAAGGTACCTTCAAATCGACTCTCTTCGACCTTATCGAAGGATTGAGCTTTAGAAAACAATGTTCGTAGATCACTTCACAAGAGCTACCACAGTCTAGGTAGGCCCTGTTAACTTCTCTGTTGAAAATCAAGACCTTGATGACCACGGGTTCATTTGAAAGAACTTTGCCTGTGATTGAAGGAAAGGTGACATCTCCTACTCCGCATAATGCTTCCTCCGCTTCTTTCCTTTTTAAACCAGAATCATCTTTGTACACCATGAGGATGGGTGCTTCGGCGGGTGTGGTGTCTTTCCCCAAGTGTGTCTCGGAGACCTTTTCTTTACCTCTCTTTATACCCTTCACCAAATGTCCCAATTGGCCAGACTTCACGGCTTCTTCTATCTGTTTCTTGAGCTCTCTGCAATTATTGTTGTCGTGCCCGTAATCGTCATGGAAATAGCAGTATTTGGTGGTATCCCTGGTCCTTCCTCTGCTTGCCAAACGAGGAGGAGGATCAAAGGCCTTTGCAGCCTTTTCTGTAGCGAGTATCTCCCTTGGAGATTTAGATAGATTAGCCAAGAGCCCATGGTTGATGTTTTTGTGGTAGGGTGTAAACCTGTCTCTGCCTTTGTGTCTGTTCTTTGACCCTTCCCACGAAGGATGCTTCGGGACCTTACTGTGACTTTATTTATTTTTGATAAGAGCCTCGTTGGTAATCTTTTGCTTTGATCCATGTGTAAGCCTTCTCCACTAAGCCCTTGTAGGTTGCAGGAAGATCATTGGATAGGAATTCCATCAAACTTCTGTTTCGTAGGCCATGCACGAAACCTGAGATGCGTTGGTCTTCGTGCGCACTCAATATCCGTAAAGTGTCATCGGTATCCGTGATGAAAGCCCCGTGCTCTCGCTTTCCTTCGCTTGATGTTGTGCATCGTTAGGTGCGTTCTTGTGAACTTTTTCTCACGATCGAATGTGATCCGAACTTGGCCTTGAGATCATCCAAGTTCACAATGCTACCTGGTTTTTGCCCGTTCCACCATATACGAGTAGAGTCTCATAGGGTATATGTAAACATACGGCAAGCAACGGGCATGACCCACTTCTGCATTATGATAGCCCCTTCGAACAGGTGTAAAAATTTATCCGAGTCCCCCTTCCCATCATAAGTACTAATATGTGCGGCCATTTTCAACCCATCAGGCAAAGGGTAGTCTTCTATCCATCTTACGAAGGGTGTTGTGGAACCCATGGGCTTTGAATAAAGGCAGTTATAAGGCGGCATGTAGGTAGGGGCAACATTGTACGGGTTATGATTTGGAGGTATTCCAACAGGGTTTTGGTTAACATATTGAGGGTAAGCCGTAGGTATATAAGGTGGGTGACTTCCGACAGGGTACGAAGGATATACCATAGGTTGTCCGTAAGGCATGCTTCCGTATGGTTGAGTAAAACTGGGGTTGCTAGCCTGCCCATTAGGTGGGGGATAGACCCCTTGAGGGTAAGATTGAGCCTGAAAAGGAGGGTACATACCATGAGGAGGAAGATTTCTCCCTATCCATTTGAGATGGATTGCCTTCACGCAGGATGCGTGAGAAGGCTACAATGGAACCCCGCCCCGCTTCTTCCTGCATGAGCCGCCAAAAGTGGTGGCAAGTTAACCTCCGTAGTTTCCCTTCGGTGACTCCTTCCATTGGAGCCTTCAATTGTTCCTTCCCTTCTCGTCGGAGCCCTTTCCGGAACATCTTCAAAACCAACCGACCTTCCGCTCGGCCTTCGACCTCTTGGAGACCCCATCCTTAACACTGAGCGTGTAGCCCTAGGAGCCAAGGGCCTAGCCTCCATTTCCAACTCTTCGTAATACTCATCGCTTGAGTATTCTAACTACCTTCGCATCTCTACATTCCGAGCTTGCTTCCTTCGAGCCCTCAGTAAAGATTCTAGTGCTTTGATGTTAGCTTCGACAAACGCCGGACCGACACGGTTCGTGGTTAGCCGAGGTTGAAGCATGGTTGTTGGGAGTTATTTCGGGTGAGATCGTGTGGTAAAGGTGGATGCGCTTATATTGGGAAGGTTGTTAGGATCATCGATCGATTGGTGTCAAGGTTGAGAAACCCGAGGGGTGTATCCTCTCTTCTTGATTCATGCCGTAAAACTAGTGAGCGTGATTGACTAGGTGTAAGTTTGGAATAACGAGACCAATAGTAGCGGGCCCCACAGATGGCGCCACCGATTGTACAATAATTGTGACGACTGTGGGCCTTGATGGTGATCGAAGGGTATGAGGGTGATATGCTTACGCCAAACTTGTAGCCAATCCGCAATAAGAAATAATAGACACTTCTTTAAGTGATTGCGCAGGGTTGGGCCTCGCGAACCACCTCCGGTGAGAGTAAGTATGTGATATGTGTTGTAAATAATATGGAGTATGTGAAATATCGTGTTGAGTGAACATACCATTGAAATGACTCGTCCAACCTATTTTAGGTGAAGAAAATAGCTTGGAGAGTGTTAGCACACGTTTAGGAGATCATGGGGGGACGTCTCATGATTTGTGGTAACCGCTAGGGCTTCATCCCCACTATCTCTTCCTTGGCAGGGAAGCTAAGGAAATAGTGGGAACGTGGGGGAAGACCAAGTCAAGGTTCTCCTTTGTCTTGGCGCCTTCAAGAGAAGACACCGAAGGGCATAGGCCTTCGGCTGACGAATTCCCAACTGGTAACCATATCAATGATGAATGGTTTTACGACACCAATGACTTATGAAGAAAGAATTGGGTCTTCGTAATGAAAATTCGATTGAGGCCAAAGGGGGGTCCTTCGACCGATCGGAGGGTACGTCATCAATAATAATAATAATAATAATAATAATAATAATAATAATAATAATAATAATAATAATAATAATAATAATAATAATGGTAGAAATGCATATAATGAACAAGAAGGTTTTTGACGGAAAAATATGTTATTGAGAGAAAGTTGTTACATTTTACTCAAGTGTAAAAATGAACTGATCTACACTATTTATATACTATTTATAGACTATTCTAGCTTCTAGAAACTACTACTTTCTCCGTTTCAAAATTAAAGTCTTCGTTTGACTTTATCGGTATTTCTTTACAACTTTGACCTTAAGTATGTTTGTTTGTGTTATACAATACTTGATGAAAAATATATGAATGGATTGGGTTTTAAATGTATTTTCATTGGTATAATTTTCATCAGCTATTGTATAATTCAAACAAAAATATTTAAGGTCAAAGTTAAAAAAGAAAGACCGAAAAAGTCAAACGGGAACTATAATTTTAGGACAAAGGTAATACTAAACTAACTAGAAACTATCTATTTACAATTTACATGCTTCCACATGATACTGGAGCCTTGAAAAGTAGTTTGTGCCTTGAAGGGGTGTTTGGTTATGAATGTTGCTGCACTGTGTTGACTTTGTGTGTTGTCTCAGCTTGACCTTTTAATTGAGATGGTGTTGTAGCCTCTTTACCCCTTCCCCCTAAGTTGGCCATGTGAATGGGTAACAAATGCCAAACTTGGAGAAATAATTGTAGTGCAGAACCTTAGGTAAGGCTTTTGTTAGAACATTAGCAGCTTGGAATCTGGTAGAAATATAGGATGGAAGTATGTGCTTTCTCTTGATCTTGTCTCTTACAAAGTGATAGTCGATCTCTATGTTTTTTTCCCTTCATGTTGAATGAGGTTAGATGCTAAGGCAATAGCAGATTCATTGTCATATAGGATAGGTGTAGGTGTAGGAATTGAGACATCCAGATCCTTGAATAGACATAGTAACCATGTTAGCTCACAAGTGCAGTCTGCAAGTGCTTTGTACTCTGCCACGATTGAAGATATAGACACTACAATATGCTTATTTGAAATCCATGAAATGAGACATGCTCCTAGGAAAATGGCATAGCCTGTGATTGACCTTCTGGATATTGGACAAGAGGCCCAATCACTATCACAAGAGGCTTTTAGTTGAAGTGAGTTGTGAGTTGGAAAATAAAGGCCTTGGCCAGGACACAATTTGATGTACCTCAATACTCTTAGAAGTGCCTTCATGTGAGGTATCCTTGGTTGCTGAGAAAATTGACTGAGAAGTTGAGCAGCAATAGAAAGATCTGGTCTGGTTATGGTGAGATATATCATCTTTCCAACAAGTGTCCTGTAAAGGGATGGGTTAAGAAGAGGATATCCATTAGCTTCATTTAGTGTAATTGTTGGATTAATAGGATTAATGACAGGTTTATCTTCTAGAACACCAACATGTTGCAATAAATCCAATGCATACTTCTTTTGGGGAATGACAAGACCAGAAAATTGTTTCTTAGAAACTCTCTATACCCAGATAATAATGAACATACCCCAAATCCTTGATGCTGAATTTTTTGTAAAGTTGATCTTTGATAAATTTGAGAAGAGAAGGAGAGTTACCAGTGAGCAAGATGTCATCCACGTAAACTAGAAGGAAGAATGTGTTGCCATTTTGTGAAAGGGTGAATAAAGATGTGTCTGCATAGCTTTGCTTAAAGTTAAGAGAAAGTAGAAAGTTTGTAAGCTTGGTGAACCACTGTCTATTGGCTTATTTGAGTCCATAAAGGGATTTGTTAAGTTTGCAGACTCTGTTATGTGGTAGGTTGGTAGAATATCCTTGTGGGACTGTCATGTATACCTCTTCATGTAGATTCCCATGAAAGTGTGATTCTGTAGGATTTTCATTAATCAATTTAAATATACAATTGAGATTTTGAGAAACATGGTATGGAAAAGTGTGATTCTGTTGGTACACCAATGGTCGCCTCTCTAAAAATTGGATATGATTTTTGGGAAACCCATCGATCCAAAAAAATATCAGAGCATGATTGGTTCTCACATGTACCTTACTACTAGTAGACCCGATATTCACTTTGTTGTTTGCTTATTAGCACGGTTTCAGGCAAGGCCCTACCGAACTTCACCTCCAAGAGGTTAAACAGATCTTTTAGTACCTAAGGAAAACCATTAACATGGGATTTTGGTATCCGAAGGATTTCAAGTTTAAAATAATAGCATTTCAGATGCGGATCACGTAGGGTGTCAAGTTACAACAAAAAGTACATCAGGGGGAGCACAAATTTTGGGTGAGAAGCTAGTCAGCTGGTATTCAAAGAAACAAGATTGTACTGCACTATGAACCGCAAAAGCCAAATATGTATCTCTATCTTCTTGTTGTGCCCAAGTTCTCTGGATGAGGACATAACTCACATATTATGGCTTTTTTTTCGACAAAATACCTATGTATTGTGACTCGAAAAGTTCCATAGCCATCTCATGCAATCAGGTACACCATTCGAAGACCAAGCATATTAGAGTCCGCTATTATTTCATCAAAGTGCACGTACAAGAGGGTACTGTCGAATTATACTTCGTGAAGACGGATTATCAACTCGCCGATCTATTTACTAAAGCCCTTTCAAAAGAAAGGATTGAGGATTTAGTTCGATGAATTGGAATGCGAAGCCTAACCCTTGAGAAGTTAGAACGTCTTTTCAAATCTTCTTAAAAAATGATTTCAAAAGTTTTGCTATAAATATTTTCGAAAACCAAATACAATATTTGAAAATCAACAAAAACAAAATACAAAAATATAAAATTTTCATAAATCCAAAAACATTATAAAATTTTCAAAAATACAAAAACAATATAAAACCAAAAATCAAAAAGTATTATTCTCACGACATGTCTCTCGTATAATCGATATTTTTTATGTTTCTAGAAATGTCATTCAACAATGATACAAAAATGTACAAATGCTTGAGCGAGAGTTCCTATTTTTCACAAAATATTTTTCTAAAACACGTCGTTTCTCAAATTGTTTCTTCAAAAATGTCTTTTGACCATAATACAAAACTCGGACTTAAAATGATGACTTCTGATTATTTTAGATCAAAACTCTTGCATTTCAATAAGAAGTCCTTGTGTACGCTTTAGTGCACTACACTTAAAAATTGTGAGAAATCATCATCATCATCTTGAGCGTCATTTTCAAGATTTTTCAAAAGATTTCTCAAAATCTTTCAAATTATTTTGTACTCAAGATAACTCCTTCCAAACCCTTAATCAATTTTAAACTTTATGTTTCAAAATATGCTTTCTTTAATGGGGAGTATAAAATCAAAATGTTCCATTTTCATGCGAAAATCATATAAGTTTTTTTCTTCAAAAAGCTTTCTTTTAATCTGTTGATATTAAAAATATCACGATTATGCTATTTTTGAGGGGGAGAAGACATGATTAAAATGTGATCAATTCTGTTTAAAGATCATCGTTGAATCTCAAAAGAGCTTGAATCAAACATAACCAATGAATTGATGAGTAACAATATAGAAACTCGAAAAGACTTGTTCTTAGTAGAGTATGTACCACCTCGAGAGAATCTATATAGACTTGCGCTAGGACGGGTAATAATTTTAAGCTAGTTTAACTAGTGATGTAAACGTGTCTCGCAAAGGTCTTGTCTATTAAGAATTAATCAATTCTAAAAAGTGCAAATGTCTTAAAAGAGCTCTACACAGATATAACCCACGAATTGACAAGACAAATAATGTGAAAACTCGAAAAGAATTGTTCTTGGATGACTAATAATTTCAAGTTAGTTATTAGAGCTAGTTGTTACCTAAAAGCTAACAATGCATCTTTTTAACTAGTGACATGAACGTGTATTACATGGAACTTGTCTAATTAGGTTGATCATTTCTTCAGTAATACAACTGAATGTACCATCTCTAGACGCTTTTTATAGACTTGTACCAGGACAGGTAATAACTTCAAGGTGGTTAGTAGAGCTAGTCATCACCTAAAAGCGGATGATGGATCTCTTTCTCATGCGATGTAAAGCTCATCAATTCATAAGTGTGAACTCTTCCCTCAATGTGCTATTTTATCTTAAAAATCATGAGCACATGTATAGGGGAAGTATTTCAAAAAAAGAAAAAAAAACTCTTAAAGTGTTAACAAAATGTCTTTTTATCATAAATATTTTGAGTGATTTTACAAAAGATTTTATGGCAACACTTATCTTACCAAATGTTCTTCATGGTGGTTGTTGCGCTTCAAACGGTCTACATGGTGGAGTAATACTTAGGTGTACTCCAGCGGCTCACCTTTATCCGTTGTTAGCTTTCGAGCATCCGGATTTAGGAACGGTAAGTGTGAAGATATCAAAAGCGTTATGTTAGCATCTTAGGTTGCATCCATTCTAAGATTATTCGAAAAACGTTTCTAGTGTCAGTGATTTATCCTTTCTAAACATTGTTAGCATCATTGATGCATCCGTTCTAGGGTATTCGAAGAGCGTTGCTAGCTACTTAGGATGTATCCGATTGAGATATCTAAACACTAAAGGCTGGGACTAACCACATATATATGTCAAGCTATCTGTTTTGTAGGTACCTATCAAAACCAATATCCTGGAGAACCATACATCAACATTTTTACCTCCACATACTCATACTTATAAAGTTCATCCTCAACAAGCTCAAATTAAGAACGTTCAAGAAAAAAAGATCAAGTTTAAGACAAAGAGATACGTCAAAGTCAATAGCTAATAAAAAAAATTCAAGAACAAGTTCAAGTACTAAGTGAGGAAGACATAAGTATGAAGTTCAAAGTCTTTCCAAGACGTATGAGTATGTTGGAGAAGACGACATAACAAATCATTGAAGCTGTTAATCAAAGCAAAGAACGATCAAAATACTATGATTGAAGGTCACAAAGCATGAAGGAAAAATGAATCAAGACTATTCTATGATGTCACACAAAGTTCAAGATCAAGAAGATAAATGACCTAATCACAGTGAAGCATCTTTTGAATGACCACCCTTTAAGGAGACTGTTAGCATTAAAGAAAGTGATGGTAATTCTTTATTATTAGGAACTTTGTATGTCGTTATAGTTATTGTATAAGAATAGTCAAAGGGTTCGTGGTTGGACTAAGTTAATATGTTAGTATGATGTAGTAAGCTAGTCATTATTCATGTTGTAATCCAAGTCTAATCCACATTCAAACGAAGCCTATATTGTTAGGAATTAGAAAATTCAGTCGTTAAAGAGTCGGTCACCTCAAGTATATGTATTCGTTAGAAAGCTCATAGTCGTAGTCAAGTTATATTATTAAGTAGTTTGTTTTGTAACACCGTGGAGAACGGACGGGTCTTTACCCACTGTATGCCTGATCCACAGCCCGTAGGTGGCGTTTGTTTGTATGAAACTATAAATACCCTCTACCTCCCAAGGTAGAGGGTTGGAGCTTCAATACCATTTTTCTTTGTTTCACATAGTTCCCAACTCTCTTCCCTTTCTCTCTCTAGAACTTTCTCTCTCTCAACAAACTTGAACGCCCCACATGTTTATGGTTTAGTGTGTTTGTGAAATCCTATTTCCTATAATTGGTATCAAGAGCCATGATTTGATCACTCATCTTTCATGCTCTTTGTTTTGGTGGATTTCATAAGATTTTTGGGGTATTAAGTGTTTAGAAGAGTTTGATTCATTTGGACAAATTTTAGTGTTAAAGTTTGAATTTTGCTTGTACTTTTGTGTTTAGGATCATCATATGTGTTTATGTTTTGAATTGGAAGGCTTAAATCATTTTGGTTTGGTTGTTTTTGATTGATAAAGTGGTTATTTTTGAACTTTGTACTAAGCGAGTTGAGTCTCGGATATTTAGTTCTTCAAAGCGAGTTGCTTTGTTACTGGATGCGAGTTGATATATGCGACTTGGCTATTTAGCGAGTTAAGCTTTTAAGCGACTTGGTGGTTAAGCGAGTTGTGTCTATTTGCGACTTCCTATTAAGCGAGTTGATTCCTAAAGCGACTTGTTTCTTTAAGCGAGTTGATTGTGTTGCGTGTTGATACTAAAGCGAGTTGGCTATTTAGCGACTTGTTTAATCAAGCGAGTTGATTGTGTTGCGAGTTGATACTAATGCGACTTGGCTATTTAGCGAGTTGATTCCTTAAGCGACTTGTTCCTTTGAGTGAGTTGGTTGTTTAGCGAGTTGATTACTAAGCGAGTTGAGTGTTTAGCTATTTGTCTATTTAGACTTGTTACTTCTTCGTGATACATTCTTACGGTTGTTCTTTTGGTTTAGTAAAATCCCGTGAAAGAATCAATTTCCCTGTTTAATCAAAGAATAGTAAAATCCCGTAGAACTTGTAATCATGGCAAACATCGCTCCTACTATTTCTTCCGTAGTGAGTACTTTCAAGCAAAGGGTCGATACACGCCCACCTATGCTTGATGTAATCGATTATGACTCATGGGCACAACGAATCCGATTGTACTATTTGGGAAAAGAAAACGGAGTCAACATTCTCAAGTCAATCGATGAAGGACCTTATCGATTGAGACTACTAGAGACATAATTGATACAAATGATATGGAACAATGATCTATGGAATAGATGCACCAAAGACGATGATGAGCTTGATGATAAGGAGAAAAGAGATTCGATGCGATATATCGTGGCTTCTAACATTATACTTCAAGGTCTTCCAAAGACATCTACAACCTTATTAATCACAACATCAAGCAAAGGTTGTATGGGATAATGTCAAGATGCTTCTTTACGGTTCGAATTAACTATGGAAGACAGAGAATCACAACTCTATGATGAATTTGAGCACTTCAAGATGAAACCAGATGAGAGTGTCTATGAGTATTACGTGAGATTCCACAAGCTTGTTAATGACATGAGGAACATAAAAATGACCATGCCAAACATTCAGCTGAACTCAAAGTTTGTGAACAACATGAATCCCGAATGACACAAGTTTGTCACCTCTGTGAAGCTAACAAAAGGATTGAAGAATACTAACTATGAGCAACTCTATGCATTCCTTCTTCAGAATGAGAGGCATGCGATGTTTGAAAAAAGGATTCTTGATCAGTTCAAAACCAACCAGGGAGAGACAAGCTCATCAAATGATTCAACACCCTTCTACACCAATGATGGAACTACTACCAAAGCATCTCAAGTCATTCCGGATCCAAGTTTCAAACAACTCGATGCCAATGCGGTCATGGAACACTTTATCAATAAACCGCTCTTATGGTTAAACAAAACTTAACCTTCACTCCACATACTAATGACTTCACACTAACAATGAAATCAGGACTGCATCCAATCTACACAATCATGCGTTGGTCAGAGATGGAATGGTTACCGTGCAACCAGCTCAAGGAAGACAATATGAACAAAGAAGAGGTGGAGTAGGAGGAGGGTATGTGGAAAATCAGTATAGGGGAAGGAATGAAAATCAAGGACAAACCAAGCCAATTAAGTGCTACAACTGTGGTGGTGATGGACACATAGCAAGGAACTGCACCTCTCCAAAACGCCCTCAAAATGCAGAATACTTCAAAGAAAAGATCTTACTTGTGCAAGCTCAGGATGATGGAGCTGTGTTGGATGAAGAGGAGATGTTTTTTCTTGCTGAAGGCAATGCCAAGACATATGATGCAGATGTGGATGAGCAGCCAATTCAGGAGATAGGCCACAATCATCAGAATGCCTTTCAAGTCGCTGATTGTGATGCATACGACTCTGAAGTTGATTATTAACCTACTGCACAA
This sequence comes from Chrysanthemum lavandulifolium, assembly GCA_022545495.1. Classification (NCBI taxonomy): domain Eukaryota; kingdom Viridiplantae; phylum Streptophyta; class Magnoliopsida; order Asterales; family Asteraceae; genus Chrysanthemum; species Chrysanthemum lavandulifolium. Next base: position 184,197,553 of record CM040238.1, read on the forward strand.
ACAATTTTCATGGCTAGCATATCTCCAATGGTCTCTCCTAAGGTCTCATCACCACAGCAAGCTGGTCCATCCAAAGAATCAATCATCTCAGAGGTATTAAAACTATATGATGATGTTGAGGTACGAAAGATGCATAATGAAGTACAATCTCTTGAGACTTATGAATCAGATATTGATGATGTGGATAATAGTAATATTGTCCCATATGATCAATATGTGAAACAAGGTGAAAGTGAGGTTGTACCGAGCGATGCATCTTCTACAGTCCATAATGATTATGTCTTTGATGAATATACTGCATGCACCCCTGATGATTCTGTTGTCTCTGAACTTAATGCCTATAAAGAACGTGTTGCTATTTATGAACAACGAGCTAAATTTGAGTTGACCACACGTGAGCAGGAAATGGATGTCCAAATGCGTACAATTATTAGAAAAAGTAACTTTAGAGAAGAAGTATTAAAACAAAAGTTAAACTCCTTACAAGAAAAGCTTTCTAAAACTGCTAAGCAAAAACAAGAACTTCAAGAAAATGTTAAAATGCTTAAGCAAGAATTCAATGCTAAGGAAACAAAACTTTTGAATGATTTTTCCAATCTAAAAAATTTGAAAAACAAGCTTGAAAATAGGTTGTGCGTACAAGGAATACCATTCAGATCGCTCACTTGATCACTAAGCATAGAGTCTTAAGCGATAAGCATAGCATTCCCTTGTTGAGGAACCAAATCCAGAGGTCATTAAAAGGCTAGAACCGCTCATAAGGTAATTTATGATGGCAATGAAATCCTTAAGCCTAGACGAAACCTAGTTGTCTTGAGTGTGCGGAGGAAGATAAGAAATCGATGAGGTCACTAGGAGAAAATGGATAAGAAACTCAACAATCCTTCATGTAAAGAGAAAACATAATTATCAAACCCCATGACTACAAAAAGGAAAATTGATTTCCTTGAACATGTTTAAGCCTCAAACATTGTTAACACCCGAACAAGTGTTCGGAAAAGGATCTAGATAAACAAAAGCGAGAATCTTGTTGTAACAAACACCCCTCTTAGGAAAATGCCTTCACCATCGTGTATCCTCCTAATACACCAATGCATCTAGTCCCTAGAACTATTGCCACTAAAAGCAAGACCTTAATCAACAATATGTCATCTTCCAATTATTTCTTGACTTTGAGAAAACTTGTAAGAAAAGGAACACACCTCTTCGGGATAATGTAAGGGAAAGGGTTTTGAGCAAACTAAAGAATGCTATTTAACCGAGGTCATGCCTTTCTTTAAACAACTAAAAGATCAATTTGAGAGTCTTAAAAGGGATGGATTCGGATATTAAAGAAATGGAAAAGGAATTTGATGCAATGATAGTTGAGGTTAGTGACTATGAGCATGAATTAAAATATAATGAGATTGAGAGGAAGAACTTGCACACATTAAATGAGAATCTTATTTCTGAATGTATTGTTCAAGATGTGTTTTACACTGCTACGAATCACTCCATTACTGCTTCTTGATTTCATGAATTATCTATTGCATTGAAAGTTTCCCATGATCGTGTCATTGAGCTTGAAAACAAAAACTCAGAACTTAGTGAGAAAATTGTTCTAGATGATCACGATAATTTGGTAAAACATCTTTCTAAACTAGAAGTTGAACATTTTGATTTGCAACTAAAATATCAACATCTTAAAGAAAATGTTAAAACCTCAAATATCATGACATCCTCAGATGTTCCAGAGTTTGATGCAGTTTTTCAGATAAATAAACGTGATGAACAGATTCAAGCTCATTGTTGCACGATCAGAAAGTTGAAAGCCCAAATTTCTCAATTAAAGGGTAAAAAGAAGGCTCCCAAATGCCTCCTCCTTTAGATTCTCAGTATTCTCAAACTTTTCATCTTCAAAACTTAGTAAACGCTTTACAAAAGGAAAATGAGAGCTTTCTAGAAGAAAATGAAAAAGTTAAACGTCACTTTAAAGAGTTATATGATTCAATGAAAGTCACTCGTGACAAAAACAACGAAAAAATAACTTCTTTACAAAAGGAAATAGAGAATCCGAGGGTCGGGAAAAGGAAGCGCCACTTGTTTTTAATGAGAATGTCGCTTCAAAGTCATCCTCCTGATCGCAAGTATACTATGATTTGTTAAATACAATCCTCCTCATCTTAGGAATAATGAACTTGTGTTTCATAACTCACCGTGCTCACCTTAAGGATAGTCTAGAATGTCTCCGTGAGATTGTGGAGGAGGATTACCTAAATAAGCCTCTTGATAGAGAAATTAGGTTTCATGCATTCAAAGCCAAACGATCTCGTGAACTGCTAGAATGCTTAATTGCAACATGTCCTAAATCCTTAGGTGCGAAAGGTAAAGTCTGTGATGCCTTGTTCTATGCCTAGTGCCAAGCATCCAAACCATTCTATACCCGCTTTAAGAAAGTGAACACTAATGTGCCTTCGAGTAGTTCGGATCCTTGCACATCTAGTTCGAGAATGCAAAGGTAGATCAACCAACTAATGTTCCCATAATTCCCCTACAGAGTAATCGGTGACATTAAAGCAAGCGGTCAAAGCCTCCGTGCAATACCAAGCAAGATAGGACCTCGCAAGCTAAGAATGCACACCTGGAAGAGTAGAAGACCAACCTAGGAACTTAAGTTTGAGTTGAATAAAATGAATTATGTTCATTCTAGTATTAGCCATAGGCGATCTTGTAATTAATTCAATTCGATTCTATCGCAAACCATGTAATGATGTCCGCTTGAATTCTATTGCTAATCATGAATGTGGTGTGAATGTTTTGTCTAATGTCACAATTGCCTCGTGAAAATTGTTAATGCTAAAAATCATGCTAAGAAGGCTAAAAGGCAAAGACGAAAGGAAGTTAGAAAACAAGGAAACCCACAGGAAGAACATTTAGTAAGATAGGTTATCGATGGATACCTTTTGGTCAAAAGGCTAATCGATCCGCCCTCAATCTGCTAAGACAATGCCCACTAGAAAATGGATGCCTACTGGTAGAACTATTCCTTTAAGAAGTGAACATACTTTGAATAGGTCAAATACGGACACCAGCATTGCATCTATTCCTGATGATTCCATTGCTTCTATTTCTGATATGAATGTTTCTATCTCTGATGTGGGTATTCCAATCACCGTTACTAACCAAATGGAACCCATTCTTGCATGGGGATCCCAATTATCCAGCTTATCCATTCTTGTCGTGTTCAACCGCAGATCGCTCAAATCGCTCGTGGTACCGGACTCAGTTTGCTCCAAGCATATTTGGAGACCGGTCATGCTCATGAACTTCGTGAGCAAATTTATCGGACAATTAGATTCGGGAACGATCATTTCGGTGCAATTATGGGTTATGGAGATTATGTTGTTGGTGAAAGTGTTATCTCCGTGGTATATTATGTGGAAGGTCTTGGTCATAACTGCTCTCTGTTGGTCAATTCGTGATTACGATCTAGAAGTAGCCTTCGAAAACATACTTGTTTCGTTAGAGAACTTGATGGTAAGGAACTTTTAAGAGGAACACGTGGTTCAAATCTATACACCATCTCTATCGAAGATATGATGAAGTCTTCTCCAATTTTCTTGTTGTCAAAGGCTTCGAAAACAAAGTCATGGTTATGGCATCGTCGTCTCAATCACTTGAACTTTGGCACCATCAATGATCTCTCCATAAAGGACTTAGTTGTAGGTTTACCTAGACTTAAGTATGAAAAGAATCATCTTTGTTCAGCATGCCAATTGGGAAAAAGCAAGAAGTATACTCATAAACCCAAACCTACAAACTCAATTACTGAAGTTCTTTATACAATTCACATGGATTTATGTGGACCCATGAGAGTGCAGAATATCTTTGGGAAGAAATATGTGTTAGTTGTGGTTAATGACTACTCTAGATTCCCCTGGGTCAAGTTCTTAAGGACAAAGGATGAAACTCCAGATATCATCATCAAACTCATCAAACAGCTGCAGGTTCGACTTAACAAAACTGTTAGAATCATCCGAATGTAAATGGAACCGAGTTTGTTAACAAACAACTTAGTAAGTTTTATGAAAGTGTTGGAATCACTCATCAAAGAAGTGTTCCACGAACTCCTCAACAGAACGGTGTAGTTGAAAGACGAAATCGAACTCTTGTGGAGGCCGCTAGAACAATGCTGATCTACTCAAAGGTTCCAATGTTTCTCTGGGGTGAAGCCATTGCCACTGCATGCTACACACAAAATCAATCCCTGATTCACACTATTCATGGAAAAACTCCATATGAACTTGTCCACAACAGAAAACCTAATCTCTCATTCCTTCGTGTGTTTGGTGCATTGTGTTATCCAACTAATGAGGGCCAAGACTCAGGCAAACTTAAAGCTAAAGCGGACATTGGAGTATTTGTAGGATATGCACCAAACAAAAAGGGATATCGAATCTACAACAAAAGAACCCGAAATATCATGGAAACAATTCACGTTACGTTTGATGAGTCGACGGTCCAATGGCTCCGTGACAACCCGCCTGGACCCGCATCATCATGTAATCCCATCGCCTTCTACTTTGTTTTGACTCGCCAATGACCAGTATGTACCTCCTTCAAGATGACTTAAAGAAACTGCTCGATCCAATGTTTGATGAACACTATGAGCCAACCGCAAACGATCTGTCAATTCCATCATCGAGACCGCTTTATCACTATCAATGAAGTTAACCCTTCAGTTTCTATGACGCTAAGTCAAGAAGCTGCTTCGATCACTATGTCTCATCAACAAATCATCAATCTTCAATGTACATCATGGAATTGTTTCGCATCAATGATGAAGTTAATCCCTTTGCTACTCCTAAAGATGCTCCATTTGAAAACATATTTGCTCCTGAATCATCATCAGAACCATCCTCATCAGGAGACATCGACTCTGCTACTTCAGTCCCTCAACAACAACCACATGAACACCTCAGAAAATGGACTCATGATCATCCATTGGACAACATCATTGGAAATCCATCTCATCCAGTATCCACTCGGAAACAACTTGCAACCGATGCCTTATGGTGCTTCTTCAACTCCGTACTCTCTAAGGTCGAACCAAAAGATGTTAAAACTGCCATGAATGAAGACAACTGGTTCAATGCCATGCAAGAAGAAATTCATGAGTTTGATCGACTTGATGTTTGGGAATTAGTACCTGCTCCAGATTGTGCTATGATCATTGCTCTAAAGTGGATCTTCAAAGTGAAGCTTGATGAGCATGGTGATGTATTAAAGAATAAGGTTAGATTGGTCACAAAAGGATACCGTCAGGAGGAGGGTATTAACTTTGAAGAATCATTTGCTCCTGTTGCTCGTATCGAGGCAATCAGAATCTTCTTGGCTAATGCTGCAAGTAAGAACATGGTAGTCTATCAGATGGATGTAAAGACGGTATTTCTAAACGGAGATATTAAAGAAGTCGCTCACGCCGCCCAACCTGAAGGCTTTGTGAATCCGAGCATCCTACTTACGCTTATCATTTGAAGAAGGCTCTTTACGCTTTAAAGCAAGCTCCAAGGGCATGGTATGATACGCTATCAAAGTTTCTTCTATCTACCGGTTTTAGCAAAGGAGCAGCTTGATCCAACATTGTTCACCGTGAAGTCGTGCAAACATTTAATTCACGCTCAAATTTATGTTGATGATATCATCTTTGCCTCGACCGACCCCAATGAGTGTGACCTTTTTCAAATGAAATGGGTTCCAAATTTCAAATGTCTATGATGAGACAAATGTCATTTTTCTTGGAATTACAAATTTCACAAAGTCCCGAGGCATTTTTATAAATCAATCTAAATATGCAAATGAGATTTTAAAGAAATTTGGATTTGATTCTAGTGACCTGCTGACACTCCCATGATAAAGCGCATTAAACCGGATGAGGACCACTGTGGGATCATGGTAGACCAAACGAAATATCGTAGTATGATTGGATCCTCGATGTACCTCACAGACCAGAGACCCGATATTCTGCTCACCGTATGCATGTGTGCTAGATACCGTGCTAAGCCTACAAAAGCACCTTGAAGCGGTTAAATAGGTCTTCGGTACCTCCAAGGAACCATCAACATGGGAATTTGGTACCAAGGACACCGGTATGTCACTAACGAAGATATGCGTATGCGATCATGCAGGTGTCAAGATACTCGTCAAGTACATATGGAGGTGCTCGGTTTTGGGTGATAAGCTTGTGAGTCGGTCGTCAAAGAAGCAAATGAGTACTTCTATTTCTACAGAGGCTGAATACATAGTGATTCCTCCCGAACTACCTTCTTTATTTCTCCGTCACACTTATCAACCGCTTGTGAACGGTCAACCGTAATGATGATAAAAGGGCGACAATGGAGAGAATGCATGTTTACCAAGGATTAAAATATCCTTGGATCGTTTATGTCCCGGTGAGGTGATATTCTCAATACAATGACCGTGTGTGATTTGAAGGATATAGAATGTACAAAAACAGAATCGATTGACTAACACTAGGAATGTGAATAGTAATAGCTCACATCACACCTACGTTGTTAAAAACGCATAATCGAAACCTAAAACGTAAAGATATACAAACGTCGCTTAACATAAATTAAACGTAAACGATAAAAACAAAACGAATATAACTATAGTAGGGATTTGCATGTCTAGGCGACTTAAATGCAAATTAAATAAAATTTAAATATTTAACTATAATTTACAAATATTATGAAAGTAAGGAAAACTTAAAACTAAAACAACAAATACATATTTACATATGTAATAATTACACAAACAAAATAAAACAGAAAAGGAAAATAAATAATTATACTAAAGAAACTAAAACATATAAAAATTTTGAAGTCATTTTAATTCTATTTTTACAATTGTTTAACGATTAAAATCTAAAATTTACGCCATCGAATTTTATGTAAACGCACAAAATAAAAAACGTGAATTCATTCAATACAACTCTTACAAATGTAAAATTATATTTTCGAATTCTAAAAGATAAGAAAATTATTAGAAAATTAAAATAAATTTTCACACTATTAAATTAATTAATATAAATTAAAATGAATTAAATGTATTTAATAATGAATTAAATAATAAGAAAATCTAAAATTAACTTAAATAAATGAAATAAAGAATTTGAAAATCTAAAATATCATAAAATAATTAATGAAACTGAAAATGTATTTTTTACATAAATATACTATTTATTATTAATTATTTACTATTATTAAGTATTAAAATCTATTATTGATTTATTAAAAATATTAAATGATTAAAGAAAAATCAAACTTTTACAAAATTATAAAATAAATCTAGGAATCTAAGAAAATATAAAATGGTAGCTTATGTGCAAAATAAGCTAATGGGCAAAAGCTCCAAATAGAAGCTATTACCTTAGCTTGAAAAGTGACTCTTTTTAGCTTTTCTGTTTTCTGGACTTATTTACTACTAATATTATACATGTGTGAAGAAAATGGAACTGTGCAAACTAAGAAATAAGCTGATCATAAGCTTATGAGTTATTCAGTTGAGCTTATGGGCTCACAGTGGACTCATAAGCTCACAATAAGCTTGAAAAAGCTATAAAATGGAAATAAAAGGTAAAAGTATAAATGTACAAGTATTATATACATATATGAACAAGCTTGAGCAATCGGAATTAACTTAAAAGCTTAAAATAAGCTAATAAGCAAATCCATATAACCACGAGATCCAAACAAATTTCTTGCAATTTATTTAGAAAGGCAATTTAAGCTTAAGGAATAAGTCGAAAAGCCGACTAAAAATTGGAGTAGCAAGATGGGCTGGTTGACTCTTCAAAAAGCCAAAGGTCAACCTGTGAGAATCACAGATGAGCTTTTGAGAGGCTTATGAAAAAGCTACCAGACCACTGCTCAGCTCAATCTGAGCCAGTTGGTGCTAAGTAATGGGACAAAACTAAAACATGTTGCAGCCCTATTGAATGAGCTACAAGCTTGGATTTAAGCACATGATCAAAAAGTTGACTTGCTAGGCTTCCTAAAAAGCCAAGCCACACAGGCCAGTGATCACTAATGAGCTTGTGAGAGCTTGAAGGAAATGGTGTAAATGGACTGCATAAGCAGTCCATTGTTGTGAATGAGCAAACATACAAGCTCTTAATTACTTATCAAATAAGCTCTAATAAGCTCAACTCACATTGAGACATTGATATGGATAGCTTGGCCTTGTGAAAAGCCAAATGTCACAAACTCAAGCTCAGTAAGGGGCTTGTTAAAAGCTTGAAAGAATCAACTCACTTCACTGTTTGCTTCAGTGAAGTGAGTAGATGGAACAAAAAGTTGGGGTGTAATAAGCTACCTGATTAAGCTAATAAAAGAAAACAAGCATACACATAACCAAATAGCCACCGTGGCAACACTTAACAACAACAAACACAGCACAAATCAATATTCACCAAGCTACAAGCTTGTGAAAATGGACTTGTGAACCTCGATATGAGGCAAAACAGTATAAATAAGCTAAGAATTAAGCACTTAAACATGGTATACAAAATTAACAAGAATACATTTAACAATACTATCAACAAAACTATAAAACCCTAAAAGGATTAAGCATGAAACTAAATAACAAAGCTATAACAACATTCTCTATACATTCAAAAACCGGAAAAACAACATTTTGACTTTTTACGTTTATGATCAAAGTTGACTTAGCTCAACTTTGATCTGAATCTATCAAACAAATATGTTATATAAAGCTATAATAACAAGAAATTAACAAAGGTTAACAACATTCAAACACATAAATGGAATTTGGACATATGAATTGCAATGTACACAAAATTAAGACAGTTAAAAGTAATTTTGACTTAATACTAAACAAAGCATGATAATGAGTATTTAAGCGAGTTATAGGACCAAGAGTGAAGCACAATAAAACAAGAACAACTTCATACATGACCTCTAACCAATATTGTACAACATCCATACAGTGAAAACTGAGGAAATTTGTAAATGAAAATGCATGCAAAAGACATAATCATCAAGCCTAAATGGTTGTCAAACCATCCAATAACCTAATGATCATACAGGTGCAGGAATAATCATCACAAGTCATCTCAATCTCCTAAGTCATTCCCAATCCAAACAGTCCCTTAATGATCACTTGTCACATGATTCTTAAGGTTTTCAATGAAAATGAGCATGAGCCTGAATCCAAACATCATATTAACATATAACAAGAACAATTGAACAGAAAAACAACACTTATAACAACAATCCAACAAAGATCACTCATGATCCATTTATATAGTGAAAAAATGAAATCTTAGCAACTTTGAAATACCAAACATAAACATATAATATTAAAGTTTAAAAACATTTAATAACAACAAATAAGCATAAAAATAACAAGATCTAAGCAGATAATACACAAGAACAGTAGATTGCAAATAATGAGAAAGATGCTTACAAGATGCGTAAAACTGAGAAACATGGAACCAAGGACAAGGTTACACCCAATAGCTTCCCATCAAGCTCCTAATACCCTTAGCAATCCACATTTACCACTGCTTCATCATCTTCTTCATGATCACACTATTTTTGATTTTTCAACTATTTTCTCTATTTTTTTTAGTATTTTTGGTTTTAAAAGACTATAACTGAATTAATGGTTCTAAAAGCTTAACAAGCTTTGTCAGGAGCTTATATGGCTTATAGAGTCCATTAAACAACTATTTAACATGAAATTGAAATGACTTGAAAATTAAAGGAAATAAGCATAAATTTGAAACCGAAATTAAACCGACATTAAATCAAGGTTAAGTTCCATTACACTACTTTAAGGAAGGTTACAACATTTAAAGCTCAGAAAGACATGAAATTTAAAGAAAACTTTAAAAGATTACACTACGTGACTAATGGCTAGTCCAAAAGTGCCTTCTCCTCTCTTTCTTCTTCCTTTTATACTCCAAGCACCATATCTCACTTCTCCGATTGTTTCCCACCATAGTGAGCCATTGATCACTTGAATCATCAAACCGTCCATTTTACTTTTGGCGCCAAATATTTCAAGCGTGTTTTATCATTAAATGGAGTGGGTTGAGATAATTAAAGGAATTTGGGTGTTAGTGTGAGTGGAGGGACAAGGGGACGGATAGGTGAGGAGGGGTTGAAAAGGTTGGCAAACCATCTCGGTTTTGGTGTTACAGGAGGAAGAGGAATGCTACGATGTCGGTATTAACGCTACGGGTCCGGATTTGACTTCATGACCGAGGGTTAGTATCAAATGGGCCGGGTCATGTGGTTTGGGTTGGATTTGGGCCTAAATTGACCGGATAGTGGATTGGGTTTAGTATTAAAGGATCCGTATGGTTAAGCTTAGATAACAAGGGCCAAAAGTGTAACTTCTCCAAACTTCGTGGACTCATCATGATACTTTTCCAAACTTCATATGAGGACCAAACTTGCCATAACACAATTACACAAGGACCAAAAGTTGTATTTTATTTATATTTAAAACTTTAAAGGACCTAAAATGTAAATTTGGATTTTTTAGGGACTTGTTTTGTAATTTCCCCAAAAGTTATCAATAGAGTTCCAAATTGTAATTTATGCATAGTACAAGGGTATATTTTGTAAAATTTCCAAGTTTGAATACCCAGGGACCATTTTTGCCAATTTTGTAACTCGAGGGTAAAATTGCCATTTTGTGTAAACTTTTATCCGTGGATGTTTTGTGAACATTTTGATTTCCCAAGGACTTAAGTTGACTTTTCATTCATTTAAAACATTTAGGGACTAGTTTTGCCAATTTGTGTGACTCTGTGGACCGAAACGACATTTGTTGTGAAATTGATCATTTTCACTTGTTTTCAATCTTTTGTACCGAATCACATAAAACACATTTAAATGATATTTATAACATTTTGTGAGTCATTTGTGTGTTTTTGGTTGTTTTGTGGGTTTAAATAGTATAAAATATATGTGTATTAGACACATATCAAATCCCCACACTAAACTATTGCTAGTCCCTAGCAATCTTTTATTTAAAACTTAATGGATTTGAAAACTCTTTACCAAAAGCCATCACTCGAGTAGCCAAATGTTTCAGCTTCAAGTAAGAACCTTGGTACATCGATAACCAAATGATTTTGAGCAAATCATAAGTCAGAACGGATTTGATGTGTCTTTACCGTGCCGCACTTTCGGACTAGCCAACTCTTAGATAAATTATCGAATTATCTTTGGTGAGTCAATACCAATTATGGATTTTCCATCGCCTTTACCACAAGCCATAATCTTGCGGGCTAGCCAACTCTTCACTTTTTAGGATATGGTGAGTTGAGAACCATACAATTTTGGGCAAATTGCAAGCCATATAAACGGATTTGAGAAATTTTTACCAAGAGCCGTTTGCTCCTGGATTAGCCAATCCTTATGTGGGTTAGACATGGTGGACTGATTACCATTTGTTGTGTTTAGTACATAGTACTTCCACTAAAAAAATTTTAAAATTTTGCCATTTTGGGGGAAAAAGGGACTAAAAGGGTACATTTATGATCAAATTCGCTGAAATTTCCCCACACTTAGAAATGAATATTGTCCTCAATATTCAAAGTACTAAACTTAGAACGAAAAGATAACATTACTAGCTAAGTGTAGAAACACAACAATTATTATCTTTTCAATATTTACAATTTTCAAAGTTTTATATGTACAACATGTGGGTTATTACCCCACACTAGGTGATAGAAAGGAAAAGATGCAAATATGGGTGAAAACCCATATTGTATGGCTTGTTTTGATAACCAAGTCACTAGCTTGACTTGACCCCGAATTAAATTGTTCATGGGGAAGTCGAGTGGGATTGCCACTCACGTAATTATGAATATTCATCACTTAAGATGAGTCTAAGAATCTTAGAAAGAAACTTAGAAAGAGCGAGAAGAATATTTTTGATTTTGATTTTATAAAAGAAATGGAAAATATTTTGTATTTTTAAGTTTTATATATATATATAAAAGAGAGAAAATTCCTTACAACCGCCTCGAAAGGGAATCTGGTCCGACAGAGCTCAAGAATCAGAAATGTACCAACAACCAAATGTTGTAACCGAGGACTTATCAAACCGGGCAAGTTGTGTGCAAAGGAAAAATGTTTTTGTATTTTATATTGTTTTTAGGATGAAAATATGATATGATATATATATATTATACAAGGGATAGATATAAAACACAAGTACGTTATACGCAAAGACACCTCCAATGCAGGCGCCAAAATTTGATTCCTCCCGAACTACCTTCTTTATTTCTCCGTCACACTTATCAACCGCTTATGAACGGTCAACCGTAACAGATGATAAAAGGGCGACAAACGGGAGAGAATGGATGTTTACCAAGGATTAAAATATCCTTGGATCGCTTATGTCCCGTGAGGCGTGATATTCAATACAATGACTGTGTGTGATGAAAGGATATAGAATGTACAAAAACAGAATCGATTGACTAAAACTAGGAATGTGAATAGTAATAGCTCACACACTACGTTGTTAAAAACGCATAATCGAAACCTAAAAACGTAAAGATATACAAACGACGTTTAACATAAATTAAACGTAAACGTATAAAAACAAAACGAATATAACTATAGTAGGGATTTGCATGTCTAGGCGACTTAAATGCAAATTAAATAAAATTTAAATATTTAACTATAATTTACAAATATTATGAAAGTAAGGAAAACTTAAAAACTAAAACAACAAATACATATTTACATATGTAATAATTACACAAACAAAATAAAACAGGAAAAGGAAAATAAATAATTATACTAAAGAAACTAAAACATATAAAAATTTTGAAGTCATTTTAATTCTATTCTTACAATTGTTTAACGATTAAAATCTAAAAATTTACGTTTACTGAATTTTATGTAAACGTACAAAATAAAAAACGTGAATTTAGTCCAATACAACTCTTACAAATGTAAAAATTATATTTTCAGAATTCTAAAAAGATAAGAAAATTATTAGAAAATTAAAATAAATTTTCACACTATTAAATTAATTAATATAAATTAAAAATGAATTAAATGTATTTAATAATGAATTAAATAATAAGAAAATCTAAAATTAACTTAAATAAATGAAATAAAGAATTTGAAAAATCTAAAATATCATAAAATAATTAATGAAACTGAAAATGTATTTTTTTACATAAATATACTATTTATTATTAATTATTTACTATTATTAAGTATTAAAATCTATTATTGATTTATTAAAAATATTAAATGATTAAAGAAAAATCTGAAACTTTTTACAAATTTATAAAATAAATCTAGGAATCTAAGAAAAATATAAAATGGTAGCTTATGTGCAAAAATAAGCTAATGGGCAAAGCTCCAAATAAGCTATTACCTTAGCTTGAAAAGTGACTCTTTTAGCTTTTCTGCTTTTACGGACTTATTTACTACTAATATTATACATGTGTGAAGAAAATGGAACTGCAAACTAAGAAATAAGTCGATCATAAGCTTATGAGTTATTCGATTGAGCTTATGGGCTCACAAAGGACTCATAAGCTCACAATAAGCTTGAAAAAGCTATAAAATGGAAATAAAAGGTAAAAGTATAAATGTACAAGTATTATATACATATATGAACAAGCTTGAGCACTGGAATTAACTTAAAAGCTTAAAATAAGCAAATAAGCAAATCCATATAACCACAGATCCAAACAAATTTGCAATTATTTAGAAAGGTAATTTAAGCTTAAGGAATAAGCTGAAAAAGCCAGACTAAAAATTGGAGTAGCAAGATGGGCTGGTTGACTCTTCAAAAAGCCAAAGGTCAACCTGTGAGAATCACAGATGAGCTTTTGAGAGGCTTATGAAAAGCTACTGACCACCGCCACTCAACTGAGCCATTGGTGCTAAGTAATGGGACAAAACTAAAACATGTTGCGACCCTATTGAATGAGCTACAAGCTTGGATTTAAGCACATGATCAAAAGTTGGCTTGCTAGGCTTCCTAAAAGCCAAGCCACACAGTGCCGTTGATCACTAATGAGCTTGTGAGAGCTTGAAGGAATGAGGTAAATGGACCGCATAAGCGATCCATTGTTGTGAATGAGCAAACATACAAGCTCTTAATTACTTATCAAATAAGCTCTAATAAGCTCAACTCACATTGAGACATTGATATGGATAGCTTGGCCTTGTGAAAAGCCAAATGTCACAAACTCAAGCTCGATGAGGGCTTGTTAAAAGCTTGAAGAATCAACTCACTTCACCGCTTGCTTCAAAGAAGTGAGTAGATGGAACAAAAAGTTGGGGTGTAATAAGCTACCTGATTAAGCTAATAAAAGAAAACAAGCATACACATAACCAAATAGCCACCAGGGCAACACTTAACAACAACAAACACAGGCAAAAATCCAATATTCACCAAGCTACAAGCTTGTGAAAATGGACTTGTGAACCTGATACAGGGCAAAAACAGGTATAAATAAGCTAAGAATTAAGCACTTAAACATGGTATACAAAAATTAACAAGAATACATTTAACAATACTAGCAACAAAACTATAAAACCCTAAAAGGATTAAGCATGAAACTAAATAACAAAGCTATAACAACATTCTCTATACATTCAAAAACCTGAAAAACAACATTTTGACTTTTTACGTTTATGATCAAAGTTGACTTAGCTCAACTTTGATCTGAATCTATCAAACAAATATGTTATATAAAGCTATAATAACAAGAAATTAACAAAGGTTAACAACATTCAAACACATAAATGGAATTTGGACATATGAATTGCAACAGACACAAAATTAAGACAGTTAAAAAGTAATTTTGACTTAATACTAAACAAAGCATGATAATGAGTATTTAAGCGAGTTATAGGACCAAGAGTGAAGCACAATAAAACAAGAACAACTTCATACATGACCTCTAACCAATATTGTACAACATCCATACAAAGGAAAACGGAGGAAATTTGTAAATGAAAATGCATGCAAAAGACATAATCATCAAGCCTAAATGGTTGTCAAACCATCCAATAACCTAATGATCATACAGTGTGAATAATCATCACAAGTCATCTCAATCTCCTAAGTCATTCCCAATCCAAACAGTCCTTAATGATCACTTGTCACATGATTCTTAAGGTTTTCAATGAAAATGAGCATGAGCTCGAATCCAAACATCATATTAACATATAACAAGAACAATTGAACGTAAAAACAACACTTATAACAACAATCCAACAAAGATCACTCATGATCCATTTATATAGTGAAAAATGAAATCTTAGCAACTTTGAAATACCAAACATAAACATATAATATTAAAGTTTAAAACATTTAATAACAACAAATAAGCATAAAATAACAAGATCTAAGCAGATAATACACAAGAACAAGAGATTGAAAATAATGAGAAAGATGCTTACAAGATGCGTAAACCGAGAAACATGGAACCAAGGACAAGGTTACACCCAATAGCTTCCCATCAAGCTCCTAATACCCTTAGCAATCCACATTTACCATCGCTTCATCATCTTCTTCATGATCACACTATTTTTATTTTTCAACTATTTTCTATTTTTTAGTATTTTTGGTTTTAAAAGACTATAACCGAATTAATGGTTCTAAAAGCTTAACAAGCTTTGTCGAGCTTATATGGCTTATAGAGTCCATTAAACAACTATTTAACATGAAATTGAAATGACTTGAAAATTAAAGGAAATAAGCATAAATTTGAAACCGAAATTAAACCGACATTAAACGAAGGTTAAGTTCCATTACACTACTTTAAGGAAGGTTACAACATTTAAAATCAGAAAAGACATGAAATTTAAAGAAAGCTTTAAAAGATTACACTACGTGACTAATGGCTAGTCCAAAAGTGCCTTCTCCTCTCTTTCTTCTTCCTTTTATACTCCAAGCACCATATCTCACTTCTCCGATTGTTTCCACCATAGCCGAGCCATTGGATCACTTGGAATCATCAAACCGCCCATTTTACTTTTGGCGCCAAATATTTCAAGGTGTTTTATCATTAAATGGAGTGGGTTGAGATAATTAAAGGAATTTGGGTGTTAGTGTGAGTGGAGGGACAAGGGGATGGATAGGTGAGGAGGGGTTGAAAAGGTTGGCAAACCATCTCGGTTTTGGTGTTACAGGGAGGAAGAGGAATGCTACAGACTCGGGTATTAACGCCACGGGGTCTGGATTTGACTTTCTTTGACCGAGGGTTAGTATCAAATGGGCCGGGTCATGTGGTTTGGGTAGGATTTGGGCCTAGTGGATTGGATAGTGGATTGGGTTTAGTATTAAAGGATCCGTATGGTTAAGCTTAGATAACAAGGGCCAAAGTGTAACTTCTCCAAACTTCGTGGACTCATCATGATACTTTTCCAAACTTCATATGAGGACCAAACTTGCCATAACACAATTACACAAGGACCAAAAGTTGTATTTTATTTATATTTAAAACTTTAAAGGACCTAAATTGTAAATTTGGATTTTTAGGGACTTGTTTTGTAATTTCCCAAAAGTTATCAATAGAGTTCCAAATTGTAATTTATGCATAGTACAAGGGTATATTTTGTAAAATTTCCAAGTTTGAATACCAGGGACCATTTTGCCAATTTTGTAACTCGAGGGGTAAAATTGCCATTTTGTGTAAACTTTTATCCAGGATGTTTTGTGAACATTTTGATTTCCCAAGGACTTAAGTTGACTTTTCATTCATTTAAAACATTTAGGGACTAGTTTTGCCAATTTGTGTGACTCAGTGGACCTGAAACGACATTTGTTGTGAAATTGATCATTTTTCACTTGTTTTCAATCTTTTGTACTGAATCACATAAAACACATTTAAATGATATTTATAACATTTTGTGAGTCATTTGTGTGTTTTGGTTGTTTTGTGGGTTTAAATAGTATAAAATATATGTGTAATTAGACACATATCACATAGTTATGTCATCTTGTTGTGCTCAAATCCTATGGACGAGATCTCAATTAATCCGACCATGGCTTTGAATTCAACAAAATTCCTCCAGACTTGTGATAATAAAAGTGAACAAGTGGAAAAGGTGTGGTTGAACTCTACTTTGTGAGGATCAATACCACCAGCGTACATCTTCACCAAAGCTCTTCCTAGAGAACGCTTTGAGTTTATCCTTCCACGCCTTGGCCTAAAGAGTTTACAACCGAAACACTCAAGCGCCTTCAAGAGGAAGACGAGGAGTAAAGGTCTTTATTCATCTATCTCTTGTATATATTTATTCAAAAGCAAAATACAAAATTTGAAAACCCACAAAAGAAAATATAAAAATATAAAATTCCCAAAAATCCATAAAAATGAGAAAATCTTAAAAAATTCCTAAAAAATATTGTTATTTTGTCATGTTTTTCCTTATTCGATATCATCTACGGACTTTGTGTTGACACTCAAAGAATGTCACGGGTTTTTAGATGTTCTTCGAATGCACATAGTTTTTTTTGTTCTTAAAAAAAAAAAAAAAAAAAAAGAAAGAGGCGGAGAAAAATAATGGTTTATTGTCATTTCAGGCAGTAACCCGTTTTTAAAGTAAAGAACAGAGCCATGCTTTATCTTATTTTCCAAATCTCATGCTCTGATTCTTAAAACAAAGGTTTGTCATCTAAAAGACAAATGCTTATCCTTCCAAATATTTTTCCGTCTAATGATTCTTCCGAAAATATTTGCCATCTAATGAAAACTAAATTGCTTTGAAAATACCTCGTACTCTACTACTGTAAATCATTTGTGCTTATCATCCGTCAAAATCTCTATCTCTCAATCAACAACTTGTGTCATTGATCGAGGGGAGAATGATTTTATTCGAATTAAAAGGTTATTTTTCAAACAATTGGCACGTAAATGAGCAAGGTTTATTGTTGAAAAATCAAAAGGAATAATGTTTTATACATTGATTCAAGACCTTTACTAATATTATGTTTTCAAAAGACAATCATGCATGTTTAATCAATGGAGTTTAAAGTCTCAAAATCCGATCCTTATCGCTTAAAATGTTTTCATAATCAAGTCACAATTCTCCTTAAAAGTTTTCAAAATCAATTTAAATCTACGAGATCACAAATCTCAAATGATTTGATAATTGTGATCGGGGTGAATTTGTGAGTTAAATTGGATTAAACCGATAATTCAAGAAATGGTTTTATAAGTATGTACAAGCTCTCCTTCCCACATGTGCCAAACGATTTCAAATTTTCCATGCACATGTTGAGGGGGAGCATCTATCTTAAACCACAAAGATCCGAAACGTGATTATTTTAGTTCAATGTGCGCCTTTTCTCTAGTATGTGCAAAACTCTTTCAAACCTCGAGGCACATATTGAGGGGAGCAAAATTTTGAAAACCTCATCCTTCCCAAAATGCATTTTCCACTTAATTTTATTAGGAAGTGATGTTGATATATGTTAGATACTAGAAATCAAAGAAGTTAATTCTTCCTCTTGCCTCCGTGTGCTAAAAGATTTCAAACATATGAAGCACATGTTGAGGGGAGCTCTTTTCCAAAATTATCAAAACAATTCGATACAAAATGCTTTGATAATATATCACAAGTATCTGGATTGATTTTCAAATGGTTTTCAATTGGTTCCAATGGCAGATGAACAATACTCCCTCCGTCTTAAATTTATTGTCAGGAGACAAGAAGCACAAAAATTAATAAAAGTGTGACCACTATAACTCTCAACCACTTAAATGGAATATTCCCTCATTATATTCTCTTTTTCTTACTAAAATGGGTAAGTGGACAATTAATTTGAGACATCCATAAAAGGAAATATGGACAATAAATATGAGACGGAGGGAGTACCAAATAGACCGACCAACTTTATTTTATGTATGGTGATATAAGGATGATAAGGTTAGGTATTTGTTCCCATGATCCGCTGTAACCTGAGGGATCTACCAGGACAATCCACTAGATAGTGTAGAGTCCTTAGGTATGATGAAAAAAGGAGAAAAGTGAGTTATGGGAAGAGTGCGGATCGAGAATGAGCTAGTATTGGATTAAACCCAACAAGGTTCTAGTAATGAAGTCTCGGTAAGCAATCAAGGGGTTGAAGAATGAAAAGAATTGAATGTGAAAAGGGTGAAAAGAAATAGCCTCCATTTATTCAACCTTAGGGCGTAAACCGGGTTCAATTCATACGCCATTGGTGGTTACCAAGGTAACACCAAGATTGAAGACAAGACGTCATGGACCCAAAGGACGACCGCACTACAACTTCCCAAGCCACTCAAGTTCTGTTAAATGGACTTGTTTCATTCTCATGGGGAACCGACATAATCTATCGACTTTCTCCTAGAGTTTGTTGATATTGAAGAAGGAGACCCTCTCCCTAGTCTTCAAAATAGGAACCAAATATGCACAATTGAGTCTAGAGCCACGAGATCATCAATAAATCTCATTAGGACACTTTCAATGAAGACTCTCTGCTTTTACACAATGTGGAAAGAGATTATATCTTGAGTCCCACGATTATCCTTGTGGTATTGCCGTAACATCCGAGTGATATGTAAACCTATTCACAATGAAGATGGAAAGCCTTCGAGCCAACATTTACCAAGCTCTGGTAGGTGGCATGTGAGATCTATTCAATAGATCAACCATGTGACAACCGAATGTAAACAATGGGCGATTCAATCTTTGAATCAATCTCGTTCAGTTATGGATTGACAGATACCTTTGAAAACCGGTCATTGTGCTTAAAACTCTTTCTTTAGCACATCGACCGTATACGATTATTTCAAATCAAAAGGTGTTTATGATTGATAATTGATCTTCATTAAAATCTTTGTTGTATTGCAAAACAATTTCTATTGAGCAATACACGATTTTTTTCAAATATCTTTTATCAATCGGTGAATCTCAATTACCGGTTCACTCACTCCGTGTTGTCTTCTTTGAGACGCTCGATTTGAGAACAATTAGAGCAACAAGAAACCTCGTCAAGGAAATTCTTCGAATTATACCGATCACAGCGATGCGTGTCGATCAACGGGAACCATGGGCCGTGTACCTCAATTCAACGAAGTGATCAAAGACACTTTCGCACTTTATTGCTAATCGTTGTATGCAAGTACGCTGATGTTTGTGTTAGGTCACTAGTTTTACAAACACAAGTAATATAGAAAGAGGTAAGGCGATTGAACAAGCAAACCAAACACACACACACAATATTAAGGACGGTTATGCGTAGGTATGTGAAAGAGAGAATAACTTGAACAACCAACCTTCAAATGAAGGTTTACATAAGGTATTTATAGGAGGAAAGCTAGGGCAACACTCCTAGTTTCCATCCTTTCTTAAATGGGCTTGGGCCTAAGCTCATGGGCCTTCTACATAAGCTTAAGACTAATAACAAACATAAAGGCCATAATAAAGCTAACTATTACATATTAATTACTAACACTTGATTATGGTTTAGAGTGATTCCAACAATCTCCCCTCAAGTGTTGGTGATGAATGGTGAAGGCGTTGATGTAATAGTAGCTCGACGCCTTCGACATTCTTCTTTCTTGTGAGAAGAATTGCCTTGATTCGAACAATCTCCCAGTAGAGAGATAGTTGTCTTTGAACAGCTTATGCTTTGACGTCATCTTTAACTTTGTTCTTTGATCATTGTTCTTTGTGGTGAAAGTGATAGTATGTTGTTGTCTCGTGATCAAGTCTCGCCTCAGTTCTGCTTTGTTGCTCCAAAGATTCCACGTCATTCTTCAACATGCTCACACGCCTTTGACGTTGGAATTCAATACCGATGAAGTTCTTTAAGTCTTTAACTTTGTAGATTCTTTGGTTTGATGAAGAATCATTCTGATCTTGTATTGCTTTTGAATAGAACTTCCATTAGTGATGATGTTGGCGTGAGCATGAGAAGAATCAAGACGATCATCCCGCTCCCGAGCTTCCATAAGAAGAAAACATTTCAAAAGGTTAGTAATAAGCGGATTCCGCACTTACAAGTTTGAACTTGAGAGTGTTAACGATAGTGTGAAAACACAACTCTAATTCTTACAAAGGCCGCTTCTGAACCGAGTCCCACAAGTGAGATAACGCGATGTACCAAGTACATCTACAGTCAGATGAGATCGCCGAGGTACACCAAGCATCACCTCACGATCAGACCGTTTGAGACACACCGCGTAATTCACGGGAGTTACCGAATGACTTCTTCGCCGTGGTCGTTGATGTTGACCACGGCAGGAGTTTCCATTCAATCACCGAGGATCATAGTTGTGAACCTCTCATAAATGTTCTAGACAGATTGCTAAGATCGGTGAAGGACTCGATATGAACCATCGATAATCTTATTTGGTGATCAACAAGTGATGAAATGTCAAGTGTTCCTAAGAGATCTTTTGATGAATCTCGTGGCTCTAGACTCAATAGTGCTTTTGGTTTTCCCGAGCGGAGACTAGGGAGAGGTCTCCTTCTTCAATATAAGCGATCTCTAAGAGAAAGCCAATAGTTTACGTGAGGGTTCCTCAGAAGAATGAAACAAGCTTACGAGAGAAACTTGAGTGGCTAAGAAGGTTTAGTGCATGCGCCACCGGGTCCATGACGACTTTTAATCTTCAATACCGGCGCCACTAAGTGACAACCAAGAGTATATGAATTGAACCCGTGTCCGCCTAAGTTGAATAACTGGAGGGCTATTTCTTTTCACCCTTTTCATTGCATTTCTTTTGATTCTTTGTTAGGAATTAGAAATTCCCGTAGTAAAGAGTCGGTCACCTCAAGTATATGTAATCGTTAGAAAGCTCGTAGTCGTAGTTCTTTAAGTTAAGTAGTAATTTAGTTAAGTAACACCGTGGAGGACGGACGGGTCTTTACCCATCGTATGCCCGATCCACACCCAAAGTGTGGCGAGTTATGTAAGACTATAAATACTCTCTACCTTCCAAGGTAGAGAGTTGGAGCTCATAATAATATCTTTCACTTTCTCTCACTAAGTTCTCTAAACCTCTAACTTTCTCTCTAGAATTCCATCTATATGCTACTTTGTGTTATGGTTTGATGTGTATGTGAAAAGTTATATCCTACAATTGGTATCGAGAGCCATGGTTAGATCATATCTTGCACATCTTTGGATTTCTAGTGGTTTTAGGTGGTTTTGAGTTTGAAAAGTTTAGTGGTTTTTGCATCATTTGGTTGATTTCTTGTGTTAAAGTTTGATTTTGTTGGTACTTTTATGTTTAGAATCATCACAAGTGTTTAGGTTTTCATTTGGTAAGCTTGAATCATCTTGGTTGGGTTGTTTTGGATTGAAAATGATGTTTATATGGTTTTTCAAGCTAGCGACTTAGCTCACTGAGTATTTTCTTGGTAGCGACTTGCTTCACATTTTGTAGCGACTTACGGTGTTGGAGCTAGCGAGTTAGATCTAGCGAGTTAAAGTACAAGTAGTGGACCTCCACCACGAGTAGCGACTGGTGGTAGCGACTTGGTCTCAGAGCGAGTTGCTCTTTAGCGACTTGTATCTCTAGCGACTTGTGTAGCTTAATTGCTACCAAAATTTGGCTAGCGACTTGGTCTCAGCATGGCGAGTTACTACTTAGCGACTTGCTTTCTATCTAGCGACTTGGGATTCTAGCGACTTAGTCGCTCTAGCGAATTAAGAGTTAGCGACTTAGTGCATTATCTTCTAGCGACTTAGTGCATAATCTTCTAGCGACTTGAGTGATTGTTTACGGTTTTCTTGATTTAGTAAAATCCCGTGAAAGAATCTATTTCCGGTTTAATCATAGAGTTATAAAATCCGTGATAACTGTTAACATGTCTACCAACGTCCCTACCGCCATCTCCATCTGCTGTCGAGGATGTACAAGCAATGGCTCGTATACTCGCCCACCCATGCTTGATGAATCGACTACGATTCTTGGGCTCAACGAATCGATTATATTGCCTTGAAAGGAAAATGGTGTCAACATTCTCAAATCCATTGATGAAGGACCATATCGAGTTGAGACGACTAGAGACATACTTGATACTAATGAAGATGGTACTCTGCTACGGAATGGATGACCTAAGATGTATGATGAGCTTGATGATAAGGAGAAAAGAGATTCGATGCAAATATCGTGGCTTCAAACATTGTTCTTCAAGGTCTTCCTAAAGACATCTACAAGTCGATCAATCATAACACCGATGCAAAGGCGCTTTGGGATAATGTAAAGATGCTTCTCTCGTGATCGAATTAACTATGGAAGACAGAGAATCCCAACTCTATGACGAATTTGAGCACTTCAAGATGAAACCGATGAGAATGTCTATGAGTACTATGTGAGATTTCATAAGTTAGTGAATGACATGAGGAACATCGAATGACTATGCCTAACATTCACCGAACTCAAAGTTTGTGAACAACATGAATCCCGAATGGCACAAGTTTGTCACACCGTGAAGCTCACCAAAGGATTGAAGAATACAAACTATGAGCAACTCTATGCCTTCCTCCTTCGTAATGAGAGACATGCCATGTTTGAAAAATAGATTCTCAATCGCTTCAAAACCAACCAGGAGAGACAAGCTCGCCTAATGACTCAACAACTTTTCTACTCAAACATCGGAATCACAACCAAAGCATCACAAGTCATACCCTTGGGTAATGGTAATCACAAACTCATTCCCGATCCTATGTTCAAACAAGTCGATGCCGATGCACACGCTGGTAACATCATTAATCAACTAGCTCTTCTCATTAGTCAAAACATGAATTCTCTCCCACAAACCAACAACAACCTCGAATCGCATCTAACCCACATAATCAAGCCACCGTTAAAGATGGAAGGATCGAGTGCAACCAGCTCAGAAAGACAAGATGATCGGGGAAGAGGTGGAGCCGGGAGAGGTTATGTTGGCAACCGTAATCGAGGAAGAAATGGAAACCAAGGTCAAGCTAAGCCAATCAAATGCTATAACCGTGGTGGTGAAGGACACATTGCTAGGAACCGCACATCTCCAAAGCGCCCATGTATCGCCGACATTTCGTAGATAAGATGTTGCCGGCACAAGCTCGTGACAATGGTGCCGCATTGATGAAGAGGAATTGTTGTTTCTTCTCGAGGGCAATGCCAAGACCTATGATGCGATGTGGATGAGCACTTATTCAGAGATAGGTCACAATCATCGAATGCCTTTCAAGTCACCGACCGTGATGCATACGACTGATGTAGATGATGGACCCATCGCACACACAATTTTCATGGCTAGCATTTCTCCAATGGTATCTCCCAAGGTCTCTTCTTCACCACAAGCTAGCACATCCAAGGACAAACTCATCTCGCAGGTATTAAAACTATACGATGATGTCGATGTGCAACAGATGCATGACAAAGTACAATCAATCGAAACTATTGAATCAAATATTGAAAATATGGGTAATAACAATATTGTCCCATACGATCAATATGTGAAACAAAGTGAAAGTGAAGTTGTACCAAGTGATGCATCTTCCGCAATCAACAATGACTATGTCTTTGATGATTACACCGCATGTGCCCCGATGATTCCATAATTTCAACTAAATGCCTATAAGGAACGTGTTGCTATTTATGAACAACGCAAAATTTGAGTTGACCACTCGTGAGCGGAAATGGATGTCCAAGTGAGTACAAGAATTAGAAAAGTAAGTTTAGAGAAGAAGTATTGAAACAAGAATTAAATTCCTTGCAAGAAAAACTTTCTAAAACAAATTAAGCAAAACAAGAACTTCAAGAAAATGTGAAAATGCTTAAGCAAGAATTTAATGCAAAGGAATCAAAACTCTTGAGAGATTTTTCTAATCAAAACTTTGAAAACAAACTTGAAAACAAGTCGTACATACAAGGAAACACAATTCGATCGCTCACATGGTCACTAAACATCGAGTCTTAAGTGATAAGCATAGCATTCCCTTGTTGAGGAACCAAATCCAGAGGTAATTAAAAGGCTAGAAATGCTCATAAGGTGCTTTATGATGGTAATGAAACCTTAAGCCTAGGCGTAAACCTAGTTGCGTTGAGTGCACCGAGGAAGATAAGAAATCAAATGAAATCACTAGGGAAAAATGAATAAGAAACAAAATGATCCCAAATGCAAAGAGAAAACATAATTATCACTCCTCCCGATTACAAGAAGGAAAACTGGATTCCTTGAACAAGTTTAAGCCTCGACTTTGTTGACTCCGAACAAGTCTTCTCGAAAAAGGATTTAGATAAGCGTAAAGCGGAAAATATTGTTGAAACAAACCTCCCTTAGGAAAATGCCTAGAGCGATCGTATCCTCCTAATACACCAATGCATCTTGTACCTAGAACAATTTCCACTAAAAGCAAGACATTAATTAGTCAATACGTTATATTTCAACTATTTGTTGATTTTGAGAAAACTTGCAAGAAAAGGATCACACCCACGTGTATAATCAAGGAGAAAGGGTTTTGAACAAATGAAAGAATGTTATTTAATCGAGGTCATGCCCTTCTTTAAACTTCTAAAAGATCACTTTGAGAGTCTTAAAAGGGATAGAAACCGATATTAAGGAATGGAAAAGGAATTTGATGCAATGGTTGTTGAAGTTAGTGACTATGAGCGCAATCAAATATAATGAGATTGAGAGAAAGAACTCGCATACATTAAATGAGAATCTTATTATCGAATGTGTTGCTCAAGATGTCTTTTTCATCGCTTCAAATTGCTCTATTAATGCTTCCAAATTTCATGAACTATCTCGGGCCCCGAAAGTCTCCCATGATCTTGTCATTGAGCTTGAAAAACTAATTCTAAACTAAATGAGAAAATTGAACCGATGATCACGACAATTTGGTTAAACATTTTTCTAAACTAGAAGTTGAGTATTTTAATCTACAACTAAACTATCAACATCTCAAAGAAAATGTCAAAACTTCAAATATCAAGACATCTTCGATGCTCCGTAGTTTGATGCGCTTTTCAAATAAACAAACGAGATGAACAGATTCAAGCTCAAGTAACACGATCGTAAAGTTGAAAGCCCAAATCTCTCAATTAAAGGGTCAAACGAACAATATGACAGCTCCTAAATGCCTCCTCCTTTAGATTCTCGAATTCTCAAACGCTTCATCTTCAAAACCTAGTAAATGCTTTACAAAAGGAAAACGAAAGTTTCCTAGAAGAAAATGAAAAGGTTAAACGTCATTTCAATGAGTTATTTGAATCAATTAAAGTCACTCAGTAACAAAAACAACGAACAAATAACTTCATTGCAAAAGGAAATTGAGAATCAAGAGTCGTAAAAGGAAAATGCCAATGACCAATGGGGAGAATGTTGTATCAAAGGTTCACTCTTGTAATAAATATGCTTTATCCGTGACATATGTCCCTCCTCATCTAAGGAACAACAAACTTGCCATTCAAACATACTTCTCATCCCTTAAGGATTGCCTAGAATGTCTCATGTGAGATTGTTGAAGAGGATAAGCTAGAGAAACCTCATGATAATGCAATTGGACATGCATGCTTATATGCCAAACGATCTCAAGAAATCTTAGAATGCTTGATCACAATATGCCCAAAGACATTAGGTGAGAGAGTTAACCCTTTGATTCCATGCTCAATGCTTAAGGCCAAATATGATATGCACTCAATTCCCAATGTTTTGAATGTGAACCGTAGTGTACCCTTGAGTAGTTCAGATTCTAGATCTGTCAATGCTAAGAGAGAGAACTCAAAGATGCCTTCTAGGAGTACTAATCTCAAGACTCTAGTTTTAAGAAAGTGAACCTTAGTGCACCGCATGTAGTTCAGATCCCAAAGACATCTAAACAGTGGTGCAAAGAGTAGTAAAACAAACTAATGTTCCCATTCCCTCTACAGAGTAATCATGACATTAAAGGGAGCAGTCAAAGTCTCAAGACAATACAAGGAATGATAGGACCTCTCAAGCTAAGAATGTGCACCGGAAGAGAGAAAGAACAATCTAGGAACTTTAAGCTTGAATTGAATAAAACGAATCGTGTTGATTCTAGTATTAGCCATAGGCGCATCGTAATTAATTCAATTCGATACTACTTGCAAACCTTGTAATCGATGATCGCTTGAATTCGCTTTCTAATCATGAATGTGGTGTCAATGTTTTGCCTAATGATGTTAATTGTCCAGCTTAATATTGTTAATGCTAAAATTCATGCTAAAAGGGCTAAAAGGCAAAAGCGAAAGAAAGTTAGAAAACAATGGAAACCCACAGAAGAACATTCAGCAGAATAGGCTTTTATTGGATACCATTGGTCATAAGACTAATCGATAATGCCCACTAGAAAATGGATGCCTCACCGGTAGAACTATTCCCTTAAGAAGTGGTCACACCGTAAATGTGGCTAATACGTACACTAGCATTGCATCTATTCACAATGATTCCATTACCTCACTTTCTCGATATGAATGCTTCTATTTCGATGCGGGGTGGTCCAACCATTGTAACTAACCAAATGGAACCCATTCTTGCATGGGGATCCCAATTATCCAGCTTATCCATTCTTGTCTCGTGTTCAACCGCAGATCGCTCAAATCGCTCGTGGTACCGGACTCAGTCGCTCCAAGCATATGACCGGAGATCGGTCGCGCTCATGAACTTCGTGAGCAAATTCATCGGACCGTTAGATTTGGTAATGATCATTTCAAGCTATTATGGGTTATGGAGATTATGTTGTTGGTGATAGTGTCATCTCTAGAGTGTATTATGTGGAAGGTTTAGGTCATAACTGCTCTCTCTGGTCAATTCGTGATTCGATCTAGAAGTAGCCTTCTAAAACATACCGCTTTGTTAGAGATCTTAATGGTAAGGAACTGCTGAAAGGAACTCGTGGCTCAAACCTTTACACCATCTCTATCGATGACATGATGAGGGCCTCCAATCGCTTGTTATCTAAGGCTTCAAAACAAAGTCATGGTTATGGCATCGCTGCCTCAATCACTTGAACTTCGCACCATCAACGATCTTTCCGTAAAGGACTTAGTTGTAGGTTTACCTAGACTAAAGTATGAAAAGGATCATCTTTGTTCAAGATGTCAATTGGGAAAAAGCAAGAAGTATGCCCATAAACCCAAACCTACTAACTCGTCACGTAAGTTCTTCATATGATTCATATGGATTTATGTGACCAATGAGGGTGCAGAATATCTTTGGGAAGAAATATGTGTTAGTTGTGGTTGATGATTACCTAGATTCACCGGTCAAGTTCTTAAGGACAAAGGATGAATCTCCGATATCATCATCAAACTCATCAAACAACCGCAGTTCGACTAAACAAAACCGCCGTAATTATCGTAATGCATAATGGAACCGAGTTTGTCAACAAACAACTTAGTGAATTCTATGAAAGCGTTGGAATCACCCATCAAAGAAGTGTTCCACGAACCCTCAATGTAACGGTGTAGTTGAAAGACGAAATCGCACTTTGTTGAAGTCGCTAGAACAATGCCGATCTACTCAAAGGTTCCAATGTTTCTCCGGGTCAAGCAATTGCCACCGCATGCTACACACAAAATCGCTCCCCGATTCACACTATTCATGGAAAACCCCATATGAACTTGTCCACAACAAAAACCTAATCTATCTTTCCTTCGTGTGTTTGGTGCATTGTGCTACCCAACTAATGAGGGTCAAGACTTAGGCAAACTCAGGGCCAAAGTCGACATTGGAGTATTTGTAGGATATGCATCAAACAAAAGGGATACCGAATCTACAACAAAAGAACCCGAAATATCATGGAAACAATTCACGCTACGCTTGATGAGTCGACGGTCAAATGGCTCCTGGACACTCCACTCAGACCCGCACTTCAAAACAAATTCCCATTGGATCATCTCTTGTTCCAAACTCCTCTCAAGAAACTCCATATGTACCTCCATCTAAAGATGATGTAAAGAAATTGTTTGATCCTATGTTTGATGAACTGTATGATTCAATTACTAATGAGGTGCTGATCCCTACAACAGAGGATGCTCATATTCCGTGAATGAAGTCAATCCTTCGGCCTCAATATCTTTAAGTCAAGAAGCACCGTCACGATCCTTCGCCTCATCAACAAATCATCATTCTTCAAATGCACATCATGGAAATGTTTCGCATCAATGATGAAGTTAATCCTTTGCGACTCTCAAGATGCTCCATTTGAAAACATATTTGCTACTCCCGAATCATCATCGAACCATCTTCTTCAGAGACATCGATTCACCTACCTCGCCTCAACAACCGCCACATGAACACCTCGTAAAATGGACTCACGATCATCTATTAGACAACATCATTGGTAATCCCTCTCGTCTCAGATCAACCCGAAACAACTCGCAACCGATGCCTTGTGGTGCTTCTTCAACTCCGCACTATCTAAGATCAAACCAAAAGATGTTAAACCGCCATGAATGAAGACAATGGTTCAATGCCATGCAAGATGAAATTCATGAGTTTGATCGCCTTGATGTATGGGAGTTAGTACCGCCCAGATCGTGCTATGATTATAGCTCTAAAATGGATCTTCAAAGTAAAACTTGATGAGCATGGTGATGTGTTGAAGAACAAGGCTCGACTAGTTGCTAAAGGATATCGTCAAGAGGAGGGTATAGACTTTGAAGAATCTTTTGTTCCAGCTTGCTCGAATCGAGGCAATCGTAATCTTTCGCTAATGCCGCTAGTAAGAACATGGTAGTTTATCGATGGATGTAAAGACGGCATTTCGAACGGAGATCTTAAAGAAGTCGCTCACGCCGCCAACTCAAGGATTTGTGAATCAAGAGCATCCTACTCACGCTTATCGCTTGAAGAAGGCTCTTTACGGTTTAAAGCAAGCTCCAAGGGCATGGTATGATACATCACAAAGTTTCTTCTATCAACCGGATTCATCAAAGGAGCATTGATCCTACATTGTTCACCGTGAAGTCGTGCAAACATTTGATTCATGTTCAAATTTATGTTGATGATATTATTTTTGCCTCGATCGACCCAATGGAATGTGATCGTTTTCTAATGAAATGAGTTCAAAGTTTCAAATGTCAATGATGGGACAAATGTCATTTTTCTTGGGATTACAAATTTCTCAAAGTCCCGAGGCATTTTCATAAATCAATCTAAATATGCAATGTAAATTTTAAAGAAATTTGGATTTGATTCAAGTGACCTGCTGACACCCCATGATTGACCGAACCAAACTAGATGAGGACCTCTCGTGGATCATGATTGACCAAACGAAATATCGGTATGATTGGATCCTCGATGTATCTCAACGCTAGTAGACCGACATCTTGTTCATTGTTTGCATGTGTGCTAGATACCGTGCTAAGCCTACTAAAAAGCACCTTGAAGCGCTTAAACGGGTCTTCGGTATCTCCAAGGAACCATCAATATGGGACTATGGTACCAAGGACACCGGTATGTCACTAACGGCCTATGCGTATGCCGATCATGCAGTTGTCAAGATACACGTCAAGCACGCCGAGGTGCTCGCTTTTGGGTGATAAGCTTGTGAGTGGTCTTCAAAGAAGCAAATGAGTACTTCTATTTCCTCTACAGAGGTTGAATACATAGCCATGTCATCTTGTTGTGCTCAAATCTTATGGATGAGATCTCAATTATCCGACTATGGCTTTGAATTCAACAAAATCCTCCGCATCGTGATAATAAAGTGCTATTGCTCTCTCATGCAACAACGCTCAACACTCAAGAGCAAAGCATATCGACATTCGACATCATTTCATCGGGGAACAAGTGGAAAAGGTGTGGTGGAACTATATTTTGTGAGGTCTCGAATATCGCTTAGCGACATCTTCACCAAAGCTCTTCCAAGAGAACGCTTTGAGTTTATTCTTCCACGACTTGGCTTGAAAAGCCTTCAACCGAAACTCTCAAACGCCTTTAGCAGGAAGACGAGGAGTAAAGGTCTATCTTCATCTATCTCTTGTATATATCTATTCGAAAACAAAATACAAAATTATAAAACCTTCAAAATCAAATAGAAAAATATAAAACTTTCAAAATCCATAAAATTTGAAAAATTCGAAAAAAAATCTTCAAAAATAGTGTCATTTTGTCATGTTTTCTTTTCCGGTTCGATTATATCTACGGTCTTTGTGTTGTCATTCAAAGAATGACACGGACTTTAGATGTTGTTCAATTCTTAAAAAAAAAAAAAAAAAAAAAAAAAAAAAAATCAAAAATCAAAAAAAATTTTTGGGAGAAAGAGAAAAATGGTTTATTGTCATTTTCGTGCAATAACCCGGTTTTAAAGAAAGAACAGAGCCATGTCTTAACATGTTTTCACATTCCATGCTCGATTCTATAAACATTTATCTCATTGAAAACCAAATGCTTTGAAAAATAACTCGATCTCTATTTTTGATAATCATCGGACTTATTTGTCAAAATCTCTATCTCTCAATCAACAACCTATGTCATTGATTGAGGGGAGAATGATTTCAATTAAATCAAAAAGTTATTTGGCATTAAATTGTTTTCAAAAGATGTACATGCATGTTTTATCAATGGAGTTTAAAGTCTTAAAATCCGATCCTTATCGCTCAAACACTTTCACAATCAAGTCACAATTCTCCTTAAAGCTTTCAAAATCAATTTAATTATACGAGATCACAAATCTCAAATGATTTGATAATTGTGATCGGGGAGAATGTGATTTAAATTGGATTTAAACCGATAATTAGGTAAATGGTTTTATAAGGATGTACATGCTGTCCTTCCCACATGTGACAAACGATTTCAAATTTTCCATGCACATGTTGAGGGGAGCATCTATATTAAACCTTTGATTTGAAACGTGATCATTCATCCCATGTGCAGTTCCCTAGTATGTGCAAAACTCTTTTCAAACCTCGAGGCACATATTGAGGGGAGCAAATTTATGGAAACCTCATCCTTCCCTAAATGCTATATCTACTTGATTTGATGAGGAAGTGATGTTGATATCTTTTAGAAAATGGTAATCAAAGAAGTTAATTCTTTCTCTTGCCTCCGTGTGAAAAACATTTTCAAATACTGGATGCACATGTTGAGGGGAGTTCTCGTTTAAAAATATCAAAACAATTCAGTACAAAATGCTTTGATAATATATCACAAGTATCCGAATTGATTTTCAAATGGTTTTCAATTGGTTCCAATGGCGTATGAACAATACCAAATAGACCGACCAACTCTACTTTATGTACGGTGATATAAGGATGATAAGGTTAGGTATGTGTTCCCATGATCCGCCGTAACCGGAGGGATCTACCTGTGGATAATCCACTAGTTAGTGTAGAAGTCCTTAGGTATGATGATAAAAGGAGAAAATGAGATATGGGAAGAGTGCGGACTAAGACCGAGCTAGTATCGAATAAACCCAACAAGGTTCTAGCTATGAAGTCTCGTAAGCATCAAGGGTTGAAGAATTAAAAGAATTGAATGAGAAAAGGGTGAAAACAAATAGCCCTCAATTTATTCAACCTTAGGGCAAGAATCGGTTCAATTCATATGCTACCGATGGTAACATCGGTATCAAGACAAGACGTCATGGACCCAAAGGACGACCGCACTTCAACTTTCCAAACCACTCAAGTTCCTCTTAAAAGGGCTTGTTTCATTCTCACGGGAACCGACATTATCTATCGACTTTCTTAGAGATGGTTGATATTGAAGAAGGAGACCCTCTCCTAGTCTCCGTTATAGGATCCAAATATGCACAAATTGAGTCTAGAGCCACGAGATCATCAATAAATCTCATTAGGACACTTTCAATGAAGACTCTGCTTCACACAATGTGGAAAGAGAGATTATATCTTGAGTCCCACGATTATCCTTGTGGTATTGCCGTAACATCCGAGTGATGTGTTTACATATTCACAATGAAGATGGAAAGCCTCGAGCCAACATCAAACAAGCTCCTCGGTAGGTGGCATGTGAGATCTATTATATAGATCAACCATGTGACAACCGAACAAAAACAATGGGGCGATTCAATCTCTTGAATCAATCTCGTTCGTGTTATGGATTGACGGATACCTTTGAAAACCGGTCATTGTGCTTAAAAACACTTTTCTATAGCACATCGACCGTGTACTAATTTTTCAAACTAAAAGGTGTTTTATGATTGATAATTGATTTTCAATAAAACCTTCGTTGTATTGCAAAAACAATTTCTATTGAGCAATACACGATTGTTTTTCAAATCTCTTTTCATCAATCGCTGGACTTAAAATTACCGTTCACTCACCCGTGTTGTCTTCTTTGAGATGTTCGGTTTGAGAACAAATAGAACAATTGCGAAACCCCGTCAAGGAAATTCTTCGAATTATACCGATCACAGCAAGACATGTACCGATCAACGGGAACCGTGGGCGTGTACTCAATTCAACGAAGTGATCAAAGACACTTTCGTGCGATTTATTGCTAATCGTTGTATGCGTGTACAACCGACGCTTGCGGTGATCGTAATGAAGCGGTCAATCCATAGCCGCATGCTCACTTAACACATTCAACTCAAAGAAATCATGATTAGTGCATCAATGACTCGATATTCTCACTCCATGCTTCGCCACGCCGCCAATATCATGAATCAACTAAAGCTTCCGCTACTCGATGAGAAGATTTCATGACCCGTATGTGAGCATGTCGGTCCTAAAGTCACAACACCATAAAGGATGTCATAGAGATTTTTGATAGTGATGATCTCAAAAGATGGCTCAAAATTATTATCACGTGGATCAAGAAAGACCTCCACTTGGATTATCCATACATGCAATGTGAAGAATCAATGACTACGAGCTTAGGTGCAAAGGACTACATCAAGAATGCAAGATCAATTGTTAATGTATTATCTATTTGTATTCTATGTAATTTTGGTATATGATTGAGGTGACCTCCTTGGGAGATTGTTAGGAATTAGAAATTCTCAAGAGTAAAGAGTCGGTCACCTCAAGTATATGTAATCGTTAGAAAGCTCGTAGTCGTAGTTCTTTAAGTTAAGTAGTAATTTAGTTAAGTAACACCGTGGAGGACTGACGGTCTTTACCCACCGATGCCCGATCCACAGCCCAAAGTGTGGCGAGTTATGTAAGACTATAAATACTCTCTACCTTCCAAGGTAGAGAGTTGGAGCTCATAATAATATCTTTCACTTTCTCTCACTAAGTTCCCTAAACCTCTAACTTTCTCTCTCTAGAATTCCATCTATATGCTACTTTGTGTTATGGTTTGATGTGTATGTGAAAAGTTATATCCTACATTCTTCAACTCCTTCTTTCTCCGATTCTCATTTTCTCCTTTTTATAAACATACCTAAGGACTTCTAAGTACTAATTATTTGTGATGTCCTTGGGTAGATTCCTCCGGCTCTGGCGGATCATAAGACGGTTATTCCTAACCTTAGTCACCTTACAACTCCATGACTAACCTATGTTGCCATTAAAATCACAGTTGTGAAGAATCTCTCAAAGGGTTTGTAAATGAAAATCATGTTTGAACCACTGTGAGAGATAGGATTTTGCATAAATACTCCCCCTCCATATGTGCTTAAGAGTTTTAATGGTTTAAATGCACAGTGAGGAAAGAGCGCACATTTTGAATTGATCCACCGGAGATAGACAATCCCCATGAGACACGGTTACGTTGCATAGTTAAAGAGTTACATTGTCGCCTTTTAGGTGACAACTAGCTCTAATAACTACCTTGAAGGTGTAGATGTAATGAGCCATGTCTTAACATGTTTTCACATTCCATGCTCGATTCTATAAACATTTATCTCATTGAAAACCAAATGCTTTGAAAAATAACTCGATTTCTATTTTTGATAATCATCTGGACTTATTTGTCAAAATCTATCTCTCAATCAACAACCTATGTCATTGATTGAGGGGAGAATGATTTCAATTAAATCAAAAGTTATTTGGCATTAAATTGTTTTCAAAAGATGTACATGCATGTTTTATCAATGGAGTTTAAAGTCTTAAAATCCGATCCTTATCGCTCAAACACTTTCACAATCAAGTCACAATTCTCCTTAAAGCTTTCAAAATCAATTTAAATCTATACGAGATCACAAATCTCAAATGATTTGATAATTGTGATCGGGGAGAATGTGTGATTTAAATTGGATTTAAACCGATAATTAGGTAAATGGTTTTATAAGGATGTACATGTCGTCCTTCCCACATGTGACAAACGATTTCAAATTTTCCATGCACATGTTGAGGGGAGCATCTATATTAAACCTTTGATTTGAAACGTGATCATTCATCCCATGTGCGTGTTCCTCTAGTATGTGCAAAACTCTTTTCAAACCTCGAGGCACATATTGAGGGGAGCAAATTTATGGAAACCTCATCCTTCCCTAAATGCTATATCTACTTGATTTGATGAGGAAGTGATGTTGATATCTTTAGAAAATGGTAATCAAAGAAGTTAATTCTTTCTCTTGCCTCCGTGTGAAAAACATTTTCAAATCTTTGGATGCACATGTTGAGGGGAGTTCTCGTTCTAAAATATCAAAAACAATTCAGTACAAAATGCTTTGATAATATATCACAAGTATCCGAATTGATTTTCAAATGGTTTTCAATTGGTTCCAATGGCGTATGAACAATACCAAATAGACCGACCAACTCTACTTTATGTACGGTGATATAAGGATGATAAGGTTAGGTATGTGTTCCCATGATCCGCCGAACCGGAGGGATCTACCTGTGGATAATCCACTAGTTAGTGTAGAAGTCCTTAGGTATGATGATAAAAGGAGAAAATGAGATATGGGAAGAGTGCGGACTAAGACCGAGCTAGTATCGGAATAAACCCAACAAGGTTCTAGCTATGAAGTCTCGGTAAGCACTAAAGGGGTTGAAGAATTAAAAGAATTGAATGAGAAAAGGGTGAAAACAAATAGCCCTCCATTTATTCAACCTTAGGGCAAGAATCGGGTTCAATTCATATGCTACCGATGGTAACATCGGTATTGAAGACAAGACGTCATGGACCCAAAGGACGCACCGCACTTCAACTTTCCAAACCACTCAAGTTCCTCTTAAAAGGGCTTGTTTCATTCTCACGGGAACCGACATTATCTATCGACTTTCTCTTAGAGATGGTTGATATTGAAGAAGGAGACCTCTCCCTAGTCTCCGCTATAGGATCCAAATATGCACAAATTGAGTCTAGAGCCACGAGATCATCAATAAATCTCATTAGGACACTTTCAATGAAGACTCTCTGCTTCACACAATGTGGAAAGAGAGATTATATCTTGAGTCCCACGATTATCCTTGTGGTATTGCCGTAACATCCGAGTGATGTGTTTACATATTCACAATGAAGATGGAAAGCCTTCGAGCCAACATCAAACAAGCTCTCGGTAGGTGGCATGTGAGATCTATTATATAGATCAACCATGTGACAACCGAACAAAACAATGGGGCGATTCAATCTCTTGAATCAATCCTCGTTCAGTTATGGATTGACGGATACCTTTGAAAACCGGTCATTGTGCTTAAAACACTTTTCTTTAGCACATCGACCGTGTACTAATTTGTCAAACTAAAAGGTGTTTTATGATTGATAATTGATTTTCAATAAAACCTTCGTTGTATTGCAAAACAATTTCTATTGAGCAATACACGATTGTTTTTCAAATCTCTTTTCATCAATCGCTGGACTTAAAATTACCGGTTCACTCACTCGTGTTGTCTTCTTTGAGATGTTCCGGTTTGAGAACAACTAGAACACCAAAAACCCCACAAGGAAATTCTTCGAATTATACCGATCACAGCAAGACATGTATCGATCAACGGGAACCGTGGGCGTGTACTCAATTCAACGAAGTGATCAAAGACACTTTCGTGCGATTTATTACTAATCGTTGTATGCGGTACAACCGACGCTTGCAATGATCGTAATGAAGCGGTCAATCCATACCCGCATGCTCACTTAACACATTCAACTCAAAGAAATCATGATTAGTGCATCAATGACTCGATATTCTCACTCCATGCTTCGCTACCGCCAATATCATGAATCAACTAAAGCTTCCGCTACTCGATGAGAAGATTTCATGACCTGAATGTGAGCATGTCGGTCCTAAAGTCACAACACCACAAAGGATGTCATAGAGATTTTGATAGTGATGATCTCAAAAGATGGCTCAAAATTATTATCACGTGGATCAAGAAAAGACCTCCACTTGGATTATCCATACATGCAATGTGAAGAATCAATGACTACGAGCTTAGGTGCAAAGGACTACATCAAGAATGCAAGATCAATTGTTAATGTATTATCTATTTGTATTCTATGTAATTTTGGTATATGATTGAGGTGACCTCCTTGGGAGATTGTTAGGAATTAGAAATTCCAAGAGTAAAGAGTCGGTCACCTCAAGTATATGTAATCGTTAGAAAGCTCGTAGTCGTAGTTCTTTTAAGTTAAGTAGTAATTTAGTTAAGTAACACCGTGGAGGACTGGACGGGTCTTTACCCACCGTATGCCCGATCCACACCCAAAGTGTGGCGAGTTATGTAAGACTATAAATACTCTACCTTCCAAGGTAGAGAGTTGGAGCTCATAATAATATCTTTCACTACACGCCATTAAGAAATTTCTTTGTAGTTCACTATGGTAAACAACGCCAAAGGTTTGTTGGTGAGTGTATATTGTGAGAGTTGGTTGATGTCGGGAAGATCTAGTCGAGGTGGTGTGAAGTTGACACGGTTCGATAAGATTCAACCGCCAAATGAAGATCTTCTACATGTTCCTTGATGACTATGCGTCGATCAAGATGAGTAGTGACTTGATGAATTCACGTTGTACTTGGTTGAAAATTGCCTTATGCGACCTTGTACTTTAGCAAGATACATGTCTTCAATGTCGTTGATAGACAAATTCTCAAAGTCGACTTCAGAGAAAGCATAGTCCCTTTCATCTTGTCGTTTGACCACGATATTCTTAAGGAAGGTGTAGTCCCACTTAGATGATAGAACAACATGTTTGATGGCAACGATATCTTTAGTATCGAACACGTATGTTGAGACTTCCGAACCGACGACTCAGAGTAGATTCTTCTGCCCGGCAATGATGAATCCCAGACATTGCATCTCGGTCGATGCTTCCACTTTGTCGAGAACAAGTGTTTGGCACGCCCTCAATGGCTATGCGCTTTGAGTATATAGTCACTGAAATGGAAGTCTCAACGATGTAGCGATTTCCTTGAACCATCGCCACCATGTAGAAGAAATTCCGTGTCTTTGTTGAAAAAATATCCGAATGGAATCCTAGGTTCGCTTGTTTGGCCAACTGCTGGTAGAGGTCTTGACCATCGGTGTAATATGGAGGGTTGTCCCGCTTAGTGAAGTCGACGTTGCTTCGGGTTGAGCCAATCCATGTTGTTAGACATGGCTCGAGCAATGTTCTCAAGGTGATATTCAACCTCGATGGCACTTTCGAGTCGTTTTTAACAGTTGGAATGCTTCATTCTTGATGCGCTTCAACTCGGATTTTGTCATCTTCTTCACATGGAACTTTTCTTGCAAAAGGTGTGCATGCTCCAATGTATTACCGCTCACCAAATTCGAACTTCTTCGTGGTAGGGTGTTGTTAACAAGAGTAGAGAACCATTCAAATCCTTCAGCTTTATCGTCATCTAGCCATGATACGACGTCAACCATGGGTGCCTTCTTCTTCTTCTTTTCAAGGCCTAGATGATGATTCCGGTTTCGAACTTGTTTGGGAGAGGTGGGTTGTTGTAGGGCTCAAGGACCTCTTCATCGCCACCACCCGTATACTCAAAGTGATCGGCGGTTTTCGAGTCGGGGTGGTAACTCGGAATCGTCCCGAGGTTTATCTATAGAAGAACGGGAGGAGACCTTGTTGAGTAGGAGTCCGTTGGAGAGGAGGTAACATAGAAGATGATTCACCAAACTTCTTCCGATGTTTAGCTTTATCATGCTTATCCCGATCCTTGTCTTCATCTTCTCTAGGACGCTTAGACTTTTCTGCTTCGAATCTACATGCTTCTTTGAGTTGGTAGTCCAACAATGCTTGAAACAACTTTCCTTCCTCGTAAGTAAATGTCCCGCATCGTAGACATTTGTGTGACAAGCTTGGCCACCAATTCATTATCCGAGAAAACTATAGGATCGATGGATTGATTGTGACGGTTAAAGGTGTGGATCTTATGGTTTGCTTGGCTATCCGCATAAGATTCGGATATAGTTGTCCTGTAAACATCTCCTTTGTGACTTTAGGAACGATATCCGTAAGGTACTTGTTAGTGTAACCTTGGATCATTTCGCTCAGCCTCTCGACGATGACTTTTCATGAATTCTGACGAATTCCCTTTTTTTCGCATCTTGTCATTCTCATCATTTAAGTCATCGTATTTGGTTAGCAAACCAATTTAGTTTTATGTAGAGCATGTCCTTCTTTCGACTTTTGGACAACTTTTCACAATTCTTTCATGAGTCCGAGAAATCCAAGATCGAGGTGGTTTCTTCACAGATTTGGATGTTGATTTGGTTGATTTCTTTAATGGTGGTGGTGAGGAATGAGATGATGAATCGATGAGGAGGAGACATGAGGAGGCTCGGGGTCCTTAGGAGGTGCGTATATCCTCCTTGGAACGAGTTGGACCGCTGAGAAGAAAATCATCATAATTCTCTTCGTCATCTTGTCCGATTTAGCCTTTTCTTCGCCCCGAGCCTTAGCTTCTTCATCGCCTTTTCTTTCTCGCCTTATCCTTTTTGGTTCCTCAATGTTACGCTCGAGAGACACCTCCACAAGCGCTTGTTGTTGCACAAGAGTGGTGGCACCGATCCCTTATCGGTCGATTAACCGCATCGATCTGCGGTGAGGAGCAAGCAACACCACTTGATCCTCCGGCCACCCATTTGGTCTTTTGCAAATTCTTCACTTTTTGAATGTGTCTAACTAATTTAAACTTCTTCCGTAGGATTGATCCAGAGCTCTTCTTCATCTTCGAGCTTTCATCATAGGGCACAAGTGAGAGTCTTCCTTTCCTTTATCGCCTTGAGGACTTGGAGGTTTTGGCACCAAGGATTGTCATCCTTGCGCTTTGAGTAGGTAATCTCTTCATCCGTGTCAGTACCTTGAGCTTTCGTCCAAAAGCTTTCTTTCTGTTCGTGTGGGAATAGGTTCAACTTCCTTTACGGAACAATCCTTTTACGAGGAGGATTCCTTTGGGAAGCTTCCTATAACTTTCGTAACTTATCGCACTTCTAGCACTTCCTCTTCGGTTCTCCGAGTAGGAGTTCTCGAGGTTTTCATCAAGATGACCAACTTTGCCTTCTTTTACCGCTACAAGATACCTTTTGTATGTTTCAAGCTTCTTGAGTTCTTTAGATGTAAGGTGATCGGGTAATACATCACCTGTTTCTTTGTTGACGATTCCTTGATTCGATCGATAGTGTAGGTTCACCAACATGTCGTGATTGTCCGGGTCATTGAGCCTCTGTGGAATATCGATTGAGTCCAAGTGCTCTTTAGATCAAAAGCTTTGTATATCCGACATAGGAATCTTTAAGCCAAGCTTCTTGTGAAATAGCATCATGTCCTCCCATATCGATGCTTCGATTTGATGTCCTTCTTATTGATCGAGACCGTAAGATTTGCGCTCCATGAGCTTTGGATGCTCATAACCACTATCACGACCGAGACCGATTTAGTGATGATGAGGTAGAGGTTCTCCACGGTTGTGGAATGTTCTTAAGCTCCACATGAGAATGCTTAGAGATAACTCTTGAAGCTTCATCATAGCCAATATCAAGCAAGAATTGTAGAACGCCTCCTCGAGGGTGTGGCAAAGAAGTCGGTTGGCTCGATTTCGTGAATGAGAAGCACACCGCAAGTCAAGATGAGTGATGGTGACTTGTTTGTGATTAAGTGTCATCACACAAGACTTTGACCGGTGATTCTCTGCATAGAGTTCCGAATTGTCAATGTAGATTTACACAGCTGCAGAGTGTGAGAGCATGTTATGGTATGGATGATTCCTTAGAATATCCACAAGAATGAGACAAGAAGATTCTGAGCATGTGAGGGTTTCAAAGTCAACCCTAAGGTTATTCTTTCCAATCTTTCTGATAGCCATTTGGGAAGATATCGCAATAGTGAGAACCTCGTGTGCATCCACATTCATTCGAGCGACCATGTCGTGATCTCAAATAACATTAGCCAAAAGAACCAACATATCGAAAGACATAATGTTAGTCAACGTAAGGTCTTATTGTCTAGTTAATGAAAGTACAAGGTCATTGATTGTTACGAGTCCTAAGTCACTTGTTTGTCCATTAGTCCAATGACGCCGTGAAATGTTTCATGAGTTAGTTAACTTTAAGTTTTAAAGTTTATGTTATCACTTATTGTTCACAACATATCAAACATTTAAGTTTATTAGTGACATTATTGGTTTCGTGATGATATGATTAGTTTATTAACAAGTTTGTACACGTAAC
This sequence comes from Chrysanthemum lavandulifolium, assembly GCA_022545495.1. NCBI lineage: Eukaryota > Viridiplantae > Streptophyta > Magnoliopsida > Asterales > Asteraceae > Chrysanthemum > Chrysanthemum lavandulifolium. The sequence goes on from CM040238.1 coordinate 184,239,074, forward strand.
AATTCATAATGAAGGTCAATCCAGGGCTTAAGCGTAGTTTTGGCAAAGTTAAGCGTGAACAAGAATGACATACGCAGAAACGAAAGCTACGCGTAGATCTAACTTACGCCAGAAGAAATGTTACGCGTGGAAAAGGGGGCCTTATCGTGGGGCTTACGCATAGGCGATAAAGACCTTACGCTGTAAGGCTTACCGTAAGAGTAGACCTTATGCGCGAGAGTCATCGCCACGCATATCCTTCACAGGATACGCGTAGTCCCATTGTAGAACCTTATGCGTAGTAGTTACGCGTAGGATTTCTCTTACGCATAACTTCCTACGCGTAAGGTAATCCTTATGCGTAGAGTAACAAGGACCTTGATTCTGAGTTTTACGAGTAACAAGCCTGAAATAAAACATCATAACATCAATTTTGACACTTAACATTCATTCAATTACATATTTAAACATAGTTACTCATTTAAACTGTTAGGCGTAGAAACACTTACGCGTAGGTCAAAACCCTAAGGGTTATGAATTACGCATAAGAATTTTAACCATAGGATTAGCACCAATTCAATTCTGGTAGGTCATTGATGTTATGAGAGTCTAATAACGGAGTTATAACATCTGAATCGTGGTGAATCAAAAATACCCAAACTCAAGAACTTTAAACCCTAACATCCAATTTTTAATCAATGAGAGTTTCGGGTGGTTATAGAGCCCGAAAGCTTTAATTCAACATGATATAAACATAACACAACAATCTTTATGACCAAAAACCTTCACATTTGAAAATACCCAAAACCACGCATAAACCCTAATTTCTTAAAATCATTCAATTCGTGATTCTGGGCGAGTTTTGATGATTAAAACGATATCATTGAAGTATTAGAAACGTTTTGACACAATCATTTTAACCATAAACACACAATCTTGATCATGTGAACATACACATACGCGTAGTCCACATAAACAAGATTTTACAACGTTTTAGCCGTTGGATTTTTGAAAAATTCAAAACCATTGCTTAAAAACATGTTGTAAACACAAAATCACTTACAAAATGATGATCTAAAGCACGGATTTCTTGAACGAATTCTATGCGTGGGATTAGTTAGGTTAGAGTATTAAATGTGAAGTGAAATGTTAGGTGGAGAGGTGTTTTATTAAAATATCTTTAACATTTTGACAGTTTTGGTCCCTCCACCTTTTCCTTTTTCAAACAAAGCCATTTAACTTCCATTTTGGTTACCAAACAAAGATTTTAAGAAAGAAACTTGACGACACTCCCCCTCGACTTAAGAAATATTGAAAGGTTATTAATTTTAGTTCGAGGAGTGTCAGTGAACCAGAAAATTTACCACCATTGATAAAATAACCAACCGGGATATGATAACATGCAAGTACACAGATGTTTTGAAATAGTTAAGTGAAAATTTTCTCCCCCTCAACACTTGATCGTAAGAATACTGAATTTTGAAAGATTATAGTGTTGATGGAAGAAATGTACTTTCCATGTTTAGAGAAAAATAGATAGAAGAATATTTTTGTTGTTTTATCAGGTTTTATATTTTTGTATTTTGTTTTTGAAAAATGTATTTACAAAAGAGATTTTGGTGTTTGACGGTTTTTAAGACTGCTTTTAGAGGTCATCCAATTCCTCTTGAGTCAAACACCTCATACCAATCCGGTGGACCAACTCATTAAACCTAGCGGAGGCAAGGCTTTGGTGAGTAGATCCGCCAATTGGTATTCGCACCACAAAGTATAATTCAACGGTACCTTGTTCCACGTGGTCCTTGATGAAATGATAGCGTAGATCGATGTGTTTTGATTTCGTCTCGAATCGAGTTGCACGAGATCGCAATGGCACTCCGATTGTCGCAATACATCGAGATTCTCACAACACGTAACCATAGTCTTTGAGTTGTGTTCTCATCCGTATGACTTGAGCACAACACGCGGACATGGCGACATATTCTCGCTTGTTGATGACAATGATGTACAATCCTCGCTTTTTGATTGCCAAGACACCAATTTATCACCAAGAAATTGTAGAGCTCATGAAGTACTTTTCCTTGAGTCTAAGCATCCTGCGTGGTCGTCGTCAAAAGCGATTAGTTCAAAACCGAATCCTTCGGATACCGATCCCAAGTTAATGGTTCTCTTGATGTATCGGAGGATTCTTTAGCCTCGTAGAGGTGGGTTTCAGTTGGTCGCGATCGATAACAGGAGCATAGATAAACGGCAAAGACAATATCGTCTGCTAGTGTTAGATACATGAGAGACCCAATAATACTTGGTATTTGGTAGGGTCAACTAATTTCCCATGTAAATCAAATCTCAGCTTCTTGGTATGAGTCATTGGTGTGGCATAAGTATCACGTGTTTTCATTCCAAATTTGTTTAACAATTCAAGGGCATATTTGGATCGACTCAAGAAAATACCACGGGTGATTGATGAACTTGCGTCCTAGAAAGAACGAGAGTTCACCCATCATAGACATTTCAAAATTTTTCTTCATTAGTTTTGCAAAAGCGGTTGAAAACTTTTATGTGTAGACCCAAAATGATGTCATCCATGTAAATTTGAACAATTAAGATATGTGCCCGTGATATTGTATAAAAGAGTTGGGTCAACCGAACCTTTGGTGAAATTATTAGCAATGAGGAAAGATGATAGCTTATCGTACCATGCCCGAGGGGCTTGTTTGAGACCATAAAGAGCTTTGTTCGGTTTGTAGACATGGTTCGGGCATTCGGATCAACGAATCCTTCGGGTTGGTGACATAAACCGCTTTTCGCTTGTCCGCTGAGAAACGCAGCTTTGACATCCATTTGAAAGACCGTCATGTTCATATGAGCATGAACGCGAAAATATCCGAATGACCTCAAGACGCAGAACCGAGCAAAAGATTCTTCAAAGTCTATCCTCTTCCCGACGATAACCCTTAGAAACTAGCCGTGACTTGTTGCGACACGCTTCCTTCAAAGATCAATTTGTTTTTCCAAATCCATTTGAGACCAATGACGAGACCCTCGTTGGTCTTTCAACCGCTCCCATACTTCAAGACGCTTTGAATTGGTTGAGTTCTTCTTGCATGGATTTAATCCAGCTTGTCTTTTGTCATTGCGTCTTTAATGTTTTTAGGCTCGATTAGCGTACGGTGAGTGCATAAATGCAATGTTCACCATCTCGTGCGAAGACGTTGTCTCAGAACGATCGGTTGGTTCGGGTTGCCAATAATATTAGCCGAGGATGGTCTTTTGTCCATCGATGTGTAGAGGTTGATGTTGGTATACATTGTGCGATTCGAGGATTCAAATGGTTTGTTGATGATTCCGCGACATCGCTTGCTGCAGATGTCATTAGCAAACGGGTTAAAGAACGATTTGGATCAAAATCTGCAGTGGGGTATTCATTCGAATATCATCACCGGTTCATCATTGTTGGAAGCGGTGTGTTCAATCTGTTGTGTTGGAGTCAATCGTGTAGGTGCATCTTCAACATTAGTTGTTGTAGCAGTGTATCGTATAGGAATATTATCGGGTTGTGCAATGAAACAATGGATACACCGAGCACGCTCATCAATATCGTCACCGAACGAGGAGCAAATAACCTTTCCATTTGTTAACGAGTTAGTTGGGGCTTTGTTCACCGATGATGGGGTTGAGGAAGTTTAAACGGTTGTGACCGGTTCTAAGTCGTTATACTCGTGCCATTTCCGTGAGTTCATCAAATGAGCATGAATCGCTTTCCATCACTGCTTTGTACGACGATTCCGGATCCGTATCCTTTAGAATTCTCACAATATCCAATAAAGACTCAATGTCGCTTTGGCTTTGAGCTTTCCCAAATCATCACGATCATTATTCGAGATAGCAAAGGGATCCAAATACATTAAAGTGTTTGATATTCGGTTTATGGTTGTGGACAAGCTCGAAAGGTGTTTTGTTGTGACGCTTTTGTGATCATAGAACGGTTTTGAGTATAGCATGCGATGATACGACTTCTACCCATAAGTAACTGAAGTTTAGCATTGATTAACATTGTTCTTGCGACTTCTACTAACGCTCGGTTTCGCTCTTTCAACAACTCCGCTTTTGTTCGGTGTCCGTGCAATAGATGTTTGATGTCAATTCCATTTTCTCATAGAATTTACGAAGGGTTTGGTTAACAAATTCGGTTCCTTTGTCTGCTTACGATTATCCCGACGGTGTTCGCGAGTCGAACCATATTTTCGTGAGAAAGGTGAGGATCATTTGTGGAGCTTGGTCTTTGCTTCAAGAAAGTAGACCCAAGTCCATCGTGAGTAGTCATCAACAATTACTAAGATGTAGCGTTTGCCATTGATCGCTTGCACGCCGATCGGGCCACACAAATCCATGTGAAGAAGATGAAGCACATGTCGAGAGTCGTGTTCCACCTTTGAAGGAAAATGAGCACGAGTGCTTTTCCCTTGTTCACAGTGAGCAAAGGTGATCTTTTGAATACCGGAATCGGGAGACCTTCAACTAGTTTGTGTCGAGCAAGGTTGGTGATGGTTTGAAAGTTTATATGTGAGAGACGACGTGCCATAGCCGAGATTTTGTTGATGTTGCCTTTGAAAGTAAGCGGATGGGAGATGAAGCAACCATGTATTGCATAGAGATAGTGTAGAGAATAGAATTACGCGAGCGGACATAAGGTCATTTCCTTGTAGATCACGAATGAAACAAGTTTTCTCCCGGAAAGCAACCTCCAAATCTCCATCACAAAACCGACCCATCGAAAGCAGATTATGACCGAGGCCTTCCACATAGTAAACCTCGCGATTTCGATGTTCCCATTGACATAATCTCCGTAGCCCATGATAGCTGCTGGTGATCATTCCCGAACCTAACGGTGGCAATAAACTTTGCAATAAAGTTTGATAACAGCTTAAGGTTACTGTCATGTGTCGTGAACATCCGCTATCAACAATCCATAGAATGATCTCAGATCACCGCATTACACACGCATTTACACGGATGGAATAGAAGTAGATGTGGAACCCAAATGTTAGAGGGTTCAAGTAGGTATATGAGACATGCACACATTAATGATTTTAGGCATCCATTTAAATCCTAGTGTGTTATATATCCATTTCGCCATCTATAACTACTCTTTGCTTTAGTCTTAGTGAATGCACTAGGTGGTACTACATTCTTAGGTGGAGCTACAGGGGACAACAATGTTTGCCTTAGAATCTAAAGAAGGCGGTCTACCAAGCAATCGACTTAGAAGAACTAGTGGGCTTAGAAGTATTCGATTCTTAGGATTCCGTAAACGAGAGATTATAGCTTTAGCAACACATTTATCATGACAATCGAATTCATACTTTTACGACAAATAACACAAGGTGCATCGATCGAATATCAAAAGTGCTCAAAGGTTTAGCATTCGTTACATCACTATTTCTATTACATTTGCCGACGCAACATCTATAGTGGAAGCAACGTGAGTCTTATTCATAGTCCTAGGGTGTTCTTCTACTTTAGCATTCCTTATTGATCTTTTCTTAGGTCGCAACTTCCTATTCTTCGATTGAGTGCTCCTAGGCCGTGAAGTGCGGACGCTTGGAAAAGACGCAACTATTCTGTTTCAAGAGAAGGAAGCACGTTAGCAACTTGTGATTTGGCGGTAGGGATTCTAGGTTCACGATTCGAGTGTCACTGGTGCTAATCTCTTAATGATGGTTGGCGGAAGTTGTTCATACTTTCCTAACATTTCTCTTAACTTAGAGATAGTGTGAATCAAATCTTGATTTTCGAACGAATATTACCAAAGAAAATTCATGACTTCTCTAGTGTGAGCAAGATAGTGATCAAGTTCGTTGGATGCTTCATGACGAGTCTTATTGAGTAAATCAAATATGACACCATATTCACATTTAATCTGTTACAAGTTCTTGTTCATATTTTGAGATTTGTCATTTCAAAGACACGCTTTGATCGACCATTGCTCGCTTTTAGGATCAAAATATTTTGTTTGCAATCGAGTGATTTTCTTTTGAAAACCAAGTTGTTGAACGTGAATATCTTTTTCACACCAATTAAGACGACGTTTTGCATTGTAAAGTTCGTTAAGTAATCGCTCATTTTCGCTTTTAAAGACTCGATTTGAAGCATCTTATCAAGATTCTCAACAGCTACCACGAAATTAACATTTTCAGTAGAGATATAATCGATGCATGTGGCAAAGAATGGAGTAACACAACATTATGGATATCAACACGTATAACATCTTTCAAGAGTCGATCAACATCTTTTCTCAATATTTTCTTTTACGCTTAGTATTAGAAATAGATGTTTCAGCTTCTCGAAACGACCTTCATCACTCCAAGTTCCTTATGAAAATCCTTTTCCCAAGCTAATGCACAACTTTTCAAATTTTTAACGTTAGGTAAAAGATTTTTCCGAAAAATGTTTCTTTGTTCTCGCGCGAGGCGATTGAAAATGATCAATTTTGATTTCGAACGATATTCTATCTCATGTTGTAAAATTTTGAGGTCGACCATGAAAATGTCAAAATATCTAAGAATTTTCGATTTTCGTGTTTTGAGTTTACTTCATCGATGGAAGGTAAAGGACCATAAGTTTGTGCATAATCTGTTGAGGGATTAACATTAGAAGACTCGGTGTTTTGATGATAACCCTTGGTGTGTTAGAAGAATCCGTTGGTGTGAAAGTGACCGGTTTTGAATAATTAAAAGGTTTGTTGTAAACAACAGCTTTTAATTTTGATCGACTCTCGTCTTACGCATCTAATTCTTCTTGACGATGATATTCAACAACACTCATAACATATCATTAATTTTATATTCGTGACCGGAAACTTGAGATTTGGTTTGAATGTTTTAGTGAAAGCTTTGGTTTGTAATCGCCTAGATTTGGTCCATATCCTTTTGGATTGTGTTTTAACGTGAACTTTTCAATAGTCATTCTGATTCACCATGTTTGTAAACAACGAGCTTTAAACTCTTTGATTTTGTTTTGCAAGTCGATAATTTCTTCAATAATGTCATCTACCCGATTCGTTGAATGCTTTTGTATGGAGAACTGCTTTTGACAAGTTAACAACTCACCTTAGCTTTTGATTTTCCAAGGTGAGGCGTTAATTTGCTTTTTATGTTCATGTTTCGCTTGTTCTATTTCGACAACAAAGCATTCTTCAAGTGGCTAGATCACGATCCGTCTCTAAATATTTTTCGCTTTGACGAGATTTAGCAAAGCGGCTTAAAACCTTTTTCACGGTTTTCTTGAGTTTTGAAAAGTTGAGTTGCATTTGTAAGCATTCAAAATCCTTGGTTAACAAAGGCATTTTGCTTTTAAGTACTTATTTAATGCATAACATTCCTACATTTTGATTTGATGGCCTTGAATTAAACGAGCAAAATCGGAGGAGGCAATGTTCGGCTTGTTCAACGTGAGTCACAACATGATCATTATTTAGATCCTCAAGTACAACCACGGAGTCAATTTGATTATCAAGGAAACCATAAGGTCATCTTGATCGTCAAATGTAACTACAAGGTTAACTTGAAAATCGTTAGAATGAGATGTAGATGACTCATTTTGAATATCGATCCGTGCTTGATTCGATATTGGCGAGATATTAGTTCGAGATATGATGATGGTTTGTTCGGCACATGAGACAAGCCATCGGTGTCATACACTTGGGCTGTGTCACTCATGTGTAACTCATGCATATTAGCCATCAACATATCAGCTTGCATTGGCACCGCAAGTCCTCAATATCATCATCCGAGTCCGCATCCGCCATAAAGCTCGTTTTTGTTTGTGAGAGATCCACCGACTTCATCCTTAAGAGCCAAAAGAAGAGCCTCTTTGAAGTAAGCACCGCCCCTAATCCTTGGCTTTGGGCATGCATTAGCAGTGTCCCTTCTCATTGCGCTTGTAGCATTGAAGACCATTCAACCCATTCTCGAGCATTTCCTGCTCCACTACTTGAGCTCGTTGTTATTCCTACCCATAGCATTAAACCCTTGACCACCTCCCGTTTGACGACCATAACCACGATTCTCGAACTTCAACTCGTCCATTGTTTACAACAAACTGATTTCGTATTGGATGAGGAACGAATACGATTGTTGGATTTGTTTGTATAACGGCTAAAAGCATTAGCAATCATAACAAATCCTTGTTGCAATGCTTCGAACGGATCGGATTCCTCATTAGTTTGACTATGAAGTGCTTGATCATTGGTGTTGTTGTAAGGAACCAATTGATTTTGTTGAGGTTGCTGTGATTGATCGTTTGGTGTTACTGAGGTAGTTGGTTGAGTTGCTTGTTGAGGAGGATAACTTTGTTGAGCATATAAGGCAAGTTGTTGATTTTCCGGATATGTAGGTGGAGCAATTTGAGCACGGAGAATCCTTTCCCGATCAACTTCCTTTTCATGAGGCTTCAAGTAATCATACAACAATCCATATGTAGAATGATGCATATTCTTCGCAGACGGAGAAAAATGACATACTTCTCCCATTCGGGACCAAGACTACTCAGAACTTAGTATTTACCGCAATTATTGGCATGATGATGTTGTGTTTATCCAAATCATTGATGATGTCCGAAAACGATGATGATAGGACTCTAGTGTCTCTCCGTGTTCAATCATGAAGTGTTCATAAGCCAAGTAAATTTTGGATTCCAAATCCTCCCGATTGAGTACCGATCCTTCCATAAGAAGACGAATATGATCCCACATTTTCTCGTGCGGTCTTTTGAGCATCAACACTACGAAGAATTGGGTTTGGTAATCCTAAGAGGGTATATTCCATTGCAAGTTCATCTCGCTTCATAGAGGAGAAGTTCTTGAGGATTCAAGTCTGTAATAAAGAGCAATGTTCGTTTGTTCATCTCTTGGTGGAATGGCATTTGGATCTCCGGTTACAATGACAAGAGGCATCTCAAATGGACCTTCCAAGATAACCTTCTTTAAGAACTTTCCATGTGGCTTCTTCGGATCACAAAACCTAAAGAACCTTATCACCCATTGATCGTAGTTTCTGGAGTGAGCATTGGAGGTCTATCAAGTGATCCACCTCATGAATTGATTGTTGGTCGCTTAAAGTTTCACACATCTTTGCAAACCAAGTGGGTTCCTTCATAGTGTTCCTTGATGGATGTTGATTGAAGTCATTTGTGTAGGGTTGAACTTGAAGACTTGGCGGTGGTTGAACCATTTGTGGTGGAGGAATTGCTCCAAGTTGTGGAGTATGTTGTTGATTAAATTGCTTGTTGTTGATTCCATTGTTGATGTTGTGGACTTAGTTGTTGTTGTCGTGGAGGATAAGTGTAAGGAAATAGTTAGAGTATGGTGGTTGAGACATGTTGAAAACTTGTGTTGGTAAAATGGATCTTTGTAGTCGAATGAACCTTTGATGAAGAAGTATCCTTAGCGTAGAAATCACAATAGCCAAGTAGCACTTATGCGTAAAAACACCAAAGTTACGCAACAATAAGTAGTTACGCGTAGAATTTAGCTTACGCGTAAGTATGGAAAAGACGCTAAATTTATGCGTAGACAAAAGTTAGGCGTGAAAGTTAGGCGTAGGATTATCTTATGCGTAAGACGGGCTTAGGCGTGAGAAAATCTTATCGTGGGATTTCTACGCGTAAGCTTATGCTTATGCGTAATTTTAGGGTTTTATCCCAAGTGATCTTTTACACTTCACAAAGGCAAAAGATATCCAAAGTCGATGTATTTTCGGGCTTATCCAAGCAAGAAAACACGGAGTAAACCACTAAAATGAAGATCAAACCAAGGAAATACTTACGCGTAGTTTTAGGGTTTCACTACGCGTAGGTCTACTCAGAATTTGATTAAGCTCAAAGATGTTTCTAAACCGCTTTTGTGTGATGAAATAGCTTCAAGATCACCAAATAACACAAGAGTGTGAGATTTGATGAACCAAACTTGCTAAAACGATTCTGCGTAGAACTATACCCACGAATAAAACTAGCTCAAAACAATGATCCACGATAAAGTTCCAAACTTTTGCCAAAACAAGTATTTTAACACCTTAAAACGTTGAAAGTACAAGAATCTTGGATTAAAAAGTGTAAAAACAAGTTTTTAAGCGAAGCAAAGAATACGTTATCTTTACGCGTAAGACCCAAAACCAAAATCTTCAAAACAAAAGTGTGCACCCAACTATTTGGAGATTGATACCATTTATTAGGTCACTAGTTTTACAAACACAAGTAATATAGAAAGAGATAAAGCGATTGAACAAGAAAACCAAGCACACACACACAATATTAAGGACGGTTATGCGTAGGTATGTGAAAGAGAGAATAACTTGAATAACCAACCTTCAAATGAAGGTTTACATAAAGTATTTATAGGAGGAAAGCTAGGCAACACCCTAGTTTCCATCCTTTCTTAAATGGGCTTGGGCCTAAGCTCATGGGCCTTCTACATAAGCTTAAGACTAATAACAAACATAAAGGCCATAATAAAGCTAACTATTACATATTAATTACTAACACTTGATTATGGTTTAGGAGTGATTCAAACAGTTTAGTACCGATCGAATGAAGCGGTCAATCCATAGCCGCATGCTCACTCAACACATTTATCTCGAAAGAAATCATGATTAGTGCATCAATGACTACGATATTTTCACTCCATGCTTCGCTTTCTGCTGCGCCAATATCATGAATCAATAAAAGCTTCCGCTACTCGATGAGAATACATCATGATCCGAAGTGAGCATGCCGGTCCAAATGTCACAACATCACATAATACCAACACCACAATGAAAGAGTCAAAGATTTATCTTAGTGATGATCTCAATCTTGGCTCAAAGCTCATCATCACGTGGATCGCTTAAAGACCTCCACTTGAATTATCCAAACATGCAAAACATGAAGAATCAAAGACTACGAGCTACTGAGCAAAGGACTTAATCAAGAAACCTCGAGCAATCTAATGTAATATATGTTTGTATTCATTGTAAATTGAGGTGACCTCCCTTAGGGGGAGATTGTTAGAAATTAGAAAATTCAGTCGTTAAAGAGTCGGTCACCTCAAGTATATGTATTCATTAGAAAGCTCAGATTCGTAGTCAAGTTATATTATTAAGTAGTTTGTTTTGTAACACCGTGGAGGACGAGACGGTCTTTACCCATGTATGCCCGATCCACACCCGTAGGTGGCGTTTGTTTGTAAGAAACTATAAATACCCTCTACCTCCCAAGGTAGGGTTGGAGCTCAATACAATTTTCTTTGTTTCACATAGTTCCCAACTCTCTTCCCTTCTCTCTCTAGAACTTTCTCTTTCTAAACATACTTGAACGCCCACATGTTTATGGTTTAGTATGTTTGTGAAATCCTATATCCTACACATATCAAAGCCCATTAGGGCATTTTCTCTTAGTATTAAAGAAACTTAAAGCCTCATTTGTAGAGTGTGCTTGAGAGTGTAATGTATGTTTTCTAGTGAGAGAAATAATACAAGTTCCATCTTTCTTTCTTCTCTTTTCTCTTCTCTACTTCACGCCAAGACCACCTCTCTTGTCACCAAGATTCATAACGTGTGTTCAAATTGATATATATATATATATATATATATATATATATATATATATATATATATATATATATATATATATATATATATATATATATATATATATATATATATATATATATATATATAAGTCTAATGTGGTGGTGTTTGGCTGGGTTGACTGAGTTGTATATGTAGCTTGAGTTATTTGAGTTTGAGGTGGTTGTTCTATTTGTGAAGATAAAGACTGAGTGATGTGTTCATTTTGACATTGGTTTGATGGTGATGGTGAGTCAGATATATCATGAGGTGAGGAGTTTTCAGTTGTTGTGGTGTTTGGAAAGATAAGAAAGAGTGATGGATCTGTCATTGCAAGGTCATGGTTTTGTGTGGGGTGCTTGTAGAAGTGGTTTTGTGAAAAGGAAATTGTGTTTCATCAAATTGGTCATGGTGCCTTGTGTGAATCTTATGTGTGACAGGATCATAAAGCAGGTAACCTTTTTGGCGTGAAGGGGTAGCCTATGAGGATGGTGGGAATAGATATAGGATTGAATTTGTCTGGTGTGTGTTGGTGTACATAAACTCTGCAACCTATGGCTTTTAAGTGATTGATGGATGATGGTGAGTTATGGACAAGTTCATAAGGGGATTTTTTGTGAATGGAAATTGATGGAAGCCATTTTATGATATGAGTGGCACTGAGTAAACAATGGCCCTAAAAATGAATTGGAAAATTGGCTTGGAATTTGAGAGCTCTAGCTATTTCAAGTAGTTGTTTACGTTTACTCTCAACTATTGCATTTTGTTGAGGGGTGTTTGGACAAGAGGTTTGGTGAGTTATGCCACTGTTTTGAAAGAATTATGTTAATGTATGGTTGATAAACTCTGTTCCATTATCACTTCTTAGTTTTGATATTGATTTTAAACATATTTTGAAATGATTTGACATGTGTGGCAGTGTGATGCTTACTAGGCATAAGATAGGTCCATGTAGCTCTAGAATAATGATCGACAATGGTTAAGCAATATATGCATTTGTCAATGGTGGGATGTCTATAGGGACCCCAAACATCAATGTGAATTAGATCAAAGAGTGCAACCAAGAACCACTACCCAAATCTTAACTAATAATAGCTTTTTATATCAAAACGAAACCAAGAAACATTGTTCATCAAATACGCTACCCAGAACACATTATGATCATCAGATCTCATACAAGCAAATCAAGAATGATAATTTACAATACTGACAACCCTAATGCATTATAGAACAATCCTAACAACACTCCTTGGAAATGATCACCACGAGGCCATGAAAAAATGTACCACTAATCAATCGGTCATATTCAAAATATAAGAGGGATCAAAATGAACCAACAAGCAGGCAACAACAACATTAAGTGATACTAGACCCAACATTTAAACACGATATGGATCACAATCCTATGAGATGATGATGATTCGGCACGAAAACCTAATCAAAACAGTCAATATATGAGATTTACGATCATGATGTTAAAGTAAATGATGTCTCACACATGTAATGAATATAAAACTCAACAGATACCTAGAATGATTAAACACCAAGTACCACAGAAGAAAAATCGTAACAATGAAAAGTAGAGAAAGACAAGTTTTGAAAGTTTGACAAATTTGGTAAAGTTTTGACCAGTAAAAACGCAAGGTTTTTATACTACCACACTTAAGTATCAATTATTGGAAACTTTGGCCCCCCAGTTTGTCAAACTGTAATTCCATTTTCCCGAAAAGGTTCATATATTGGCAGTTTTGGTCCTTCACTTTTCATAAGGTTTGTAAGTATCATGTCTAATCCAATTTGGTCTCACACTTTTCATTTTCGAACACTTAGAGATATGAGAGACAAGGAGAAATCCGAGGATAACGCATAGGAACGAATGGACCACAAATATATGAAAATCTAGGTAACAATAAGTAGGTAGCAAGCAAGTCCTAAATTAACACATAATTACCACATGAGACCCGTCAAATATGAAAGCCGGGATAGTATACAACCAAGTGAAAAACAAATACTAGGAGCGTAGATGTTATTGATACCAGAAGACATGCCTTGGAAAACTATTTTTGGTATTTTTCAAATTTTCATTTTTTTTTTGGATTTTTGAATGATTAAGATATGTACAACATGGAAAATAGTGTAGAGTATAACAAAGGTTGATATACTCTCATATGTGGTTTGTTAAAGCACGAGTCTTGAGCTGAAGTGTTCAGGAATCATGGTACATGTACATCAATTATGACATTCCGGAGCTCCTGAACCATGAGAAATCTGTTCTTTAGGCACCCAGACCATGAGTCTTTTCTTGATGGAATTGATCAATGTGCCTGCAATTGAGTGAGGAACACCTGCACTAACATCACAAGTATGTTTGCATATATGTAGGTTAGCAACAACAGTATCCAAACTCTTGGTAATTTCACAATCAACCTTGGTGTTTCCATCGGTGGTCAATTTACTGGTAGGTATCTTTATAAGTCCGATATTCTTAAAAATTCTACCAGTTGGTATCCAGTTAAGGCAATATCTAGGAGTGTTTGATTTCTTAGGTACATTGGAAGATTTATCCTTATTCCTAGTCTTAGAAGGTTGAACCTTAGCATGAGCATTTTTGTTTCAGATTATTGTGATTAGATTTTGAAGTGACGGGTTTTGACAAAACTTCTTTCTCATCAACTTGGGAGGCAAACTGGGTTTTTGAAGATTTTGGTCGTTAAGATATAAACGCAGTCGGTTGTCTAACAGCTGACCGATTTCTATTGGGATGTAAAACTGGTTTCTCCAAGATTGATGGTTTTGCAAACTTAGTGTTCACACTTTTCCCTGCATTCTTTCTAAGCTCGTTCTTTAATGCTATAATTGTCCTTATCCTGAAGTTGAGCTTTGAGTTCATCAATTTTGACCATCAAAGATGTTGTTTGTTCTAAAGTTTTAGACCTAATTTCTTTGATTGAGTCACTTAGATCCTTTTGATGCCTTTTCAAAGTCTCATTTTCCTTGAGTAATTTAGCCACATAAATTGACAGTTCAATATTTATTGTCTTAATTTCATTACAGTCCTGGTTAGTTCCGACTAAATTATTTTTCTCATTAATATCAGAGATACGTTTCTTCAGGTTGTGGAATGTCAAGTTTTTGGCTTGAAGTTGAGCTTTTAACTCGTTAATTTCAAAAAATTCACGAAATTCAGGCAATTTCGGATTTTTATATGGTTTCTTAGTTTGAAAACTTTCTTCATTTCTTTGTATTGAAATTTCAAGTGAAATGCAATGTTTAAAGTTCATTAAACTTCTTTATCAACCATGTCATTTGTTTTGAAATAATTAGTCTCAGCTTCAACCAAAGAACAAATGTTAAAATCATATTCAGCATCTTGATCAGTTTGTACAAGTATATTAGCATATGCATTATGTTGAACAGTTGAGTGTACCTCAACACCTGAACCTGTTCATTTACCAGTCTGATATTTGCATCCACATCTTGTGTGACAAGAATCACTGAACTGATGGTTGTATCAGGCTTATCTGTCTCTGATCCTATGCATTCAGTGGCAACTGATCCATCATCTGATGCTTTACCCTACTCAACACTACTATCTTTTGATTACACCCGACATTCACTCACTTTGTCATCATACTGTGCTCTTTCCTCAATGTACTTCTTAACATTATCCATGTGTTGCATTAATGTTTCTTTGAACACATCAGCTTCCATTCCAATGTGACTGGCAAAGCACTTTCAGTCATTTGATCGTCATAATCCCAACTGTATTCACCATTGAAGAATGACTGAAATGGTTTGTTGATCACACAAGTGTAGCCTTGGATCCGCTTGAAAATTTCTTTGTCAAGTTGTTGTTAAAGTTGCTCTAAGTTCAAGAACAATGTGCACGTAAAATTCTATACATCTTGATGGAAAAGTGCATTAAATGCTCTTACGAATCCCCTTATGAAACCATTCCCTTCTAGAAGTACCATGAATTGTGAATGAAGTTGTCGAAAAGGTTCAATGCAACTATCCTTTGCATGAACTTGCAATTGATGTGACTGTTGCAATTCTCTCTTTTGTGAATACGAACACGAAGAACTCATATTATCATTAGCTGACTCAATCATGTTTAACCATTCAACATAGTTAGGACTCTGATGATTATCAATAGCGTCGTACAATTTAAGTACCTTAGTTATCACTGAATCAGGAGTGTTAGGTATGATGTTGATGTTAATGGAATTTAACAAAATCACCGAGATCGTGAAATATTGTTAGCTTGAGCGTGTTATGATATGATTGAATCGATTCAATGATGAGTGATTGTATGTTAAAGCGATCTTCGGAGTATTTGGATTAGGGAATTTTCGTTTAATTGTGATTTGGTAAAGTTTAAATCAAGTGACAGTCCAAGGAAAAATTTGGGCAGGGTGTCTCCAAGACAAAACTCAAGATTTTTCTTCAGATAAATCAAATCACAACCCCTCAAGTCGCAGACTCTCAAATCGCAGTTAATGTCAAACCGCATTAATCAAACCACAGAAACCCAAAACGCAACCGTCAAACCGCAGGCTCAAACCGCAAGACCAAATCGCAAAATAACAAAACGCAGTTAATTCAAATTGCAAAGACTTCAAACCGTAACAACTCAAACCGCAGACTGTACAAAACGCAAGACACAACTCTCAAACAAGCTGGTTAAACCGCAAGAGCAAAATGACAAACCGCAGGTCACTTCGTGAAGTACAAGTGTCACTATCGTCCTGTTTTGTCTTTTGGCTAAAGTTTAAACCGTAGTTTTTGTCCTATTATCAAACCGCAACTAATTAATCATAAAATAATCAAATCGCAGCTTAAATTCTGTCAACTCGCAAACAAGAAGCAGTCAAATCGCAACCAAGAACTTAGTCCGAGAGTCAAACCACAACAATGAAACAAGTGACTATATCATCTAAAAACCACTAAAAATCACCCTTTTGAACGTTTTTGATTGATTTCTTTGGCACAACTTGATCCTAAAAGGTTATAACTACCCTAAAAACACTTACTTTAACACCACAAACATGAGAATCAAATGAAGCCAATAATAAGACCAAAAAAACCTTCTAAAACCAACTTTTTAATCTAAACCATCCAAGAAAACGCACATACAACCTAGCTAATCAAACCATGGGCTCTGATACCAATTGTAAGATTATTGATATCATAACATATGAGATGATCTATGTATGGGCGTATAGTTCTAGAGAGAGAAACAAGAGAGAATGGGTTGCTAGAGAGAAAGAAAATATGGAAAGTCGATTCCAAATGAACATCCAACCTCTCCTTGTGGGAGAGGGCTATTTATACAACTTTCATATGTCCTCCTTGGGCTATGGATCAAGCATCTGATGGGTAAAGATCTCTCCCTTTTCCACGGTGTTACTTACGCTAAACTAATACTAATAAATAACGTTAAGCCTCACGAGCTAACTTATGCTAGAATATAGTTGGGGTGACCGACTCTCCTATATGGATTTTCCAAATCCTAATATCCCTAGGTAAGGGCCTCGGGTATACTCACTCTCCTAATTCCCTTATCCGATGAAATGGTTTCCTATGTTAACTTTGACTGGGTATTAAAATCCGTCTCTAGTTATATTCTTCATTTAAATGGTTGTCTTATCCGATGAGAAAGTAAAAACTAGGAAACTCTTTCAAAAATCCTCAACTAAAGTAGAGTACGGGTCTATGGCCTCTATTTCCTGTGAAATAACATGGATTATGTTGGGAATTAAAGGTTTGCTCACTTAGTACTGCCCAGACAGATTCAGTTTACGCTACCAGTACTAACTGAAGTTAGTACTGCCAGAGCAATGTTAGTATTGCCAGTACTAAACTTAAGACCGCTAAAGATGTTTATACTCTTGTATGAAGATATAGACCCCGATGGATAGAGGCGTGTGAAGAGATATGTATGAAGATATTTAGAATATATCTTATGTATTTAGAAGATACATATATTTTGTAATAATATAGGAGATACGTAGTTATCTTGTAAAGGACTCCTTAGTCTATAAAAGGATATCCTAGGTTATACGTTTCATACACCAATTGCATAGAGTTTGATATAGATTCAAGGTTGTAAACCCTAGTACTAGAAAGAGTACTAGTATTATTAAGATTAATAATATTGAAGCTTTTGGTGATATTTTTGTTTGATCATATTACTGTTACGTTTTTGTAAACCCTAGTACTAGAAAGAGTACTCGTATTATTAGAAAGTGTTATTGAGTAGATTCCACATACTCCTTAGCATTAACAAAGTTTCTACCTTTGTTGTATTGAATTTATTCAAAGCAACATACTCTAAAAAAAACTAGAGAATTGATCCATAGTTTGGGATTTCACAAGTGGTATCAGAGCTTGTGTCTCTGAAACTTTGATATTAGAAGAATCGTTTAAAGCTCAGTAAGAAGAGATGGATCTTGAGACTGCACAAAGAACAATTACAACAAAGTTACATGTTCTGAAGCAAGGTGACTATGAGATGTGGAGGCTCAGAGTTGAATAATACTTCCAGGTTCAGGATTATGCTCTATGGGACATCATAGAGAATGGAAACTCATTCATACACTGCACCCACATCAAATCACATTAATGGTGTCGTAACTATATCAACACGGATCTTGTGACTCGTAAGAGAGGACCAAGAAAAGAATGATGTGAAGGCTAGGAGCATGCTCTTGATGGCGCTCCCTAATGATTATCTGTTGACCTTCAATTAACACAAGGATTCAAAGACCTTGTTTGAAGTAATTCAAGAAAGATTTGGTGGTAATGATGCCACTAAGAAGGCGCAAAAGACCCTCTTGAAGTAGATGTTTGAAAAATTCAATGTTCCAAGTTCGAATATCTTGATTCTATCTACTACGGTCTTGAAAATTATCGATGAAATTAGCTATTTTAAGAGTCGACATTTCTCAAGAAGATCTGAATTCAAAGTTCTTGAGAAGCTTGAATGCTGAATGGAACACTCATGTGGTAGTCTGGAGCAACAAAACTGACATAGATACTATGAGCCTTGATGATCTATACAACAACTTCAAAATTATTGAACAAGAGGTGAAGAATACTGCAACCTTAGGCTCAAATTCAGGCTCTCAGAACATGGCGTTTATGGCTACCCCTAGCAGAAGCAGTACAAATGAGGTTAATACTGCTGTTGGAGTTAGTACTGTTAGTACTAAATATAGTACTTCTAGTACTGCTGGATTGAGTGATGACACTATCTATGCATTCTTTACCTATCAATCTACTGGGTCTGAGCTTGCTCATAAAGACCATCTGGGTAAGATAAATCAAAGGTAGAGTGCTTCGACTATCATAAGTTCGGAAACTTTTGCTAGAGAGTGCAGAGGGCCTAGAAGTCAGGATGGAAGGAGCAGGACTCAGGAGAGCACCAGAAGAACAGTGAATGTGGAAGATACTTCTTCTAAAGTTATGGTGGCTATAGATGGACTGGTATTTGATTGGAGCTTTATGGTTGATGAGGAAGCTCCTAGAAATATGGCACTCATGGCGTTTTTAGACTCTGAGGTGTATAATGATAAAACATGTACAAAAACGTGTCTGAAAAAAACTATGAAACACTTAAAACTCAGTATGATAACTTAAGAGTAGAGCTTAACAAATCTGAGTTTGAACTGGCTAATTATAAAAGGGGATTAGCCTCAGTAGAAGACCAACTTGTTTTCTACAAAAAGAATGAGGAAGCTTTTTGTGAGAAAATAGTTGTGCTTAACAGAGATATGATGTATAAAAATTCTGATTGTTAGTGAGGATGTTAGTGCAGATGTTCCTAATGAGGTTAAGGATTATTTGATGGAATCTTCATATATTGAGGTTGAAAAGAAAACTGTTTTTCCAAATAATCCTAAACAAGTAAAACCTGTTAGGAAAACAGTTAAATATGCTGAGATGTATATATCATAAATTCCTAGGGGAAACACGAGGAATTGGAACAATAAAAAATCCCAAAAAATAGGCAGTGATTTTGTTATGTATAATAAACCATGCAATTGTAACTGCAATTCTAACCCATGGGGAAGGGAGGTATCTGGGAATCCTATAACAGGGTAAATCACAATACTTTTGCTAAAAGAACTCATCCTAATGTTCACCCCAATGTCAATGTAAAATGGCTCTTAGAGCAATTTTGCTAAAAGCGCCCAAAATCATTTAACATTTGCTAGGTGATGCGTGCAAACAGTCGAGCTAAATCACTCGAGCACGCCACTTGTGAATGGCGGACCGTAATCGACTTAAAACCGCTCAAGCACGAATGCAATGAAGATCGAGGAGTATAGTGTTTCCCGGTCGTTATGTCCCAAATGAGCTATGCAATGGATTATCAAACGTATAGTGATCGAGGAATTTGAATGGAAAAGAGTATTTGATTATGATTATAACTACTAACAAGCCTATAATTTCAAAGGCTTAAATGCAAATTAAAGAAAATTAAAAGATAAAAAAATATTAAATAAACGCTATCACTATATTTAAAATGATGTTTACATTCTTTTGTTTTATGAACCGAATTAAAAACTACGTGACGTACAAGTGAAAAAGTGAAACTTATACAATATAAATCCTAAAAATATGAAAATACATTTTACAATCCTAATGATAAAAGGAAATTATTAGAAAAGAAAATTATTTTATAACTAATTATCTAATTATTATTAATTAAAACTATTTTAACTATTAAATAATTACCTAAAATACAAGATAATATGAAATAAAGCTAGAATAATAAAATTAAGACTTAGAAAATCTAAAATATCAAAGAGAATTTTCAAAACTATTTTTGTATTTTTCGAATATTTTCTATTTTCTAGGAATTTTAAACTATTTAAAACTAATTAAATGGCTTAAAATATAAATTTAACTAAGAAAATCTAGAAAAATATTTTTTGTATTTTATATTTATCTTAACTTAAGAAAAATGAAAATTATTTTTTTGAAACTTTTCTGAATTATTTGTATTAAAAGCTAATTAAAAAGTGCTAAAAATTGATTTAAATGCAGAAAAATAGCAAACCAACTTAGAAAAATCTGAAAATTTCAAGAAAACTCTAAAATAATATTAGGAAGCTAGGAAAAATGGAAAAACAGATGGTTGTGTGTAAGATTAAGCAACTGCTATAGGAAGTGCTTATAAATAAGCACTTTGATAAGCCAAATGAACAAAACAAGCCACCAACAGTTTACAGAGGTTCTAATATGCTAAAATAACAAGAATACAACAAGTTACAACTATCTTATACTACTGAATTACAAGCTACAACAGATTTGACTATTTGATTAATTTACTCAAAACAGTGGTGAGGGTTCTACTTTAAGCCCAAGAATAAGCACTCAAATAAGCTAGAAACTAGAAACCAATTATGGGGACCTAAAGTAGACCTGGCTAACTATGTTTAAACCAAAAATCAGACCTTGCCAAGCTCAAATGAGCTCTGTGCAAAGGCTGCACAGGATGAGAAAACTCAGCATAAGCTGATTATCTGTGAGCAGGGCAACTAGGACTAACTTCACAAGCTTATTTGAAGATTATAAAAATTTGACAAAAATCAACAAAAATGGTAATAAGATTTTAGACCAGCTAAAGTTTATACAATACCAAGTTTCACTTAGATTGGCTCAAAGATGAGCTCATAAAAATCCTCCTAATCGAGCTCAAAATGGCTTTTCGATTTTGACTTTTGCACCAAATATGAAATCTTGACTTTGTTGGGTTTTGAATCAAATGTGAGGACTGGTATTGGTTTATTGTGATGAAATGAAGTTACAACAAGCTATGTCTATGGATTTTACATACAAAACAAGATCTTGATTTAAAATATTCTCAACAGATTAAGCATATAAGGCAAGATGCATGTAATGTTGACTTTGGATGGTTGCGAGCACAAAACTAAGAAAGATAAGAGCACAAATGGACTAAACAAATATGATCCAACGGATCTCAAACACTGAACAACTTTTAAGAACAGATTAAGCCATGGATCCAAACACCCCTTTCTCAACTGTTTTGCAAACTAAAAGCCGACCTAAATCTTGAACAAGCATAAATTATGATCAAACTGATTTAAACTAACTTAAATACTACTATTAAAACAGACTTTAACTATTTGTGACTACTAAAACAGATTAAGCCATTAATTGTTGAAAAACACTTACAAGTGTGCCTAGCCACAATGGCTTGCTAGCAATCAAACCAGAACCACAGTAACCACTAACCTACTCAAACCAACCCATTGCTTCCAAATTAACCCATTTCCATTCCTGAATCAACCCATTCCACTCCTGCATCGAGTTGCTCCATGTTGACTTTTGTTGACGGGTTTCAATATTGTTTTAACACTTAAACACAAGCTTATAAAAAGCTATTATAAGCTAATATAAACTTGTTTTAACTTGGAAAGAAGCTTATTGAAGCTTGAGATTCAGTGTTTGAAATTTAAAAATCCAACAGTTAACATGAAAATTGAAAACATGAACATAAACTGGAATTGAGACTTGAGAGAGTTGCAATACACTTTAAACCTTTGTTTGATACAAAATAAACTGGAAAATACAATTGAAAACTACTTAAGACATGATAAGCTAGAAATCGACATACATTGTAAAAATTAAAAACTAAGTACTCCTTCCTGTTGCTTCCTCTTGCTCTTTTTATACCCAAGATGTCTTATCTCTTTCCTCTGAGCAAATCCCAACTAATATGGACTACTGATTGGTAGGTACCATTTTGACCGTTTGATGCATTTGGCGCCAAAATAGGTTTAATACCGGGAGGGTGCATTAAATCGTTTGACTTGGGGTGAGGTGGAGGTAGTAGTAGGGTGGTTGTGATGATGATGGAAAGGGTGGCGTGGGGAGTTGCGAGCTAGGATGCGGGGTGATGATGGAGAAGGGTAACACGTGAGTTGGAGGGAAGGAGGAGTCAGGTGTTTGACTTGGATTATTAAAGGGAGGGTTCAAATGTGCTAATGACGGGGTCCAATTTGGGTGGCGGGGGTCCAAAGGCTTTTGACAAGGCCAAGGTGCAAAGGTTAATAATGACAAGGACCTCAATTGTAATTTCTGAAATTCAAGGGGCCTGTTCTGCCAAATTCACAAAGTTGTTCCAAGGCTGAAAATGACAATCTCAAAAAGTACAAGGACCAACTTTGCCATTTTCCAATTTTCCAGGGACCAATTCTGCCAATTTTTAAACTTGGAGGACCAATTTTGTAATTTTCTCAAACTTTTGATATTTTTCACCAAAGGACTAAATTTGACAACTTATGATTTTAAAAGGACCTTTGGTGATTTTTCTTTTGAAATTATGTGCTCAGGGACTATTTCTGACAATTTTTGAAACTTGGGGGTGAAGCGCCAATTATGCAAACTTTGCTCATTTTCATCGATTTTAAACATTTTGCATCGAAACATATAAAATGCCATTTGAGATATTTTCGATATTTTGATGCATTTCGAGCATTTTAAACGTTTTGCGATTCGATTGACTAAAATGATGAGTATTTACACACTCATCAATCCCCACACTAAACTATTGCTAGTCCCTAGCAATCTTTTGAAAAAACATAATGGATTTGAAACTCTTTACCAAAAGCCATTACTTACGGAGTAGCCAAATGTTTCAGTTCAAGTAAGAACCATGGTACCGATAACCATGTGATTTTGAGCAAACCACCGACTTCAACGGTTTGATTTGTCTTTACGAAGCCGTTTGCTACGGACTAGCCAACTCTTAGATAAATTATCAATATTATCTTTGGTGAGTGATTACCAATTATGGTTTTTCCATTGCCTTTACCACAAGCCATAAACTTGCGGGCTAGCCAACTCTTCACTTTTTAGGATATGGTGGTGAATACCATACAATTTTGGGCAAAATTGCAAGCCGTCAACGGATTTGAGATATCTTTACCAAGAGCCGTTTGCTCTGGATTAGCCAATCCTTTTGTTTATTAGACAAGGCGGATGATAACCAAATGAGAAAGTGTAAACACTTACTCCAAAAAATTTTGGCCAAAACGGGAATTGGGCGGTATAATTACATGATAAAATTCGTGAGAATTCCCCCACACTTAGAAATGAATATTGCCCTCAATATTCAAAGTCCCGGCGGTTATGCGAAACAAGGAACGTAAAGGGAAATACTCGACCATTATTTAGAAAGATGATTTTTTTTTTTTTTTTTTTTTTTTGAAAACATATATACAACATGTGGGCAACCCCCCACACTAGGGTTGTAGAAAGTAGAAAGAAGCGACTAAAGCTGTCAAGTTTTGTCACACAAGCTAGCCACTTGTGAATGGCTAACCGTAACAAACTTGAACACTCGAAATATGGGTGAAAACCCATATGGCATGCTCTTGTTTTTGATTACCGAGTCGCTAGCTTGACTCGATCCCGCATTCATTGGTTCATGGGGAAAGTTTGTAAGTCCGGGACAACCATGGATGGAATGTCCTCTCCAAAGTAATGCTTCACTCGATGACCATTCACTTTAAAATTAGGACCATCGGGTTGAGATAACTCAATGGTACCATAAGGATAAACCTTAGCAATGGTAAATGGACCGACCAACGGGACTTGAGCTTCCCGAGAAAATCTTCAATCTTGAATTGAAAAGAAGGACTCGATCACCAACGTTGAAAACGCGGTTCTTGATTTTGAGTCATGAATCTTCTTTGTCTTTTGTTTGTAGATCAAAGAGTTCTCGTAAGTTTGATCACGGAGTTCATTTAATTCATTTATTTGAACTTTCCGGTGATCACCAATTATCTGAATATCGAAATTAGCATGCTTCAAGGCCCAGTATGCCTTGTGCTCGAGCTCAACGGTAGATGACACGCCTTCCGTATACCGACTTGTATGGAGTGCACCGATGGGTGTTTTGTAAGTATCACGGAAGGCCCAGTCGTCATCTAACTTATCCGACCAAGAGGCACGGTTTTCACCAACCGTCCTCTCCAAAATTCTTTATCCCCGGTTAGAAACTTCCACTTGCCCACTTGTTTGTGGGTGGTGCAGCGATAGAGGCGGTGAGTTACACCATACTTTTGCATGACTCTTTCAAATTGGTCATTGCAAAATGCGTACTACGATCACTAATTATGGCTCGTGGAGTTCCAAATCTAGTAAACAGATTTCAAGAATTTCACAACAACTCGGGCATCGTTGGTGGGTAAAGCCTTAGCTTCAACCCATTTTGACAAGTAGTCAACGGCCACAGTATGTATTTGTTACCACGGAAGAAGGAAATGGCCCCATAAAGTCAATGCCCCGGATGTCAAAAATCTCACACACTTGAATGGCGTTTTGCGGCATTTCATTCCTTTGTGAGATATTCCGTGACGTTGACAAGCGTCCACGGGTTTTGACAAATTCATGGGCATCCTTATAAATCGTGGGCCAATAGAATCCGGAATCAAACACTTTCTTGGCGGTGTAGTTGGGGCTATGATGTCCCCAGAGGGTCCGAATGGCAAGCTTTGAGGATGTCAATAGCTTCGACCATATACACATCGCGGATGACTTGATCCGCACAAATTTTAAACAAGTAGGGTCGTCCCGAGTAATGTTTACATCTTTAAAAATTTATTTTTCTCGTTGGGACGACATCCTTTCACCATAAAATTCTTGATGCGTGCAAACAGTCAAGCTAAATCACTCGAGCTCGCCACTTGTGAATGGCGGACCGTAATAAGCTTAAAGCGCCTAAGCACGAATGCAATGAAGATCCGGGAGTATAGTGTTTCCGGTCGTTATGTCCCAAATGAGCTATGCAATGGATTATCAAACGTAAAGTGATCGAGAAATTTGAGCGAAAAAGGGATTACGATATGATTATAACTACGTAAAAATTGTATAAATTACAACGGCTTAAATACAAATTAAAGAAAATTTAAAAGATAAAAATATTAAATAGACGCTATCACTATATTTAAAATGATGTTTTGTTTTATGTTTTTATAAAGCGAATTTAAAACTACGTTACGTCTGAATGAAAATGTAAAACTTACTCAATATTAATCATAAAAATATGAAAATGATATTTTACAAACCTAATGATAAAAGAAAATATTTAGAAAAAGAAAATTATTTTTATAACTAATTATCTAATTATTATTAATTAAAAACTATTTTTAACTATTAAATAATAACCTAAAATACAAAAAATTAGGAAATAAAGCTAGAAAAATAAAATTAAGACTTAGAAAAATCTAAAATATCAAAATAGAATTTTCAAAACTATTTTTGTATTTTTCTGATTATTTTTCTATTTTCTAGGAATTCAATACTATTTAAAACTATTTAAATTACTTAAAAATACAAATTTAACTAAGAAAAATCTAGAAAAATATTTTTTTGTCTTTTTATATTTATCTTAACTTAATAAAAATGAAAAATTATTTTTTTTGAACCTTTTCTTAATTAATTGTATTTAAAGTTAATTAAAAATGCTTAAAAACTAATTTAAATTAAGAAAAATAGCAAACAAGCTAGGAAAAATCTGAAAATTTCAGGAAAACTCTAAAATTATATTAGGAATCTAGGAAAAATGGAAAAACAGGTGCTTATGTGTGGAATTGTGGGCGATGCACAAAGTGCTAAGGAATAAGACTGAATAAGCTAGACACCACAATAAGCTACCAACTTAATACGAAGTTATAAAATGATGAAATTACCAAAATGCAACTAAAAAGAACAAGCCATATCCTCTGAATTACAAGATTGATCGGTTTGATGATTTGAACTTACAAGCTAAGCAGTTTACGTGGTGCTACTTTGGACACAAGCACAAGCTACAAATTAAGCTAAACCGAAAACTAGAAATTGGAACCTATCCTAGACCTGGTTGAGATCAAGTATACCAAAAACTAGACTTTGAGAAGCTCTTATGAGCCTGTGCAACCTTGCATAAAAGCGAGAAAACTCGGTTTATGCTAAGTATTTGGAGCAGGGCAGTTTGGACCTAAAAGACAAGCTTGTTTGGAGCTTTTAAAAAATTTGCAAAATTTTACAAAAATGGTGATAAGAAAGGACACCAGCTGAAGTTTTCAAAATGCCAAGTTTCACTTCATGGGGCTCAAAAATGAGCTCATGAAAAATCCTTGCAGTTGGCCCCAAAACAGGTTTTCTAAATTTTGACTTTTGAAGCAATATTGAAAAGTTTGACTAATGTGGATTTTGGTTCCAATTTTATGATTGATATTGATGTAATATGATGGAACAAGCACACGCAAGCAAGCAATGATTTCTAAACACAAACCAAGATTTTGCAAATCCAAATCCACAACAGTTAAGAGTTCAAAGCAGTTATAGTGTGATTTTGACTTTCAATGTTTGCAGACCCAAAACTAAGACTTGAATGAGTTCACTTATGCTAAATAAACTTGAACAAACAATAAGCTAACACTGAATTCACTTATGAGACAGTTATGACAGTAAATCCAAACACACCTTTTTAACTGATTTGCAAACTAAAACTAATCCAAACACTGAACCAGCTTGTAATTATGATCAAACTAACTTAAAATAACTTAAATACTACTATTAAAACAGGTTTCAACTACTGGTGACCACTAAAACAGATTATGCTAATGAACTTCAAATTTGCACTTACAAGTGTCCCTAGCCACAATGGCTTGCCAACAAAGAACCCAAAGACCACTAGCCTAATCTAACCAACCCATTGCTTCCAAATCAACCCATTCCAAGCTCTGAACCAACCATTGCCCTTTACGCATCAAATTTGCTCCGTTTTGACTTTTATTGACCAATGTCCAAAAATGTTTGAAACTTAAATTTGAACTTAAAAAAGCTATAATAAGCTTGTGTAGCTTATTTGAGCTTGTAAATAAGTTGCTAGAGGGTTGAGCATGAGAATTTGAAACTCCAATTTATATGATGACCATGGAATAAGAAAGCTTAATTCAAACTTAAATTGATACTTGTAAAGAGTTGCAATACACTTAAATAAATTAACTTGGTACAACTAAATTTGAAAATACAAATGAAAAGCTTTTAAGTCTCGAAATTAAAATCGACATACATTGTGAAAAATAAACTAACTAACGCCTTCCATAGCTTCTTTCTTCCTTTTATAGCTCGGATGTCTTCTCTCTCATCTCGAATAGTTCCACTTGTGTTTGATGCCCTTGGATCACTTTAGGATCATCACGGCCATTGAGCATTTTTGGCGGAAAAGGATATTTGGCGGTGGGGTTGAAACTAGCAACTAGGGGGTTGGAGGTAGGTATGATGATGAGGAGGGACAAGTTGAGTGGGATGAAAGGGGGATAAGGGAGATGGAGTGTACTGAGCTTTTCGAAAGCAGTTGGAGAAACAGTGTTTTATTTTGGCGCGCTTGAGAGATTTGACCAAGGGTTGACCGGTTATTAATATAAAAGGGGGGTCCAAAAGTGTATTTGACAGGGGTCACTTGGGGTTCAAGGTCCAAAAAGGTATTAAAGGGTTTAATATTACAAGGACTAGATGTGCAAAATTCTGAAAATCAAAGGACCATAGCTGCCAATTTGCAAAGATGTTTCAAGGGACCAAAACTGACAAGCTTCCATAGTACAAGGACTAAATCTGACATTTTGCAATTTTCCAAGGACTAATTTTGCCAATTTTAAACTTGGAGGACCAAACTTGTAATTTTCTCAAACTTTTGACATTTTCACCAAAGGACTAAATTTGACAAGTTATGATTTTAAAAGGACATTTGGTGACTTTTCTTACGAAATTTTGACTCGGGGACTATTTTGACAATTTTAGAAACTTGGGGGTGAAGCGCCAATTATGCAAACTTTACTCATTTTCATCGATTTTAAACATTTTGCATCCGAAACATATAAAATGCAATTTTGAGATATTTTCAGTATTTTGATGCATTTCTGAGCATTTTTGTTGAAACAAACAAAGACCTTGATAGATCTTGAGCTCGTGGATCGTTATATATGCCTATGTAATCACAAGCACAATAAAAGACAATCTCTACTACTAATGTTTATCAGCGGAATATAAACACAAGTAACAAATAACTAAGAACTTTTGGATCCTCTATGGATCTTTATATTAACTAAAACTGAATTTTCCAATCGGTTCATAACTCATTCTAATGTGTTCCTTTTATAGATAA
Organism: Chrysanthemum lavandulifolium; assembly: GCA_022545495.1. NCBI lineage: Eukaryota > Viridiplantae > Streptophyta > Magnoliopsida > Asterales > Asteraceae > Chrysanthemum > Chrysanthemum lavandulifolium. The sequence goes on from CM040238.1 coordinate 184,267,841, forward strand.
GGAACCCTAAACAATATCGCTAAACCGTTTCCCAAGAAACGTATAAACATAAAACTAAATAAGATATACACAATCACTTCCTAATAAAGCTCATGTATATCCACACTAAACAAACTAAACACGGAATAAACATTTCATGAAAACACTAATAACTATTATTCGTCGTGATTATGTCTTGGCGAATCCACTTCATCTTCGATAGAAACACTTGGTATTAAGTTCGGCATAATCCGGACTTCACATAATTCCCAACAATCCTCCCTAAACCGGAATTTGACTTGTTAAGTTCCGGTTTCTTGATAGATCTGACAACCAAGAGGATTGGGCACGAACAACATCAACAAAGAAAGAATCCCAAGAAGAACATCTCTATAATGAAGAAGCTGTGAAACACCAAATCTTTGCGACAACAAATGACAATAGATACATCAAAAGCAGTTAGTTTCATACTATTCTCATCACATCCGGGAGTGTTAACTCACGTGAGAGGTGAATCATTGAAAATAAATGGATTTGATGTCTCTTTCCAATAGCCATCACTCTTTGGAGTAGCCATATGTTTAAGTTCGTAAACTATGGTACACCGATAACCATCGATTTATTGGCAAACCAACAACCATATAAACGGATTTGAAATGTCTTTACACAGCCGTTTGCTCGGGACTAGTCAATTCTTAGAATTGGTGAATTGATAACCAAATATGGAATGCCACCGCCTTTACCACAAGCCATATACATGTGGGCTAGCCAATTCTTGGATTCCAAAAGGAATAGACCATGGTGAATTGAAAACCATACAACACTCAAAGAATGAAGCATAGGTGGTTGCGGACCCTATGATTTTAGCAAACCATTACATACTATCAATGATTTGATGTGTCTTTACCAAAGTTGTACCCTTTGGACTAGCTAACTCTTTAATATACACAAGGTATATCTGGTGAGTCAATAACCAAGAAAAAGTATACAACAAACCTGCAAGAAAAGTTAGATAAAACCAAAAAATTTTGTTTTTTTTTGTTTTTTTTTTTTTAACTAAATAAATAAAACAATTATTACAAAAGAACTAGTAAATTACAAGCAAGATAAACCTTGATCTGACATAAGCTGATTTTTAATCAAACCAACACATTGAGTAGCATGAAGGTCATCATTGCCAACCGGATTAGGAGGCACTTCCAACTTGTGTCTCAGCAACCTTTCCATAAAAATATCCGATAAAGGATAAAGCTTATCTGATAGCATACACAAAATCATCCCACATGTAGTCTGAACTACATGAACACAAGCCAGAGGATAAAATCTCCAACTCTCAATCTCCCATTTATGAGAATTCTTCCAAATAGAATACCCTTTACCATTTGGAGAATCGAATCAAACATAACACAAGATCACCCAAAAATATAAACCGAAACCGATTCTTTGAATGAAACTTATAATACTGAATGACATGTTCATACAGCATCTTCAAATCATGTCTATTCACCAAATGAAGAATGTCCTTTAAGAAGTTGAACTCAAGAACAGTTTTATCCAGTCTGGAAACAGTGTTAAGCTTTCCAGCTTTCCAATCAACCAATAAAAACCTCTTCATCATCTGCTGAAGGTGAAACATTTGATTGTTCTTGTAAAGACAAAGTTTGACCATGATCAAAAGCAACCTCCTCTACTACAACATCAGCAGATGCATCAACCATATGTGACTCCTTTGAAGTGTAAGCAGACACCTTATTCAAATATTGTCTTCTTCGTTTGCTAGCATATAGAATAGGCTCCTTGCGCCTTGAAGATTTAGCAACAGGAGAAGAAACATCAGATGTAAGTGCTACATCAGCCAATATGCCAAGGGATGCATGAAGATTCTCTTCGTCCTCCTCCTCAGAAGAAACCAAACTTCTCTTTTTATCCTTCTAACTTAACAATTCCTCCAAGTTCTCAACTTTAGTTTCCAATTCAACAATCTTATTACCAAGAATAGACTTGGTTTCTGCAAGTTCTTTCTTAAGACCATTCACCTCACCTGTAATCTTGTTCATCAAAGCATATAATGAGGTAAGTGTAACATGATCCTCATCTGTATCAACAAAGTGCTCAGTTGGAATTGGAACTTCATTAGACTGTTCAGGAGCAACATTAACCTGATCAACATTAGAACAACCTTCACCAAATGGAATCCTTACAGGACTAGGTGTAGGCAATCTATCAATATCAACCTGATCTTTATCAATATTAACCTGAACCTCATCAATATTATTCTGATCTTCATCAATAGAAACTTGTGTAGGTGCTTGACTAGGACATGATCTAGGTGAAGGTATAGATGCCTCAGCAACAACAGAAGGACCCTCATCCCCATCTACTGAAAGATTTCCATCAGTAGTATTTGAAGTAGGTAAAACAACATTATCCTCATTAACAGTCTCATTCTCCTGAGGTAACATGGCAGCTAACAAAGGAAAATGTGTCCCCTCAAATTTAGTTCTCATCGTGGCAAACAACTTAGGAGTCAAAACACTTATGGGATGAAAAGCCTGGGTTTGTGTAGAAACATTCAATATCATCTGTAAGAACCTAGGGTACATCAAAAACTTACCCTTTTTCCTAGTTATATTTTCTACCATATTATCAAAGATAAACTTAGAAAAGTTATAAGTCAAACCCTTAGATAAACACACAATACCACATCCCATTTGTGTTGAAAACTGATCCCATTCTCCAGACTTATTGCTCATACACTGGAGCAACGTATGAACCAAGAACCTCCACATAGGGCAAAGCTTATTTTTTAACCACATATCAGTCCTCGTACTTTGATATCCAATAGCTCTAAGCCCTTCAAGTACCATCGTAGAATCAGAATGATAAACTCCATTCTCATCATCCAAGCGAAGTTGTCTTCTGATCAGTGCCTCTGTCACCATATACTCTGTTCCATCAACACTTGCAGCGATCTCGTTATCACTTCTTCTTTACGCGCCCGAATTGAGTAATCAAGGTTTCATATATGGCATTTGGAGAATGCGTTAATGCATCTTGAATCTTTGATCTTTGTAAGAATGAAATCATCGGCTGTCTGACTCATCTCCTCGGCGGTTCAAGAAAAGCAACCTTATTATGATCATGTTTAAATTGAGCGCCATGAGATATTTTGAATTAGGGTTACGATTTTGCACAAAAGGAAGTATTTTTAATGAGAGTAATAATCGAATCACTTAATATGGAGCGAAAATATGCGGTAGAGAATAAATAGAAATTTCCCAATTTCGGTCAAAGTTGACCAAAGATGGCGTGGTTTCTACTTTTACTCGTATTCACTTATAACCGGTGAAAGCGAAACCATTCTGCAAGTAGAACAATCAGTGAAAGAATACTTCTTCAAGAAGCTTCAGTAAATATCTTTTTACTGTTTCACCCACACACATTAATTCTCTTACCACTTGAACCCGTCTATAAAACAATCCCAATGCACATAGACTTCTTCATCAAAAATCCCCAAATAATATTTCAAACCCTAATTCCACCAATACTTCAAAATTAACCATAATCAACATGAGTACCAAACCTGAGATCATAGATCTCACAACAACATCCTCATCATCATCATCCTCATCTAGTGAAGATACCAATCCATGGTTTCATTACTTTCCAAAACATATCCACTTCCAAAGAAGTCACCTTTTCTCTCCTCATCAGAAGATGAAAGTGTTGAGAAACCAAGTGAAACTGCTGATGATTCTGATGACTCCTATAAGGAGGGAACATCATACTCCCAACCTCCAGCACCTCAGCCTCAATGTAGGCCTCGAGCCAGGAATCCACCACTTCCTATGGGTAGAAAGGTGGTGCTTGGTCTCTTGGCATCATGTTTTGGTGCATCATCACATATCGTATCGAGGAACGGAAAAAGGAAAATGATGTAAGTTGTTGTATGATGGAAAGAGTAGATGATGCACAAATGAAAATCTTTCCTTCTCATCTCTACCACAATCGCCTTGACTTCTTCGTTTTCATCAATCCATCCTCTCCATTTTGATCCTTAGCATCTTCATCAAATAAATCTTGCGGCACGGTCATTGAGAAAGAACAAATGGGTGGTTATGCGGACTTCACAATGCATATCCAAAGAATTAGTGTGAAAGATGTGAGCAGTCATACTCATCGTGCTCATCTTCACTGCACTTTAGATGTTGGAATGGATGATATGTAATAGATTAGGACTATTAGATCATGTAGATGCTTTTGATGTTGCTAGTACTCTGTAAGCTGTAAGCTGTAAACTGTTTCTTGAATGAATGAATTATCAATTTGTTTTAGTACTTCTTTTGATTGAATCATATAACTTCAGTACTTCAACTTCAGAGGAAACAAATGACACTCTTCAGCACTTTAGACTTAGTAGAAACAAGCTTTAGCACTTCAAACCAAATCTCAACTGAACAGAACATACTCTCTGCAAAACAAACAAACACAGAGAAACACACAAACCAACAAAGAAACACACTAAACTTACATTAGCAAGTTAGAGTTAGTTAAAATCAACCAAATATACAAAATTACATAGCAAAATGCAAAGTGATACACAAATCCTCCCCGAGGCCTATGCCTCCCTTAAACTTTGCGCTTAAGGGTTAAGCATGCCAATATGGACCACAAGGTGTTGAAACCTTGGTCCTTCAAAAGCCTTTGTTAACAAATCGCCACATTATCATCGGTATGAATTTTGACCACATTTATCAAATTTTTATCATATGCATCTCTTATAAAGTGGTGCACGATTTCAATATGTTTTGTTCATTGCGAAAAACCGGATTTTTACAATGCATATGGTACTTTGATTATCAATAAAATTGTTGTGTTCATGAAATTGTACCCATAATCCAACAACCGATTTTGAATCCAAAGAACACATCATGACAATTTGCGTGACAACATACTACTTCAATAGATGAGGTAGCCACAATAGTTTGTTTCTTGCATTGCCAAGAAATCAATCTCTTTCCAAGGAATTGGCAACCTCCGGTGGTGGACCTCCTATCCGATTAGCACCAACATAGTCACTATCACTATAAGCTTCCAACTTAAAAGGAGACTCTTTTGGGTACCAAAGACCTAGAAAAGGTTGGCCTTTGAGGTACTTAAAGATCTTCTTAACACATTGAGATGGGAAGTCGGTGGAGTAACTTGATGTCGTGAACAAACACTCACAAAGAAATGTAATATCGGGCCCGGAAGTGTTAAATACATCAAAGACCCAATCATAGACACTGTACATATGAACATTCACAGTGGATCAGCCTCATTATTGGTCATTGTCTTTGGAGCTTCATAAGGTGTAGTGGCGATCCTTACACCCTCCATACCAAACTTCTTCAAGATGTCCCTCACATATTTATCCCGACCGATAAAGATACCATCGTTTTCTGCTTTGAACTTGAAGACCCAAAAGAAAGTCAATTCTCCCATGGCACTCATCCGAAACTCTCCTTCATAAGCTCCTCAAACTCCCCGCACCAAGCTTCCTTTGTGGATCCAAAAATAATGTCATCCACATACACTTGCACAAGAATTATGTCGGTGGAATTCTTCTTTAGGAAAAGAGTCTTATCAATCGCACCTCTTACGTAACCATGCTTGAAACAGAAATGTAGAGACCTAGCATACCGGGCTCGGGTGCTGATGTAGTCCATAGAGAGCTTTGAACACCTTATAAACATGATTAGGATGATCGGATCTTCAAATCCTTTAGGTTGAGTGACATACACCTCCTCTTCAATTTCACCATACAAGAAGGCTCCTTTAACATCCATTTGATAGACCATAAAGCCCATATAGGATGCATAAGCCAAGAAAATCCGTATAGCCTCAACTCTTGCCATTTGGTGCAAACACTTCATCATAATCGATCCCTCCTCTTGTCTATACCCCTATGCAACTAATCGCTTTGTTTTTAATGACAACACCTCGAGCATCTCTCTTATTCTTGAAATCCATTTTTCCCAATAGCATACTTACCATCGGTGTAGTGGTACCAATATCCAAACCTGCTGATTTTGAAATTGTTGCATCTCATCCTGCATTGCTTCAAGCCAACTTGAGTCTTCAAGAGCACGAGTAACACTGGTTGGTTCCACTTGTGAGAGAAAACAAGCAAGCAGAGAATGTTGATAGTGCGTGTGATTGTCTCTCTGCGATTGGAGACATAAGAGATAAAAGCCACTGTCCATATTTAGAGCGCGCACACGGTACCTCTTGTTCTAACAGTGCATTAGGATCACCAATAATATTAGGCTGTGGATGTACATTGTTGATCCTTGTAGTAGTGGTGGTGTTGACATCAATTGAGGAATCAAGATTAGTCATAGTAGGTTCAAAGTCGATTATCATAGGAAGGTGTGTTGAAGATGCACGCTTTGGGTTGATGATGACCAAGATCGAAGGTTTTGGAAACCTTGTATAAGGTTCTCCAAGGTGCATTGACACTCTAGTAGAAATAGGAGTAGTGTCAACATGTCTTTCAACCGAATTGGAGGGTGAGGAGAAAGCAGAACTACCTTCACGAATTGAACTTTCCACCGATTACTTCACTTGTACTATTTTCAACATTCCTCTCAAAGATCTAAATTGGTGCATACTCTTGTTTCTTGATCGGCAAGGTCCTCGGCATAATAGAATTCATCTTCACCCACATCAAGATAATGTTTAGAAGTGTCACCTACAAAATTGTTAGGAGAGAAGGAAGGTACTACAATGGGTTGTTCATCATCATCGGACCCACCGTCGAATGAGCTTTCAAAGTTTACGCACTAGTAGTTGGAGATGCTTGGAATCGCATTTTGGTTAGCCATATGTCTAGCATATCCCAAGTAATCGGTCAAGTAATCAAGATCAAATGACCAAACATGACCACGTCCTTGAACATTAGGCTTGTCTTCAAGATACCTCGATTCAATGTCTCCTCAATCTTCTTAGCAAATACATTGTAAACCACATGCCTTACTATGAGCGAATACCCCACAATGTAACCATCATCGACTTTCTCATCAAATTTGCCCAAAGGATCACTGGTATTCAAAATTGTCACTTGGCGTAAACGGTTTAAGGTAATGAATAACGGAACTTTTCCAAAAGAAGTTCATATGGTGTTTTAAGGTGTGGCCTAGTAATGGACACTCTATTCGAACATAACAAGCTATACCAATGACCTCGAGTCGAACATGGTAGGAAGTTTAGAGTCTGCTAGCATTGATCTTGCGACCTCTATTAAAGTTCTATTTTTCTTTCGCCACCCCATTTTGTTGAGGGGTTCTTGGAGTGCTATAGTCCCTTTGATTCCCTTTAACTGCGAGTTCTATTAGAATGGCATTTTGAACTCGTACCATTATCACACCTAATTCCTTTCACCTTTTGTTCAACCGATTCTCAATAAGGGTAATGAAGTCTTTCAATATTTCGGATGTTTTATCTTTGGTCCTTAGAAAGAATACCCAACAAAATTTGCTATACCCATCGGTGATCACCGACAAAAATATTTATGATCAATGCTTCTCACTTTAGTTGGACCAAACAGATCCATATGAAGCGGTGAAGAGGTTCGAAAATAATGGTTACAGGTTGTAACAGAACACCTTTGTATGAGGCTCTGTCTTCGCTTTCCTTTGTTGCATGCAACACGCTTATGATCATTGGTGAATACTTTGGCGGAAGACCTTGAACAAGGCCCGTTTTGAAAGTCGGTTAATGGTCTTAAAATTGACATGGGCCATCCTTACATGCCATTTGGTGGACTCATCCACGATGCTTTAGCCACCAAACATGTTAAGTCGCTTTCTTTGGTTGGACATTAGTTAAGTTGAATGTATATGATTGTGATTGCGAGGAACCTTGACAGAATTGAAGTTTCTTCGGGAGTTTGAAGTCTTTAGACAACACAAGACATTCATCCTCTGTGAAGAGAACTTTGTTCTTAGTGTCACAGATTTGTGAGGCTGAAAACAAATTGAAGTGTTGAAGTTCCTTGACATAGTAAACATTCTCAAAATCCGGTGAGGTGTTTTGATGGTCCCTTTTCCGTAATTAGTCCATCACTTCCTCCAAAGGTTACATTGCCTCCTTCTTCAATAGGTACAAAGTTATGCATCATGTCCTTGTTTCACGACATACTTCTAGAACAACCATCATCAACTATACCAACATCTTTATGCTTAAGGGATGATCCTAAAACAACAACAAAATATACGAGATAATTAGTACACTATGGAGGCTCAAGTCATTCTTGACTTGAACACGCCTTGTGGATCATATGAGTTGTGCCATGTAGAATTATAAGATCCACTATTGTTCTTGGGTTTCCAATGAAACTTAGGTCCCTGTTTATTCCAAGAACAACTTCTTGAGGTCTTGACAAGATATCCCAGACCCTTTCCCAACAAATCATAGGGTTAACATATCTAGGCCAAAAACCATTTTAAAATATACCTGGTAGGTTGAATATATGGTTTTCCAATTGATCTTCTCCAAGGAAAAGAAGTATTATAATTAGTAGCTTGTGGAACATAAGGTGGTATATCATTAACATTGGTCCACATTGGTCTAGAATGCCTAGAATCACCACACCTACTCATTCTTTGCTCATGATAATCACAATCCTTAATTAAATGAGATTTACTTCCACACACAAAACATTTCTTCTGAAGAGAAGATTTATTCAAACCAAAAGAAGTATTCTTACAAGCGATATTCAAACCAAAACCATGAAAAGAATTGTTTTTAACAGATTATTATGCAAAGAATTAAAAGCAAGTCTTGAGAGGCAACTGTCTTGGAAGTGGATTCCTTGGCGACAACTCATCATGCTTATTGGTAGTCTTGGGTGCATGCGGGGTGAAGACTTGGGAAGGTCGAGACTTGGGAAGGTCGGACTTGTCATTTGAATCACACTCTATAGACCCTTGCTTGGAGGACTTGTCACTATTAACACAAGAGACAAAGTCATTAGAGGAAGTATTAGGGTGCAGCATGTCTCTTGACTTTTGCCATACGGATGGTGTGAGCCATCAAAGTCTTTAAGAGTGGAAAGGTCAATGGGCATGTGCTCACCTCTAATTTGTCCACGAACAACATGTAGGACACCTTCTTTCACAAAATTAGCTAGGCTGTTGGTGTAGATTTACGTGTGTCATCCCTAGCTTCTAAGCCTACATATTTCTTAAAACCTAAAGCCACCTGAGAATTGGGAGCTTGATCGCTATAAATGAGACTAGCCAACTTATTACCATTCATCATCCATTCATTATTCATAGCAATTTCCTCCTTAAGTTTCTCCTTAAGCTCTAGATTTTCGATTCTACATCGCTCTTAACTTCTCGCACCATTTTAATTCATTTGTAGCACATTCGAGATCTCTTTCTAAAACACCTATTTTCTCATCATAAGCTATTTCATTATTCGTAACCAAACCTTTTGTCTTTCTAGTGTTTTAAAGCCTGTTTATAAGCTTCTACTTCCACATAGCATTCATTATATTTAGGTTCCATAATATCATAAGCTTGTTTGAGTTCATTATAACGCTCACTACAACCAAACACACGTTTTGTACACGAGAGATGCCCATCAAGGCAATCGATCATGCCTATCCTCCTCAAGTACGACTTGCAATCAACCCAACATTATCGGGACCATCATTATCATCCTCCTCATGTTGCTTCCAGTCCACATTGCTATCAAGAGTGACCAACGCAGTTGATCCCTTTGAAGTTCACGCATCCTTCGATCTGGCGATAAGTAGAGTATCTTGTCTCATCACCGACTTTCTGTCTTTGCATTCTCTAGAAAAGTGACCCATCATTTGACATGTGAAGCATTTAGCCTTCCTTTTGTCAAACCTTCTCGGATCACGTCCTTTGAATCAAACCTTCGCCACTTTGCTCAAAGGTCTTGATATCCATGGAAAGCATGGCCACTTGCCACCTCGCCTTCATCTCTTCCATCTCAGCGGGTCCACCCGATCAAAATCCTCATAAGCCAATTCCTGCGAGGATCATAATCAACAAAGAAGGATCCAAGTACATCTTCCATAATGTTGCTTGATTTAGAGTGAGAACTTGATGAAGGAGCAGATTAGATGATGATGGATATGGGCTTGGACCATAGCTAGATTTTGGAGTAGAGGCTCCAACAAATGCGATATGACTAGCGATGAAGATGATCGAAAAGGACTTCTTACATCATGTTCAAGAGCTTTAAGTTTGTTATCTGACTCATCAAAGGTCATCATGACCAAACCACCTTTAGCTTTTAAAGCTATGCTTACATGTAGCCGGGATGGAGGTAATGACCTCGAAACTTAGAGTTCTGATCATCATTATCCGGCTTTGCACATAGTGATTCAACCGACTTAAGATCTTGTGAAACTTATCATAGCCCTTGTGAATTCCTTCCTCTTGAGATTTGAAAGTCCCAAACTGTTGTCTTAGCATGGACTTCTTTAGTCTCCTAGACTCCTCATTCCCACCGAACTTAGCCTTAATTGCTAACCATATATCCTTAGCATCTTGCATGAAGTGAAAATCACTTAAGTGATCCTCGGGAATTGCTTGCGTAAGAATAGTTCGACCTTGGTTTCTCTCTCGAATCGCCAAAGAACTCTTGGCGAGCTTTGGGAGGAACATTCATCATATTACCGGCGAGATCCGTGGTAGTTCTCTTCAAACTGTTCCCTTCATAATTATCGCCATAGATTCCAATCAATGTTGGAGATCCGATTCGCATCTTCATCGCCCAAAGATCATATTCCTCCCTTTTAAGGTAAGGAAACTTAGCATTGCTATTAGAGACTTAATTGTTGCGGATGGGTGGAGTTTTGGTTGTTGGTGAGTTCGATGTCGACGATCTCGAACCGTGCATGATGATTTTGTTATGGTTGTATGGGTGTTTAGAAAAGCTTGTCCTTAGTATCGTAGAGACTCTCACGAGGCTCGATACCACTTGTTGAAACAAACAAAGACCTTGATAGATCTTGAGCTCGTGGATCGTTATATATGCCTATGTAATCACAAGCACAATAAAAGACAATCTCTACTACTAATGTTTGTCAGCGGAATATAAACACAAGTAACAAATAACTAAGAACTTCTTGATCCTCTATGGATCTTTATATTAACTAAAACTGAATTTTCCAATCGGTTCATAACTTATTCTAATGTGTTCCTTTTATAGATAAGGAACCCTAAACAATATCGCTAAACCGTTTCCCAAGAAACGTATAAACATAAAACTAAATAAGATATACACAATCACTTCCTAATAAAGCTCATGTATATCCACACTAAACAAACTAAACACGAAATAAACATTTCCGCAGAAACAGACTAATAACTATTATTCGTCAGCAGATTATGTCTTCGGCAGAATCCACTTCATCTTCAGTAGAAACACTTCGGTATTAAGTTCAGCATAATCCAGACTTCACATAATTCCCAACAATTTTTAAACGTTTTGCAGTTCAGATTTAACCAAAAATGATGAGTATTTACACACTCATCAGTTACCCGCATGGTAATTTGCAAAGTCAGCAAACCATAGGGTAGAAGAGTCTCCACGAAAAGAAACCACATTGAGTGTTTCGAGAGGAAATGTTTCGTTGATTTCCTTTTTCTCGAACACATTTTGGTGAGGTTCTCTAATCGGACGAGATGATCGTGACTAGGTTCTCGACTCCTTTTTATCACGAATAATGATATCAAATTCTTGTAGGAGGAGAACCCAACGGAGCAATCTCGGCTTTGCATCTTGTTTTGCAAAGAGATATTTGAGTGCCGAGTGATCCGTATACACCACGCATTTTGTCAAGATAAGGTATGGCGAAACTTTTCAAACGCATACACCACGCCTAATAATTCTTTTTCTGTAGTGGTGTAATGGGTTTGAGCTTGATCATAGTTTTGCTTGCGTAGTGGATTGGCTAAAATGCTTGGTTTTATGCGTTGCCCAAGACCGCACCGATAGCAAAATCACTTGCATCGCACATGAGCTCAAAGGGTAAGTCCCGGTCGGGGCAACTAGAATGGGTGCTTCCGTAAGCTTTTTCTTTAGTGTTTCAAAAGCTTCGATGCACTCAGGAGAAAAGATAAAAGGAGCATCTTTTTCGAGAAGATGGGTCATAGGCCGAGCGATTTTAGAAAAATCTTGAATGAATCTACGATAAAACCTGGCATGACCTAGAAAACTCCTAATACCTTTGACGGTAGTAGGGTGAGGCAATTTAGCAATAACATCAACTTTTGCTCTATCTACCTCAATCCCATTCTTGGAAATCTTATGGCCAAGGACTATGCCTTCTTTGACCATAAAGTGGCTCTTCTCCCAATTTAGACATAGATTGGTGTCTTCACACCGTTTTAACATTTTGTCTAAATGGGAGAGACATGTCTGAAATGAGTCCCCAATGACCGAGAAGTCATCCATAAACACCTCCATAGTTTCCCCGATCATGTCGTGGAAAATTGCCATCATACATCGTTGGAGCGTGCGGGAGCATTACATAAGCCAAAAGGCATACGTGCAGTAGGCAAACGTCCCGTATGGGCGGTGAATGTGGTCTTTTCTTGATCGAGCGGATCAATGGGGATCGAAAGTAACCGAGAAACCATCAAGGAAACAATAGTATTCGTTCCTCGCTAATCTCTCAAGCATCCGGTCCATGAAGGGTGAGGAAAATGGTCTTTACGGGTGGCTTCGTTTAACTTGCGATAGTCAATACACACACGCCATCCGTAACCAATCGAGTTGGAATTAACTCGTTTTCTTCATTGTGACAACAATGATGCCACCCTTTTTGGAGCGCAATGAATTGGGCTAACCCAAGGACTATCGAGATCGGGTAAATCAAACCGCATCAAGAAGTTTGAGAACCTCTTGTTTGATAACCTCGTGAATCTTAGGATTCACCCTCCTCGATGTTGGATCTTGGCTTGAAGTCATCCTCCATTAAGATTTTGTGAGTACAAAACTCGGGGTTGATACCCTTAATATCGGAGAGTTTCAAGCAATTGCTTGTTTGTGTGACTTCAAGACCTTTATGAGAGCGCTTTTCTCCTCCTCGGTCAAGTCTTTAGCAATTATGACGGGTAATTTATCATCACCTCCAAGAATGCATACTCGAGATGAGGAGGTAGGTCCTTAAGTTCAACCTCGGAAATTCTTGATGATGTTTGTCTTGATTTGATTTCCTCAATTGTGATTTCTTTCGGAGGAGTGAAGGTAATGGATCTTTGATGAGTGTGTAAATACTCATCATTTTGGTTAAATCTGAATCGCAAAACGATAAAATGCTCGAAATGCATCAAAATATCGAAAATATTCCAAAATTGCATTTTATATGTTTCGGATGCAAAATGTTTAAAATCGATGAAAAATGAGCAAAGTTTGCATAATTGGCGCTTCAGTCCCCAAGTTTCTTAAGTTGTCAAAAACAGTCCCTGAGCACATAATTTCAAAAGTACAATCACCAAAGGTCCTTTTAAAATCAAAAGTTGTCAAAATAAGTCCTTTGGTGAAAAATATAAAAAGTTTGAGAAAATTACAAGTTTGGTCCTCCAACTTTGAAAATTGGCAAAAATGGCCCCTGGAAAATTGAAAAATGTCAAGATTGGTCCTTGTATTATGGAAGCTTGTCACTTTTAACCCTTGAAGCAACTTTTCAGAATTGGCAGCTTGGGTCCCTCAGTTTTCAGAATTTACACAAAGGTCCCTATAATATTAAACCCTTTAACACCCATTTGGACCCTTTCACAAATCCACTTGACCCTTAGACCCCTGTCATAATACATTTTGGACCCCCTTCTATTATTAACCTCTGGTCAATCCTTGGTCAAACTTCCCAAACGCGCCAAAAGTCTACCCTCTCCACCTGCTTTGCCTACAACAATCCAACTCCCATCCCCCAATCAAAACCCATTTTCCATGTCCCCCACCTCAACTAACATCCAAGATGCATTTAATGCACCTCCCCTCCTCACTCAACCCCAATTGTCAAATGACAATTTTGGCGCCAAAATCTTTTAATGGCCAAGATCGGTTGAAGCAATCCAATGGCTGAGAAAAATGGTGGGAATTAATCAGAATAGAGAGAGAAAGACTTTGGATATAAAAAGGAAGCAAGAGATGAAGCAAGGAGTAGTTTTTAGTTCTTTAAATTTTCATTAATGTCGACTTTAATATAAAGTTTTAGTTAAGTTAAAAAATCTGTAACCTTTTGTTATAATGTACTCAGTTTAAGTTATTGTATCAATATAAATCATTTTCAAGTATCAGTTTAAGTCAAATTACCATTTTACATTGTTAAGCTTACTGTTGCAATTCTCATTTTCAAACTCATGTATCAAAGCTCTTCTTAGCTTATCTTTAAGCTTCAACAAGCTTATATTAGCTTATTATAGCTTAGTGCAAGGTTACATTCAAGTTTCAATCCATTTTGGTATTTGGTCAACAGAAAGTCAAACTAGGTTAAATTGGTCTTAGAAATGGAAATGGGTTGATGCAGTGATGGATTGGGTTGATTTTGAGCTAATGGGTTGATATAATTAGGTTAGAGGTTCATTGGGTGTTTGTTGCAAGCCATAGTGGCTATGGACCATTTGTAAGTTATTTTAAAGTTTCATATGCATGATCTGTCCTTGTAGTTATAATAAGCTAAAACCTGTTTGAGTAGTTGTATTTATGTTAATTTAACTTAGTTTGATCATTTATGATAGTTGGTTCAGTAGTTTGTCTCAATTTCATTGTAAATTAGTGTAATTCTAGGGTGTTTGGATGTATTGGTTTAACTGTGCTAAAGGCCTGTCCATTGGATAGGGCCTTTTGGTTTATGCTTGTGTAGTTAATATTAACTTATATCTGTCATTAAATTGTACTTGCAGTTCTCATTAGTCAAAATCTTTTGTCATCTGTCTTAATTGAATATCTGTTGAAGTTTTGGAAGATCAAAGTCTTGAATTGTGTTTAAAATACATAGATAAAGGTTTCTTTAGTCTCATTTCATTCTATAACATCAAAATCAGTCCTTGAAGTGAGCTTAAATCTCACCAAAGTCAACATTTAATCTTTGTCTCAAAAGTCAAAAAACTGAAAATGTGGATTTGAGCTCAACTAAGAGGATTTTTAATTGTTTCATTTCTGGGTCAAATCTAGTGGAACTTGGTGTTTTAAAAACTTCAGTTGGTCTTAATTCTTATTACCATTTTAGTAGATTTTGCAATTTTTTAGAAGTCTCAAACCGCTTGTTCATAAGGACTTAGTTGCCTCAGGCAACCGAGTCGATTCTTGACCGACTGCCACAAGGCTTGAGCAGCGATTTGTAGACCTTGCACAAAGCTCATTTGAGCTCAGCAAGGTCTCCATTTTGGTTTACAAGCTCTCACCCAGGTCTTCTTTAAGATCCTTCTTCTGGTTTTCATTTTCATCTTATTTTGCAGCTTTTATTTGAGCTTAAATTAGCCCACCCAAAACTGTTTTTAGCTATAAAGCTCAAATAAGTCAAATCTGTGTTTATGGTGATTTAGAGGTTCTAAGCAGTTGTGATAAGTTGCATTTGGTCATTTTAGCATAGTGTAGCTTCTGTTTCAGTTGGGTAGCCTTGGGTGTCCATTTGCTTATTTCTAGTCTTATTTCTAAGCACCTTGCACATCGATTTCATTTTCATCCACACAAGCACTGTTTTTATATTTTCTCAGATTTAGAATATAATTTTAGAGTTTTCCTGAATTTTTCAGATTTTCCAAGTTGGTTTGCTATTTTTACGTATTTAAATTAGTTTTAAGCCTTTTAATTAGCTTTAAATACAATTAATTAAGAAAAGCTTCAAAAAAATAATTTTTCATTTTTCTTAAGTTAAGATAAATATAAAAAGCCAAAAAAATATTTTTCCATATTTTTCTTAGTTAAATTTGTATTTTTAAGTAATTTAATTAGTTTTTAATAGTTTTTAATTCCTAGAAAATAGAAAAATAATCAGAAAAATACAAAAATAGTTTTGAAAATTCTATTTTGATATTTTAGATTTTTCTAAGTCTTAATTTTATTTTTTTTAGCTTTAGTTCCTATTTTCTTGTATTTTAGGTTAATATTTAATAGTTAAAATTAGTTTTTAATTAATAATAATTAGGTAATTAGTTGTAAAATAATTTTCTTTTCTATAAATTTTCTTTTATCATTAGTTTTGTAAAATATCATTTTCATATTTTTAGGATTAATATTGTCTAAGTTTCACGCTTTTATTTAGACGCCACGTAGTTTTAAATTTCAGCTTTATAAAACATAAAAACAAAACATCATTTTAAATATAGTGATAGCGTTTATTTATTATTTTTATCTTTTAATCTCCTTTAATTTGCATTTATGCCGTTGTAATTTGTTGGCTTTTTCTCGTAGTTATAATCTATTCAAATCCTTTTCGCTCAAATTTCTCGATCACTTTACGTTGGATAATCCATTGCATAGCTCATTGGGACATAACGACCGGAAATCCTATACTCCTCGGATCTTCATTGCATTCGTGCTTGAGCGGTTTAAGTCGATTACGGTCCGCCATTCACAAGTGGCGGCTTGAGTGATTTAGCTTGACTGTTTGGCACGCATCAAATTTTTACGCCACGCTTGGAGTCAGTCTTGATTATCTATCGCTTAGCGATTAGTAGTTTGAAAACTCACTCTTTGTTCATATCATCCATCTATCTATATATATATCCATATTCTCTTATAAAAATCCAAAACCCAAAAACAAAAAAACGTATAAAACACAAAAATATTTTCCTTTTGTTTCTATATATGTATCAAAAATAAAAATACAAAAGATTTTTCGCTTTCTTTAATAATAACAACATAAAAGATTACCACCGAAACCAAGGCGGTGCACTACCTAACTGGGGTGCGACCATAATAAGTTCGAACTAAAGATTTAAAACTTGCCTTTGTGTCCTTGTGATTGGTGTACCTTTTCAAAGAAGCCATTCATCTTGTGATTATTGGTAAAGTTCATCGTTGTTTTGCCTCGATTTTGTGTTAATTGATTTTGTTGTGATATCTCCGTTTGAACCGTAAAACCTAAAAGATTCTTCTCACCCCATTTTTATAAAACGCCTTCATAATTCCCATTCTCATCGAAATATCTTCATAATTCCATTTCTCTCTTAACTCGAGGTCCCTTAGAGTTAACTCTAGTGCATGCGCACTCGTTCTTCTAGATCATTGAGTCCTTTGCGTGATCTAGCGAAATTCCAAGAAGAAGTTCTCGTGACGTCTTTGCCCAAATAGTCGAACCCGAGATTCGTACTATTTCAAGCAACAATATGGCGTATTTAACGTACTATGGCGGAAATGCTCCAAGCACCCACCGAGGGTTATGGAGATGCCATCATTCTACCAAGAATCAACTCGATCACTTTGAATTGAAGACACATTTGATCCAACTTGTGTCTACAAATCAATTCCACGGGTTTGACCGAGAAGACCGTATGCACACATCCGTTGGTTTAACAAGTTGACTTCAACTATCAATTTCAAGGATGTACCACAAAAGTCATCAAGTTGATGCTTTTTCATTCTCTCTTGAGGGACAACCGGTTTGGTGGAAAAAGAACCCCTCGATCTATCGAAACTTGGGAGGATCGTGTTCAAAAGTTTGTGAATTATTTCTTTCCTCCATCAAAGACGATTGATCTTAAAATGAAATTTCTTGATTTCGTCAAAATTTCGATGAAAACTTTGGAGAGGCATGGGAGAGATTCAAAGATCTCCTCGAAATGCCCCATCATGAATTCACGGAGCTTCAAAAAGTCAATATCTTTTACAATGGGTTGAATGGTAATTATCAAGATTCCTTGAATGCACCGCAGAGTGAAATATCTTGAATCGTAGACCTAAAGATGTGATTGAGATTTGCGAGCAAAATCAAAAGTTCCTATTTCTCGCAACAAAGTCAATACTCCTAACCCTCGCTTCTTCTTCATCCAAGAATTCTTCCGAGTTAGCGACTCGATAGCTACTCTAACGGATGCCATCCGTTGTATGATTAAGGATGTTAAGGAAATCAAAAGCGAAATTCATAAGCTGAACCGACCAAAGCCGTAAACAAGGTGTGTGAAACTTGTAGTGGTCCACATGCGTATTATGATTGTCAAGCAACCGATGCTTCCTTTACCAAGCTCCCGTAGCTTCGTAAACCACAATCAATACCGACCACGGTGATCCTCATTACTGCACCTAGCGGTATGACACCACCGGTTTTCCTCCTGCGAAACCATGGCAATCAAAATCGCTTTGTTCGAATCAAGGACAAAATTTCAATAACTCTCAAAGTTTCAATCAAAACCGGAACAATTTCAACCAACCATATCAAGCTCCTAATCATCAAAATTATCAACAACCTCCTCAAGCTCCCATGCCAAATGACTTCATGAAAATGACCGAGTCAAACATGCTCAATGCAAACTCGGATCAATAACATGAGAGTTGAGCTTAAAAGAAAATTGATACCACAATGTCTCGTGAGACAAATGAGTTAAAGAATATGATGAGCGGTTTCATGAACATGAATATGAACAAAGCTTCATCATCTTCCGGAGGACTCCCAAGCAATACTATTCCTAATCCCAATGCCGAGTTGAAAGCCGTCACCACTCGTAGTGGTAAGACGCACAATGGACCTTCGACTCCTATGCCCCTCCTCCGTGGCAATGAGTCAAGTTACCAAGGATACAACGGACAAGGTGCAATTCTCAAGCCCACGGCATCAAGACACGTCCCACCTTCGGTAGTCCAAGCTTCAAGTCCGGAACCCGAAGTTCAAAGAAAATCTGAGCGAAAACAATTCCATCCCGGCTCAAAAGTCTAGTCGACTTCCTTACCCATCAAGAATGAATGATGAGAAGCTCAAAGACAAAAACAAAGAGCAAATGGAAAAATTTTCCAAATCTTCAATGAGCTTCACTTTGATATAAGCTTCATTGATGCTCTCGTTCTAATGCCTAAATTTGCATCCACGCTTAAAGGCTTACTCACCAACAAAGATAAGCTATCCGAGATGGCTAAAACCCTCTAAATGAGCAATGCTCACAGCCATTCTTAATAAGCTTCCCAAAAGCTTGAAGACCACGCGGTTTTCTAATCCCATGTGATTTCTTGGGATGTTTCAATGCTCCGCCTTGGCGATCTTGGCGCTAGCATTAACCTCATGCCACTCTCGATGGAAGAAACTGTCTCTTCCTAAACTTTCATCCACTTGTATGACACTCGAGCTAGCGGACCGCACTGTAACTCGTCCACTGGGATAGCCGAGGATGTCGTGATGAAAGTGGGAAAGTTTCAATTTCCTCCGACTTTGTTGTAGTAGACTTTGATGCGGATCCTAGAGTTCCCTCATCTTGGGAGAGCTTTCTTGAGAACAGTCGTGCTCGATTGATGTGTTTGTCAAGAGTTGACCATACGGGTTGACAACGAAGAGCTCACATTGAATATCAACCAACTCCAAACCTCTATACAAACAGAGTGTTGCCACAATTGATCAAAGATCCGAAAGATTCAATGCAACACTCTCAAATTTCACGGTTAAGAGGAGTTTTCAAAACGTCTTGAGCTCAAAGCTTTGAAAATCACCCCGGTTCAAACAAATGGTTTGAAAGTTGTACCGTGGAAGTCAAGAGTGTTCTTGATGATGATGATGATCTAGATTCGAAGACTTCATCGGAGTGGTGGAAACCGCTAGCTCTAAGAGCACACCACTTGTCCCACCTCCGAATCGCTTTGTCGCATCGAGATTGTTAACTCGTGGATGAAACCAAACTCTCTTGATTTCATCAGTTGGATGATGATGTTTGTGATCCAATGGGAGACATTCTTCCCATTGATGAATTGCTCAAAAGAATCCATCATCTTCTAGTCTTATTCCCGACTCTTCCATCCCTTCTCTCACTCGATGAGGAAGATGACAACTTTGGAATGAAGTCGATGCATTTCTTAGTGATGAGTCAATTCCAACGGAATTGATAATACTTACTTTGATCCGGAGGAGACATCCTTTTTCGGAAAGTCTGTTGATTGAAGAACCATTTCCCACCCTCCTCCCGACATCTTCTTGACAATCACCATCTAAGCTTCAAGTTTAAGCTTAAAGATGTCAAACCGGTGATTTGCTTCTCTCTGTTGAGGAATGGACTTGCATTCTCATGTACGCCTTTATTCCATTCTTCACGGATGGTGTGGTTGCTCTTTCCTTTTCTCTTTCGGGAATGAGGACACCATCTTTGACCCCGTATCATCCCTTATAGTTTCTACTATTAACAATACCGCGGTTATATCTCGTCGGTGTGGAACTTTCGATGTTCATATGTTCATTAACATTGTGAACGAAAGTCCGATCGAGATTGGTTTTCCACGTTACTTTCCCATGAACAAATGAATACGGGTCGAGTCAAGCTAGCGACTGGGAATCAAAAACAAGAGCATGCCATATGGGTTTTCACCCATATTTCGACTTCTTTCTATCTTTCTACCACCCTAGTGTGGGGGTTGCCCACATGTTTCAAAAAAAAAAAAAAAAAAAATCATCTTTCTAAATAATGGCCGTAGTATTTCCCTTTTCGTTCCCGGTTTCGCATAACTGCGGTACTTTGAATATTGAGGGCAATATTCATTTCTAAGTTTGGGGAATTCTCACGAATTTTATCATGTAATTATACCACCTAATTCCCGTTTTGGCCAAAATTTTTTTGGAGTAAGTGTTTTCACTTACTCAATATGGTTATCATCCGCCATGTCTAAAAAACAAAAGGATTGGCTAATCCAGAGCAAACGGCTCTTGGTAAAGATATCTCAAATCCATTTACGGCTTGCAATTTGCCCAAAATTGTATGGTATTCAACTCACCATATCCTAAAAGTGAAGAGTTGGCTAGCCCGCAAGGTTATGGCTTGTGGTAAAGGCGATGGAAAAACCATAATTGGTAATCACTCACCAAAGATAATATTGATAATTTATCTAAGAGTTGGCTAGTCCGAGCAAACGGCTTCGGTAAAGACAAAATCAAATCCGTTGAAAGTCGGTGGTTTGCTCAAAATCACATGGTTATCGATGTACCATGGTTCTTACTTGAACTAAAACATTTGGCTACTCCGAAGTAATGGCTTTTGGTAAAGAGTTTCAAATCCATTATGTTTTCTCAAAAGATTGCTAGGGACTAGCAATAGTTTAGTGTGGGGATTGATGAGTGTGTAAATACTCATCATTTTGGTTAACTGAATCGCAAAACGTATAAAATGCTCGAAATGCATCAAAATATCGAAAATATTCCAAAATTGCATTTTATATGTTTCGGATGCAAAATGTTTAAAATCGATGAAAAATGAGCAAAGTTTGCATAATTGGCGCTTCATCCCCAAGTTTCTTAAGTTGTCAAAAATAGTCCCCGAGCACATAATTTCAAAGTACAATCACCAAAGGTCCTTTTAAAATCAAAAGTTGTCAAAATAAGTCCTTTGGTGAAAAATATAAAAGTTTGAGAAAATTACAAGTTTGGTCCTCCAACTTTGAAAATTGGCAAAATGGCCCTGGAAAATTGAAAATGTCAAGATTGGTCCTTGTATTATGGAAGCTTGTCACTTTAACCCTTGAAGCAACTTTTCGTAATTGGCGTAAAAGGTCCCTCGGTTTTCGAATTTACACAAAGGTCCCTATAATATTAAACCCTTTAACACCCATTGGGACCCTTTCACAAATCCACTTGACCCTTGGACCCCTGTCATAATACATTTTGGACCCCCCTTCTATTATTAACCTCTGGTCAATCCTTGGTCAAACTTCCCAAACGCGCCAAAAGTCTACCCTCTCCACCTGCTTTGCCTGCAACAATCCAACTCCCATCCTCCCAGCTCAAAACCCATTTTCCATGTCCCCCCACCTACAACTAACATCCAAGATGCATTTAATGCACCTCCCCCCTCCTCACTCAACCCCAATTGTCAAATGATGATTTTGGCGCCAAAATCTGTTTTAATGGCCAGGATCAGTTGAAGCAATCCAATGGCTGAGAAAAATGGTGGGAATTAATCAGAATAGAGAGAGAAAGACTTTGGATATAAAAAGGAAGCAAGAGATGAAGCAAGGAGTAGTTTTTAGTTCTTTAAATTTTCATTAATGCCGACTTTAATATAAAGTTTTAGTTAAGTTAAAAAATCTGTAACCTTTTGTTATAATGTACTCAGTTTAAGTTATTGTATCAATATAAATCATTTTCAAGTATCAGTTTAAGTCAAATTACCATTTTACATTGTTAAGCTTACTGTTGCAATTCTCATTTTCAAACTCATGTATCAAAGCTCTTCTTAGCTTATCTTTAAGCTTCAACAAGCTTATATTAGCTTATTATAGCTTAGTGCAAGGTTACATTCAAGTTTCAATCCATTTTGGTATTTGGTCAACAGAAAGTCAAACTGGGTTAAATTGGTCTTAGAAATGGAAATGGGTTGATGCAGTGGTGGATTGGGTTGATTTTGACCTAATGGGTTGATATAATTAGGTTAGAGGTTCATTGGGTGTTTGTTGCAAGCCATAGTGGCTATGGACCATTTGTAAGTTATTTTAAAGTTTCATATGCATGATCTGTCCTTGTAGTTATAATAAGCTAAAACCTGTTTGAGTAGTTGTATTTATGTTAATTTAACTTAGTTTGATCATTTATGATAGTTGGTTTAGTAGTTTGTCTCAATTTCATTGCAAATTAGTGTAATTCTAGGGTGTTTGGATGTATTGGTTTAACTGTGCTAAAGGCCTGTCCATTGGATAGGGCCTTTTGGTTTATGCTTGTGTAGTTAATATTAACTTATATCTGTCATTAAATTGTACTTGCAGTTCTCATTAGTCAAAATCTTTTGTCATCTGTGTTAATTGAATATCTGTTGAAGTTTTGGAAGATCAAAGTCTTGAATTGTGTTTAAAATACATAGATAAAGGTTGCTTTAGTCTCATTTCATCCTATAACATCAAAATCAGTCCTTGAAGTGAGCTTAAATCTCACCAAAGTCAACATTTAATCTTTGTCTCAAAAGTCAAAAACTGAAATGTGGATTTGAGCTCAACTAAGAGGATTTTTAATTGTTTCATTTCTGGGTCAAATCTAGTGGAAATTGGTGTTTTAAAAACTTCAGTTGGTCTTAATTCTTATTACCATTTTAGTAGATTTTTGCAATTTTTTTAGAAGTCTCAAAACTGCTTGTTCATAAGGACTTAGTTGCCCTGTGCAACTGAGTCAGTTGCACTGACTCTGCACAAGGCTTGAGCAGTATTTGTAGACCTTGCACAAAGCTCATTTGAGCTCAGCAAGGTCTCCATTTTGGTTTACAAGCTCTCACCCAGGTCTTCTTTAAGATCCTTCTTCTGGTTTTCATTTTCATCTTATTTTGCAGCTTTTATTTGAGCTTAAATTAGCCCACCCAAAACTGTTTTTAGCTATAAAGCTCAAATAAGTCAAATCTGTGTTTATGGTGATTTAGAGGTTCTAAGCAGTTGTGATAAGTTGCATTTGGTCATTTTTAGCATAGTGTAGCTTCTGTTTCAGTTGGGTAGCCTTGGGTGTCCATTTGCTTATTTCTAGTGCTTATTTCTAAGCACCTTGCACATCAGTTTCATTTTCATCCACACAAGCACTTGTTTTTATATTTTTCTCAGATTTAGAATATAATTTTAGAGTTTTCCTGAATTTTTCAGATTTTTCCAAGTTGGTTTGCTATTTTTCTGTATTTAAATTAGTTTTTAAGCCTTTTAAATAGCTTTAAATACAATTAATTAAGAAAAGCTTCAAAAAATAATTTTCATTTTCTTAAGTTAAGATAAATATAAAAAGCCAAAAAATATTTTTCCATATTTTCTTAGTTAAATTTGTATTTTAAGTAATTTAATTAGTTTTAATAGTTTTAATTCCTAGAAAATAGAAAAATAATCAGAAAAATACAAAAATAGTTTTGAAAATTCTATTTTGATATTTTAGATTTTTCTAAGTCTTAATTTTATTTTTTTTAGCTTTAGTTCCTATTTTCTTGTATTTTAGGTTAATATTTAATAGTTAAAATTAGTTTTTAATTAATAATAATTAGGTAATTAGTTGTAAAAATAATTTTCTTTTTCTATAAATTTTCTTTTATCATTAGGTTTGTAAAAATATCATTTTCATATTTTTAGGATTAATATTGTCTAAGTTTCACGTTTTTATTCAGACGCCACGTAGTTTTTAATTTCGCTTTATAAAACATAAAAACAAAACATCATTTTAAATATAGTGATAGCGTTTATTTAATATTTTTATCTTTTAATCTCCTTTAATTTGCATTTAAGCCGTTGTAATTTGTTGGCTTTTTCGTAGTTATAATCTATTCAAACCTTTTTCGCTCAAATTTCTCGATCACTTTACGTTGGATAATCCATTGCATAGCTTCTTTGGGACATAACGACCGGAAATCCTATACTCCCGGATCTTCATTGCATTCGTGCTTGAGCGGTTTAAGTCGATTACGGTCCGCCATTCACAAGTGGCGGGCTTGAGTGATTTAGCTTGACCGTTTGGCACGCATCAATCTTCATTAAGCAATTGCTCAAGATAAAGAATATCTCCTCCGAATCATAAACACCATCAATTCCAAAGTGAATTGATTCATCAATAGCAAGAAATTCATCGATCTCTTCCGGAAGAAGTCACCTCCTCAAACGGAGTGAGAGGGGAAGAGTCGGCAATGATAGGTTGAGAAGATGTGGTGGAATTGGAATTCCCACTCACGTAATTATGAAGATAACCAAGAAACTCTTGAGAGTACTCCTCGAAGCAATATCAATTAAATCAACTCGATTAATTGATTCGGATCATAGTTTGAGGAGTACCTCAAGTTTGATCGAGGTTAAAAGTAATGCCTTCATTACCCACACGTAAATTGATCTCTTGCTCAAATACATCAATAAGAGCACGGCCCGTTCTCGTGAATCCTCGTCCAACAATGAGAGGAACCCGATGATCGGCATCGAAATCAACAACCACGAAGTCACCGGAAAATGGAACTTTCCTACTTTCACGAATACATCCTCGGCGATGCCAAGAGGACGCGAGATGGAACGATCGCAAGCTCAAGAGTCATGCGCTTAGGAATAAGTTCCTAAGAGAAAGTTTCTTCCACATCGAATACGGCATCGATTGATGCTTGCACCAAGATCGGCAAGGGCAAAGCATTCAATCATCCCGTGAAAACACAAGGAAGAAGAAATTTTCCGGGATCTCCAAGCTTCTGGAAGCTTCTTTAACAAGACTGGCGAGCAATTCTCATTCAAAGGAGTCTTAGCCATTTCAAACAACTTTTCCTTGTTGCTCAACATGTGCTTAAGAGTAGATGCAAACTTGGGCATTAACATGATGGCATCCATGCTTATGTCAAAGTGAAGTTCTTGGAAAATTTGAAAGAATTTTTCCATTTGATGACTAGCTTTCTCATGAGCTTTGCTCATGTAAACGTGAGGATAAGGAATAGAAGTTTTGGATTTAGGTCACCAACCGGAGGTTCAAAACAACCTGTGTTTGGTATTGGGTTTGGGGACAACCCGAGGATGGACATTCTTGGTACTTCCGTTATTAGTAGGAAGTTCCTTGTCCTTAGTCGCCTCGTGTTCGCTTTCCACTACCTTCGGGAGAGAGAAGAAGAAGAGGTAGTAGGAATAGCGGGTCCATCATAAGAAGCACCACTTCGGTTGTGATCGCCTTTGCATCGCTCCTCGGATTAGCGATCGTGTAGCTAGGTAAAGTACCGAGCCCGAGGGTCGATCATTTAAAGACTTCTTAATGTCGCAATCGGCTAACCAACAACCGATTCATTTCTTCTTGATTTCATGAATTGTTTCAACAACTCATCGATGATGGTCCAGTTGGAACAATGGCTTGAGTTTGCACAGAAAATTCGCCTCTATTGTTAGGATTAGGGTCTTGATTTTGAAAATTCCTTGATTATTGCCATGAAAATACCCTTGGTTGAAATTTCCGACTGGTTTCTATTGAAATTTCCTTGATGTTGGAAATTTTGATTCGATTTTGAAAACCGTTGTTTTGATCGAAATTACCTTGGTTTTGAAAACCTTGGTTTGGTCTATTCGATTCGATTACGGTTTTGGTTGAAACCGGAGGTCGAGGTAGTGGTTAGGGCGGTGGTTCGGTCTCTGTGAGCATGATATTGATTGCCTCCTTGATTAGACATCCGCCCACAAGATTGGCTTCAAAGGGTTACCATCGGTGGCCATACAGCTTGTAATAAGCATGGGGCCACCACAGTAACACGAGACTTCCACTTTCTTAACTTCAAAGTAGAGGTGAAGTTTGTGGAAAAAGACTTTCTTTGGTTGGAGAGAACCAAAGCTTGAATAGCTTCCGTGAGTTTATCAATCTTAGCATCGGTGCTAGGCGACTCACGGGCGATGAAGAAGAAGGACCAACACCGACTTGGGAAACAACCGCTTGCTTCGTAGTGCGGACTTTAGACTTGTTTTCGATTATCGCTAAAGCTTCTTTGACAGCTTTGCTTAGGAAATTTCCTCCAGCGGAGGAATTGAGAGAATCTTGATCGATTGACTCACTCCATTATAGAAAGTATCGAGTTGCATCAACTCGGAGAAACCGTGGTGAGGAAATTTATGAAGCAATTCCTTGAAACGATCCCACGATTCATCAAGGGTTCATCAAACTTCCGAGTGAACTTGATGATTTCATTTTTAGACTCGTGGTTTTGGAAGGTGGATAGAATTCATTCACAAATTTCTTCACCGATCTTCCCATGTCTCAATTGACCGAGGGGTTGTTTTCAAGCCAAACCGGCTTGCCCTCAAGAGAAAATGGGAATGTAAAGAAGCTTAACAAAGATCGGTAGGGACATTCTTATACTTGATGGTAGATGCAATCTTGTTAAACCATCGAATATGAGCATGAGGATCATCCCGCTCAAAACCGTAGAATTGATTTGAGGTTACAAGATTCAAGAACCGGTTTTGAGTTCAAAATTTTCACCACGATGGTCGGTACAACAATAGCATCTCCATACCCGTCGATGGGTGCTCGGAGAAGCTCACACATAGGCGTTCTTCCGCCATGATAACGGAAGTAGTGTGAGCGATCCAATCTCGATCCGACCGATGGAGCAGAAAGTCTACGGACACGCCTTCTTGGAATCTTGACAAGCTCACGAAATGGGCTCACGGATCTAGAAGAGCGAAAAGCATACACTAGAGTTAACTCTAAGGAAACTCGAGTTAAGGAGAAAATGGGAATTATGAAGACGTTTTATAAAAATGGGGTGAGAAGAATCTTTATGGGTTTTCTAGTTCGACAAGTAGATATCACAACAAAATCAATTAACACAAAATCGAGGCAAAACAACGATGAACTTAACCAATAATCACAATATGAATGACTTCTTTGAAAAAGGTACACCAATCACAAGGACACAAAGGCAAGTTTTAAATCTTTAGTTCGGGAACTTATTATGGTCGCACCCCAGCTTAGGTAGTGCACTTGCCTTGGTTTCGGTGGTAATCTTTTAAGTTGTTATTATTAAGAAAGCGACAAATTTTTTGTATTTTTTTTATATTTGATACATATATAGAAACAAAAGGAAAAATATTTTTGTGTTTTATACGCTTTTAGTCATTTTTGGGTTTTGGATTTTTATAAGAAAATATGGATATATATATAGATAGATATGGATGATATAAACAAAGAGTGAGTATTCAAACAACTAATGCTAGACGGAAGATAGATCGGCCTGACTCAAAGGCGGCGGCGCTAAAATTTGATGCGTGCAAACAATCAAGCTAAATCACTCAAGCCCGCCACTTGTGAATGGCGGACCGTAATCGACTTAAAACTGCTCAAGCACGAATGCAATGAAGATCTGAGGAGTATAGTGTTTCCCCGGGTCGTTACGTCCCATCGAGCTATGCAATGGATTATCAAACGTATAGTGATCGAGGAATTTGAACGGAAAAGAGTATTTGATTATGATTATAACTACAGAACAAGCCTATAATTTCAAAGGCTTAAATGCAAATTAAAGAAAATTAAAAAGATAAAAAAATATTAAATAAACGCTATCACTATATTTAAAATGATGTTTTTGTTCTTTTTGTTTTTATGAAACTGAATTAAAAACTACGTGACGTACAAGTGAAAAAGTGAAACTTATACAATATAAATCCTAAAAATATGAAAAATACATTTTTACAATCCTAATGATAAAAGGAAATTATTAGAAAAAGAAAATTATTTTTATAACTAATTATCTAATTATTATTAATTAAAACTATTTTTAACTATTAAATAATTACCTAAAATACAAGATAATATGAAATAAAGCTAGAAAAATAAAATTAAGACTTAGAAAAATCTAAAATATCAAAAGAGAATTTTCAAAACTATTTTTGTATTTTTCTGAATATTTTTCTATTTTCTAGGAATTTTAAACTATTTAAAACTAATTAAATGGCTTAAAAATATAAATTTAACTAAGAAAAATCTAGAAAAATATTTTTTGTCTTTTATATTTATCTTAACTTAAGAAAATGAAAATTGTTTTTTGAAACTTTTCTGAATTATTTGTATTAAAAGCTAATTAAAAAGTGCTAAGAATTGATTTAAATGCAGAAAAATAGCAAACCAACTTAGAAAAATCTGAAAATTTCAGGAAAACTCTAAAATAATATTAGGAAGCTAGGAAAATGGAAAACAGATGGTTGTGTGTAAGATTAAGCAATCATATAGGAAGTGCTTATAAATAAGCACTTTGATAAGCCAAATGAACAAAACAAGCCACCAACAGTTTACAGAGGTTCTAATATGCTAAAATAACAAGAATACAACAAGTTACAACTATCTTATGCTACTGAGTTACAAGCTACAACAGATTTGACTATTTGATTAATTTACTCAAAACAGTGGTGAGGGTTCTACTTTAAGCCCAAGAATAAGCACTCAAATAAGCTAGAAACTAGAAACCAATTATGGGGACCTAAAGTAGACCTGGCTAACTATGTTTAAACCAAAAATCAGACCTTGCCAAGCTCAAATGAGCTCTGTGCAAAGGCTACACAGGATGAGAAAACTCAGCATAAGCTGATTATCTGTGAGCAGGGCAACTAGGACTAACTTCACAAGCTTATTTGAAGATTATAAAAATTTGACAAAAATCAACAAAAATGGTAATAAGATTTTAGACCAGCTGAAGTTTATACAATACCAAGTTTCACTTAGATTGGCTCAAAGATGAGCTCATAAAAAATCCTCCTAACTGAGCTCAAAATGGCTTTTTCAGATTTTGACTTTTGCACCAAATATGAAATGCTGACTTTGTTGGGTTTTGAATCAAATGTGAGGACTGGTATTGGTTTATTGTGATGAAATGAAGTTACAAGAAGCTATGTCTATGGATTTTACATACAAAACAAGATCTTGATTTAAAATATTCTCAACAGTTAAGCATATAAGACAGTATGCATGTAATGTTGACTTTGGATGGTTGCAGGCACAAAACTAAGAAAGATAAGAGCACAAATGGACTAAACAAATATGATCCAATAGATCTCAAACACTGAACAACTTTTAATAACAGATTAAGCCATGGATCCAAACACCCCTTTCTCAACTGTTCTGCAAACTAAAACTGACCTAAGGACTGAACAAGCATAAATTATGATCAAACTGATTTAAACTAACTTAAATACTACTATTAAAACAGACTTTAACTATTTGTGACTACTAAAACAGATTAAGCCATTAATTGTTGAAAAACACTTACAAGTGTGCCTAGCCACAATGGCTTGCTAGCAATCAAACCAGAACCACAGTAACCGCTAACCTACTCAAACCAACCCATTGCTTCCAAATTAACCCATTTCCATTCTGAATCAACCCATTCCACTCCTCGCATCGATTTGCTCCATGTTGACTTTTGTTGACCGTGTTTCAATATTGTTTTAACACTTAAACACAAGCTTATAAAAGCTATTATAAGCTAATATAAACTTGTTTTAACTTGGAAAGAAGCTTATTGAAGCTTGAGATTCAAAGGTTTGAAATTTAAAATCCAACAGCTAACATGAAAATTGAAAACATGAACATAAACTGAATTGAGACTTGAGAGTTGCAATACACTTTAAACCTTTGTTTGATACAAAATAAACTGGAAAATACAATTGAAAACTACTTAAGACATGATAAGCTAGAAATCGACATACATTGTAAAATTAAAACTAAGTACTCCTTCCTGTTGCTTCCTCTTGCTCTTTTATACCCAAGATGTCTTATCTCTTTCCTCCGAGCAAATCCCAAGACTAATATGGACCACGGATTGGTAGGTACCATTTTGACCGTTTGATGCATTTGGCGCCAAAATAGGTTTAACAGCTGGGAGGGTGCATTAAATGCGTTTGGCTTGGGGTGAGGTGGAGGGTAGTAGTAGGGTGGTTGTGATGATGATGGAAAGGGTGAGCGTGGGGGAGTTGCAGGCTAGGATGCAGGGTGATGATGGAGAAGGGGTAACACGTGAGTTGGAGGGAAGGAGGAGTCAACAGGGTGTTTGACTTGGATTATTAAAAGGGAGGGGTTCAAAGGTGCTAATGACAGGGTCCAATTTGGGTAGGCAGGGGTCCAAAAGGCTTTTGACAAGGCCAAGGGTGCAAAAGGTTAATAATGACAAGGACCTCAATTGTAATTTCTGAAATTCAAGGGGCCTGTTCTGCCAAATTCACAAAGTTGTTCCAAGGCTGAAAATGACAATCTCAAAAAGTACAAGGACCAACTTTGCCATTTTCCAATTTTCCAGGGACCAATTCTGCCAATTTTTAAACTTGGAGGACCAATTTTGTAATTTTCTCAAACTTTTGATATTTTTCACCAAA
Source organism: Chrysanthemum lavandulifolium (assembly GCA_022545495.1). NCBI lineage: Eukaryota > Viridiplantae > Streptophyta > Magnoliopsida > Asterales > Asteraceae > Chrysanthemum > Chrysanthemum lavandulifolium. The sequence continues at coordinate 184,298,798 of CM040238.1, forward strand.
GGACTAAATTTGACAACTTATGATTTTAAAAGGACCTTTGGTGATTTTTCTTTTGAAATTATGTGCTCAGGGACTATTTCGACAATTTTGAAACTGGGGATCGAAACCGCCAATTATGCAAACTTTGCTCATTTTTCATCTGATTTTAAACATTTTGCATCTGAAACATATAAAATGCCATTTTGAGATATTTTCAGTATTTTGATGCATTTCTGAGCATTTTTAAACGTTTTGCAGTTCAGATTTGACTAAAAATGATGAGTATTTACACACTCATCACTAGGCCAGTTAATAATGCTTGCCCCAGACCAACAGTTTATGGTACTAGACCTATGTCACACTTTTCTAAACCAGCACCATCAACTGTCAAAAGACCCTTTCAAATGCAAACAACATCAACTTTCAAAAACTGTTATAAAGAAGTTAATATTGTTACAAGAAAGTTTAATATAGTCAAGGTAAATGGGGTCAATGCTGTTAATGCCCCATCATGCTGGGTTTGGAGACCTATCAAACCTAACGGTGCATCAATTATTTTAAAAAAACATGATTACATTGATGCACGAGGCAGATCCAAGTCAGTAATGGCTTGGGTCCCCAAAGGAAACTAAATTCCTTTATTTGTATGTGCAGGAACATCCACCCAATGATGATCAGGGCTATGTGGACAATGGATGCATTAGTCACATAACAGGGAAGATGTCATATCTTTATGATTTCATTGCTTATGATAGAGAATATGTTACCTTTGGGGGAGGAGCTAGAGGTGGTAAAATTACTGGTAAAGGTACAATAAAAACTGGTAAACTTGATTTTGAGGATGTGTACTTTTTACAAGAATTGAAATTTAATCTCTTTAGTGTCTCACAGATGTGTGACAAAAAGAATGAAGTTTTGTTTAGCGACACTGATATCATCAAATTACCTTGAATATTAAGTGTCAATTTCCCCCGATAATGCTTGTAATTTATATCATTTATATGGATTTATGCTTGTTTTCCATTATATTTCACTTTCAGGCAAATTACGAGCATTGTAGCTAAAGAGACGCGGAATTGGAGAGTTTACTGAAGATTTATCATAGTATGCTCACTTTGAAGAAGTTACGGCGTAACTCCCCTCTCACATTACACCGTAACTAAAGCGTGACTCAGAAAACAAGTTTATCAAAAGATTATGGCGTAACTCTCCCTAAAGATTACGACGTAACCATATTAGGTCAAATGAGGTTCCGCGCTACTGATAATTACGCCATAACTTATGCATCAACTACGGCGTAACAAGATTTATTGCAGAATATGGCGTAACCCCTTCTAAGGTTACGCCGTAACCAGCAGATCTAGTGCAATTTATGAAGAAATAGATGATTATGGCGTAACTCTTTTTATAGTTATGCCGTAACCAAGATCTGGCCTATAAATACCCCACGATTTCCAGCATTTCAAAGCCTCCCATTTCACACACAACAATCATAGAACGTGAGAAGAAGCCAAAGGCAGATCTAGAGGAGTATACGTAGCTATCTCCAAAGGAGAAATCACTCCCCTATGATAAGCATTAGCATTTTATCTTTTTTTTACTTTCGATTCATGTATTTCGTAACATTAAATATTGAATTGATTTGTATGGTTAACATGAGTGGCTAAGCACCTCTCTGTGCTGGCCTAGTTATGATTCCTTAATTGTTTTGTTTGCTTTTATATCACTTCCGTATAATTATTTCTAAGTGTATGCATGCATAGTTTATTGTTAGCTACCCTTGTTTCGGTAGTTTTGAATGGCGGTAGAGGCTAGTTGCTTAGGAGATATGACCAACTGACCCTAAGTGAGTAGACTAAGACGGGAAGGGTAAGATATGACCAACTGACGACCCTTTCTACTTGTGCGATTTAACCAACTGATCACCTACCATTTGGATGAACTTAAGAATTAGGGGGTGAGTGTCTAAGATGCTATCCCCCGAGCACTCACTATTATAAGTCTAGAATGTAGCGGAACTTAATGACTTGGCTTAGAGGACCAGGAACAACTAGACTTATGAGGGGACACTTGACTTCTCCAGTGGTGGCACCTTTGCTGATAGGTTAGGGCGAACTGACCAAATGCTGTCCTCCCGACTTTGACCCCACCAAGTGATTGGAAGTAATTAGACGTAGACATTACTAGCTAGGATGAATAACTAGGTTAGCTCCACTCTCCTCTATTGATTACACCTTTGCCTTTATTTGCTTTAGTAGTTTATTAGTTAATTCGATATCATAATCATATTAAAATCTGTGACACCTAGACTTTGTATTAATCCAACACACATAGCTCTTGGGACGACCTCGGTTTTACTGAATACTATACTACATGCGACCAAGTACACTGCCCGTTAGTGCATTAGAGTAGACCATACGTATAACGAGACAAGGATGAAGAAGCATACGAGCACATCGCAAACGTATGTGAGATCGCCGATTTGTTCCACGCACCTAGGGTCTTCAGAGAGCATGTTATGATGAGGGCATTTCCTTTTACCATCAAAGGAAGAGCTAGGGATTGGTTGAAGAAACTACCAGCTGGATCTATCACAACATGGATTGCATTTAAAAAGGCCTTTCTTAAGGAATACCGAACCCCTTTAAAAATTCTCCAACAAGTTGGTCAAATCTAATGGTGCATCAATTATTTTATAAAAACATGATTACATTGATGCACGAGGCAGATCCATGTCAGTAATGGCTTGGGTCCCCAAAGGAAACTAATTTCCTTTATTTGTATGTGCAGGAACATCCACCCAATGATGATCAGGGCTATGTGGACAATGGATGCTTTAGTCACATGACAGGGAACATGTCATATCTTTCTTATAATAGCCCTTGAAAACTAATTGAGACTCAAAGTAAGAGGTATTAGATGTGATAATGAGACTGAATTCAAAAACAATTTTATGGATGAATTTTGTGCTAAGAAAGGAATTAAGAGGGAGTTTAGCATTGCTAGAACTCCACAACAGAATGGTGTTGTAGAAAGAAAGAACAGAACCTTGATAGAAGCAGCTAGAGCAATGCTTGCGATTCTCAATTACCTATTGAATTTTGGGTGAAATCGTAAGCACGCTTGTTATGTGTTGAATAGAGTATCACCACTAAACCTCAGCTGAAGACACCTTATGAGTTGCTTATAGGAAACAAACCTAACATACATTTTATGAAACCTTTTGGATGTCCTCTGACTATTCTCAATACTATTGATTCTTTGGGAAAATTTGATGGCAAGTCAGATGAAGGATACTTATTGGGGTACTGTACCAATAGCAAAGGATTTAGAGTGTACAACAAGGTTACTAAAAAGGTTCAAGATTGTCTTCATGTTGAATTTTTAGAAGATCAAGAAAATCAAAAGGGTAAAGGTTCTGATTGGATGTTTGATCCTGATTTTTTGAATCCTTCTATGAACTATGTTCCTGTTAGAGAAGAAAATCAAGTTGTTCACAAAGAAGAAGATTTAAAGTACATTGTTCATGGAGTCAATATTAGACCTGTTGATGTTCCTGATGAAGAACCTATAACTATTGAGAAGGAGAAAAGTACTGATGAACCAAAATCTACTTTGTCTGCTGAAGATCAAGCTATTCAAGATGAACTTAATAGGACGATTTTTCAAGAAACAATAGCACAATCTTATAAGGATGATGAAAGAAGAGCTTATGAAGAAGCAAAGAAAAAGGGTAAGTCTACAGACTACTCTCACAGTACTTTGGATCACAGTACTGCTGCACCAATTGACAGTACTTTTGATGATTTGAATGATCCTAACATGCCTGGTTTAGAAGACACTGATGATGAATTAGATGATGAAGGTATTTTCTCAAATTCCAATGAAGAAGCTGATTTCACAAATTTGGGTAATGATCTTGAAGTTCTCCAAACTCCTACATTAAGAGATCATAAAGATCATCCTGATGGTCAAATCATTGGACCTACTACATCAGGGGTGCTAACAAGAACCAAAGTTAAAGGTTTCTCTAAGCCACATAATGCTTTACTTAGCTTTGTGTATAAACAAAACAGGCTGAATCATAAGGATCAACAAACATGCTTGTTTACCTGCTTTATCTCTCAAGAAGAACCCAAGAATGTAGCTCAAGCATTAGCCAAAGAGAGTTGGGTTGAAGCCATGCAAGAAGAACTTCTTCAATTCAAACTTCAAGAAGTTTGGGTACTATGTGATCTACCAGATGGAAAGAAAGTCATTGGTATAAGATGGGTTTTCAGAGTTAAGAGAGATGAAAGAGGGAATGTCATCAAGAAAAAAGGAAGATTGGTTACACAAGGATATAGACAAGAAGAAGGAGTGGACTATGATGAAGTGTTTGCTCCTGTAGCAAGGATTGAAGCTATTAGATTATTCCTTGCTTTTGCATCTTATATGGGCTTTCCTGTTTATCAAATGGATGTCAAGTGTGCCTTTCTTTATGGCAAGATTACAGAGGAGGTCTATGTCAAACAACCTCCTGGTTTTGAGGATCCTGCACATCCAAACAAAGTCTACAAAGTTGTTAAGGCTCTGTAAGGTCTTCATCAAGCACCTAGAGCTTGGTATGAAAGACTCTTCACTTTCTTATTGCAACATAGTTACAAGAGAGGAGCAATTGATAAGAGTTTGTTTATCAAGAGAGACAAGAAGGATATCATGCTTGTTCAAGTCTATGTAGATGATATTATCTTTGGAGATACAAAACAGTCTACGGTGAAAGAATTTGAGCAGCTCATGCAACAAGAATTTCAAATGAGTTCCATGGGTGAATTAACTTTCTTTTTGGGGCTTAAAGTTAAGCAATCAAAGGCTGGAATTTTCATTAGTCAAGACAAGTATGTCACTGACATCCTTAAGAAGTTTAACTTCGATGCTATGAAGCCAGTAACCACACCTATCAAAGCTATCAACTCATTAGGAAAGGATGAAGATGGACAAGCTGTGGATGTCAAGCTTTACAGATCAATGATTGGCTGTCTTATGTACTTAACTGCCTATAGACCTGATATCATGTTTGCTGTCTGTTTATGTGTAAGATATCAAGTCTCACCCAAGGTCTCTCATATGAATGCAGTCAAGAGGACTTTTAGTTATTTAAATCAACAACCTAAGTTAGGGTTGTGTTATCCTAAGGATTCACCTTTTCACTTGGAAGCTTTTTTAGACAGTGATTATGCAGGTGATAATTATGATAGAAGATCAACCACTGGAGGATGCCATTATCTTGGAAGAAGATTAGTTTCATGGCAATGTAAGAAACAAACCATTGCAAAGAACATCATCTATCAGAAAGGAATATGTTGTCTTCGCCGCAAGTCGTTGTGGACAAGTACTGTGGATATAGAATCAACTCTTGGATTATGGATTCAATTTTAAGAATACTCCTATCAACATTGACAATGAGAATACAATTTGCATTGTGAAGAATCCAGTTTATCACTCCAAGACCAAGCACATTCAGATTAGGCATCACTTTATTCGAGATTGTTATGAGCATAGACTCATTAATGTTGTCAAGGTCCACACAGATGACAATGTAGCTTATCTACTCATAAAGGGATTTGATGTTTCAAGATTCAATCATTTAGTGGTGAATATTGGTATGATTAATTATTAAGCTACAATTAAGAGGAGGACTTATTAGTTAGTTAGTTAGTCTTATGCATTGTTTGAGGGGAGGCAACACGATGCTTTTTTATGATTTTGCCATTGAGAAGAAGAGGATGGAAAAGTACTGCTTATTGTTTATCTGAAAGTACCGCTCTGAAAGTACTGCTTTGAAAGTACTGCTTACGTGGAAAGCACTGCAGTCTTGTCAATGTACTGTTCCAATGGCCAAAAGATGGGGTAAAATTCAAACAACGGTAACTTTATTAATTGGGATGTGATTTTTTAAATATTACCTATAAATAACTACCCTCTGATTTTCCCTCTCATCTTTATACCTATCCATCTCTTCCTTATTTTTCTCATATTCACCTTAACCGTTTCATACATTCTTCTACCAGCAATGGCTAATCGAAAAACAGTTAGTAAGCATAACATGGTGGCTAACTTAGATAAAACACCATCCATTGTCGCTTTTCATGACATAATTGATTTCCTCACTGGATCATCAATCAATTATGCTCTTTTGGTTGAACCTGATATCATTGAACCCTGGCTTCAACAATTTTGGGCAACTGCTAGATCTCATATGCAAGATGATGAATCCTATATTTAGGCTAAGTTTGCTGGGAAGATAGTTAGAGTTACTGACGCCACCATTAGGGAAGATTTACTGTTTAGTGATGAAGAAGGGGCTATTCGTTTTGACAAACAAGTGCTTTGGGATACACTAAGGGATTTTGGGTATGAAGGGTCTCTCACTGAAACAACTTTTGAGAAACCCTTATTCAGTCCTCAATGGAAGTATCTAGTCCATGTTTTGCTTCATTACTTAAGTCCCAAGAGTACTTCAAGGGAACAATTTGGTTCAAATATAGCCTCTGCCTTAGTGGGATTAGCTACCAATCAACCCTTTAACTTTTCCTGAATGATTCTAGATGGTATGCTATCTCACATCTCCAATGGTTCACCATTTTTAATGTACCCAAGATTTGTTCAATTATTCTTGAACAAACAACTTAAGGATGAGCCTAAACCTTCTACCTTGCTACCAGTTGTAGTCCTTCCACCCAAGGTATTTACTTTCATGGCAAGAAAGAGTGACAAGTTTTCTGGGAGGGATACACCATTAACAGCTCACATGATGGAGGTAGTGCAAGCTGTTAGAGATGAAGCTACTGAAAGTGAAGATCATAAGCCTTCTATTTCAAGGGAAGGTACTGCTTCTCAACGTACTGCTTCACAGCAAGGTATTGCATCTCAGCCTACTGCATCTCTACAAGATATTGTACATGATGATTCAGAACCAGAAGTCAACCCACCATCATCTCCCAATGATTATACTTCCACAGATGGGTCTCAAACATCTGGAGGAGATGAGGGAGATATGGCTTCTGAGGGTCAGGTTTCGGATAATTATGCATTGACAAGAGAACTTTTGAGATTAAAGAAAGATTATGAATCTCAAGCTGCACAACTGATGAAGTTGAACAACAAGTTTAGAAGATTGAAGAACTTTGTCTGGCCATTAGTTCAACATCATAGATTGTGGGTCAAGTCTCAGAAGAAGAGAGGTAAGTAGTTTAAGAAGGCTTCTAAAGGTAAGAAGATTCACAAGCATTCTTCATTCCAATTGGGGAGGAATTTGGAGCAAGAAAATTTGAATGAAGATGCTCAAACTTATGAAGAAGCTGACACTGTTAATAAAGAAGCTGAGAAAATTGAGCAAACTGAGCCTCAAGGTACTGAGCCTCAAAGTACTGGTGTACAAAGTACTGATGATCATGGTGCTGGTGATCAAGGTACTGCTCTTCAAGGAACTTATAGGCAAGAGCTCATTACACCAAGAACCCTAAATTTTGAAGAGGAAGCTGGTCCTTCAACAATCCTACATGAAGAGGAAGCTGGCACACCTAAAGTAGAACATACTGCTAGCGATGATGAGACTGTTGCTCAGATACTGCTTAATATATCAAGACCAAGAGGTGTTAGTATTCCTGGAGTTGAAGAACAACCTCAAGGCTTTCAATCATCTTCTCAACCTATTTTAGATCCTAAAGATAAAGGAAAAGGTAAACTGGTAGAAACAAAAAAAAAGAAGAAGCTTACTTTGGCAGAATTAAGAGCTATTGAAGTGGCTAAGAATAAAGAAGCTGCTAGGAAGCTACAAGCTGAATTGGATGCTGAAGTTGCTATACCAGAAAAGCCAACTGTTGTACCTAGATGACCTCAGAGTATTGCTAAAGAAAGGAACGTTATGATGGCTTATCTGAAGGATAAAGGATATACTGGTTTACATAAGTTGAAGTATATAGAGATGAAAGATTTGTATGATGCTGTTAGAGAAGCTTATCAAAAGGAAGTGTCTGGTATTATTCCTTTTGATGATGAAAAACAAAATGAGGATGCAAGAAAAAGGAGCTTAAAAAGAAAAAGAACAAGTGGTGATGAACAGCTATTGTTGGGTCTATTATAGATTTGATGATACAAAACAAGAAGAATGAAACATGAAGGACTAAAATGGACAAGAAAGGAAACTACAAAAAGATGGAGGATTTGGAAGATTCTAGAAGATATGCTTAAAAGAATATTTAGTTTCCTAATTGTATTATGATTCCTCTTGTAAACCCTAGATGTCTTTAGTATATAAAGAGACATAGGGTCATTAGTTTTAGAGTACGTACAAGATGTAGACGTCTAAAGGTGTGTGTGTGTGGGAACCTAGGCGTAGGGATAACGCCTAGGGTTTAGTTAGTTAGTGTTTGATCAAGTCTTTGATCTTTATTATAGTTAGTTAGTTAGTTTATGATAATGAAAAACCTTGTTCATAATAATGTTGATTCTATGTTTGAATATTCCGCCTTTATTATTATGTGTTCCTAGATATAATATTAGACCTCGTCTAAGAGCTTACAACGATCTTTACAAGTGGTATCAGAGCCTGGGGCTCGTGATATCTAGGATCTACAAGGTTTTGTTGTCGAAGGTATTGGTTAAGAGAAGGTACGGTGAAGCTGTTTTAACGCTTACTGTTATATCGTTTTAATTTTTGTTTAACGACAAGGATGAGACAACTTTATTGGTCGATGAAGGATATGTGATTTGTATTGTTACTGAATACTATATCAAGATATCTCGATTGAATTTAAGCCATGGCCATGTGAATGCATTAAATCTGGTCAAGCTTCGTGAGATGTACGTGGGTCAGTGGTGACATATTATTGCGCATGAGGATTACAACAGAATTATTATTCCGCTGCTATGTTAATTCAAGTGAGGTATTAATTTCTCGACAACAGTGGTCCCTACTCAAGGCTAATGATATTTGACGTGTATTTATTGGATCACGTGCAAGTGGGTTGGAGATATTTTAATCTAATTCGTTTAAAAACATAATTTGAAGTCAAGCGCATTCTTATAGCTGGTCACATGGTAATACTGGAAAGTTGTTATATTGGGACCCACGACGTTAATTATATGGTATTATTTTGTGATTCACGTGGGGCTATGAAAGTCAATTGATATCTGGTTTATTATTTGTGTTCGAGAGATATTTTTGATCAAAGTACTCTCCATGTTTGAAAGTACTGCTTATGATTTATGCAAAGTACTGCTACTCAGGTTTTTAAAGTACTGCTCGAAAGTACTGCTGATTATTGAAGGTACTGTTATTCTCAAAGTACTGTTCAAGGTTTTTGCATAATTTATTTGGATTGGCAGTATAATGGTTTATTACGAGGAGATTTTGAATTAAGGGGAAGTCGAGCATAATTATTGTTATGGTTTTTGGATGACACACACACAGGTTATTGTTCACACACACAAGGAGTTTGGTTATTTGTTCTTAAAGGATTCAAAAAGGCTCGTTTATGGATTAATTGATTACGAAGAAGGTTGAATATCATTTATTTAATGTTGTAGTTGAGTTTCACAGGTTTGTGTTCTTATCATATAGCTTGATGAATCTAGCAATGTGTGATTTTTCTTATGATGCTCTATGCACACATTGGCTATCACTTAAAGGATTTACATTGAAGTGCTCAGTGTCTCATACTTGTTGAGGATTTTTGTCAAGGGATTGCGGTCTACTTATATTTGGTTCGTATAAGTATGGAGTTCCGTGGATAGTAAAATATTTAAGACACAAGTTTGGGAAATTCTACTTCTTCATCAAATTCGTTATACTCGGTTTTCTTCACAAGTAATCATTACATAAAGCCTACAGATTTGAAGAATCAAGAGGATGGTTAACATATGGGTTTCAGGGGAAGCTTATTGTTAAATGTTTAACCATCTACATGCATCACTCAAGGGGAAGTGTTTGATTTTTACTAATGTTGATCATTATTACTACTGCTAGTTGCAGTTTCTAATGTTTTGGATCCATTTTTCTTATGATGCGTAATGGTGGGCAATTTGAAGCATTGGAAGTCTTAGATTGGAAGTATGATATTGGTTTGTGGTAGTCAAGATCATTATTTGCATATGTTCTCTATTTATTGATAACAAAAAGGGGAAGAGATGTTTGAGTGACATGTTTAAGTCAAGGGGAAGATTGTTTCATTCATGGTGAGATTTAATTATCTCAACTTCTGCTACTTCGTCTAGGAAAGTTCGTACAAGAATCGTGTTTGTTTTGTCATCATCAAATAGGGGAAGATTGTTGGGTCTATTATAGATTTGATGATACAAAACAAGAAGAATGAAACATGAAGGACTAAAATGGACAAGAAAGGAAACTACAAAAAGATGGAGGATTTGGAAGATTCTAGAAGATATGCTTAAAAGAATATTTAGTTTCCTAATTGTATTATGATTCCTCTTGTAAACCCTAGATGTCTTTAGTATATAAAGAGACATAGGGTCATTAGTTTTAGAGTACGTACAAGATGTAGACGTCTAAAGGTGTGTGTGTGTGGGAACCTAGGCGTAGGGATAACGCCTAGGGTTTAGTTAGTTAGTGTTAGATCAAGTCTTTGATCTTTATTATAGTTAGTTAGTTAGTTTATGATAATGAAAAACCTTGTTCATAATAATGTTGATTCTATGTTTGAATATTCCGCCTTTATTATTATGTGTTCCTAGATATAATATTAGACCTCGTCTAAGAGCTTACAACGATCTTTACAAGTGGTATCAGAGCCTGGGGCTCGTGATATCTAGGATCTACAAGGTTTTGTTGTCGAAGGTATTGGTTAAGAGAAGGTACGGTGAAGCTGTTTTAACGCTTACTGTTATATCGTTTTAATTTTTGTTTAACGACAAGGATGAGACAACTTTATTGGTCGATGAAGGATATGTGATTTGTATTGTTACGAATACTATATCAGTATATCTGATTGAATTTAAGCCATGGCCATGTGAATGCATTAAATCTGGTCAAGCTTCGTGAGATGCACGTGGGTCAGTGGTGACATATTATTGCGCATGAGGATTACAACAGAATTATTATTCCGCTGCTATGTTAATTCAGGTGAGGTATTAATTTCTCGACAACAATGGTCCCTACTCAAGGCTAATGATATTTGACGTGTATTTATTGGACCACGTGCAAGTGGGTTGGAGATATTTTAATCTAATTCGTTTAAAAACACAATTTCAAGTCAAGCGCATTCTTATAGCTGGTCACATGGTAATACTGGAAAGTTGTTATACTGGGACCCACGACGTTAATTGTATGGTATTATTTTGTGATTCACGTGGGGCTATGAAAGTCAATTGATATCTGGTTTATTATTTGTGTTCGAGAGATATTTTTGATCATGTGGGGCTATGAAAGTCAATTGATATCTGGTTTATCATGGTATGGAAGTTGAAGAGGAGAATGAAACAGCCCTTATGGAAATTGAATTGTTTATCAAATGGACAACTATGGTCGATGATGATGCATAAATCCGGTATGGTTCTTAATTATATAAATTTTGAAAATCGAGACTTTATTCAAAGTATCGCTGACAAACAAGATTTTATCCAAAGTACTGCTTGCATCACAAAACCAGTAAAAATCTTTTAATAGAAAATAAGCAATTTTTCTTAAGGTGCAAAATATTTTGAAACACAAGTTAACAACAACAAATGGTTTTTGAGATGGTTTCACTTGGTAAAAGTGCTTTGCACTAACACAACAAAAGGTTATCAGTCCACCATGTCTAACAAAATGATTGGCTAATCCATGAGCAAACGGCTCTGGTAAATATATCTCAAATCCGTTGGATGGTTGACAACTTGCCAATAAGTTGTATGGTAATTAACTTACCATATCTGTAATAGTGAAGAGTTGGCTAGCCCACAAGAAAAATGGCTAGTGGTAAAGGCTGTGGAAAAACCTTTTATATGGTAATTAGTTCACCATGGTTGTAAGAACTAACTAGTCCAAAAGGGTACGGCTTTTGGTAAAGACTTAACAAATCCGTTGATAGCTGATGATTTGTTAAAAATCATATGGTTATCAATGTACCATGGTTTTACACATCTAAACATTGGCTACACAGAGTTAATGGCTTTGGTAAAGAGATATCAAAATCCATTAAATTTTCAATGATTCACATCTCACAGGAGTTTACACACCTAGAAGTGATGAGAATAGTCTGAAACTTTATGATCTGATGTATAATTTGCCATATGTTACTGAGAAGCTGAAAAGATGAAGGTTGCTGATAATGATTGCTGAAAAGGATTGCTTATAAAGACTACTTTGATGATAATAATACATGCACAGAGAGTACAAGACAAATCTGAAGATAAAGCCACAATCTTTCCTTGAAGACAAAGATGTTAAAGTTAAAGACACAAAGAAACTTGAAATCAAACAAGTAGAATTCAAGTTAAGGGAAGATTGTTGGGATATAAAAAACAAAGTACTGAAGAAAGTCAAATTGCTGAAGAATGTCAAAGTACTGCTTAATGAAAGTCAAAGTACTGCTCGCTTCAAAGTACTGCAAAGCTAAAGGACTGCTATATCGTTTATGGAAAGCTCTGTAATTCTAGAATATTCTTAGTTTAGAGTTAGTATTACTTGTCATACAAGGATTGTAATTGTAAACCGACTAGGGTACTCCTTATGCCTATAAAAGGACCTCTAGATTGGCATTAGAGATATACAATATTACGCAACATTAGAGATCGAATTACATGCAAGTTTGATATTAGAGTTATTAGGGTTATTAGTGAATCTGTGTATCAAGCATGTTCAAAGTTTTAATATAATCATTGACGTTTAAAGTTATTCTTCTTAGCTTTATTCAAGTAGTTTCCGCATACTTAATAGAGTAATATCAGTGTTTCATTGTTAGTAACTTAGGATTTATTCGAGGTTGCTAAGCCCTTAGAAGCTACATAGTTAGTTTGGTCAGAGTATATCGATCCAACATTGGTTAGGAGATATGACCAACTGACCCTAAGTGAGTAGACTGAGACGGGAAGGGTAAGATATGACCAACTGATGACCCTTTCTACTTGTGCGATTTGACCAACTGATTACCTACCGTTTGGATGAACTTAAGAATTATGGGGTGAGTGTCTAAGATGCTAGCGCCCGAGCACTCACTATTATAAGTCTAACATGTAGTGAAACTTAATGACTCGGCTTAGGGGACCAGGAACAACTGGACTTATGAGGGGACACCTGACTTCTCCAGTGGTGGCATCTTTGCTAATAGGTTAGGGTGAACGGACCAAATGATGTCCTCTCGACTTTGACCCCACCTGAAGTGATTGGAAGTAATTAGACGTAAACATTACTAGCTAGGATGAATAACTAGGTTAGCACCACTCTCCTCTATTGATTACACCGTTGCCTTTATTTGCTTAAGTAGTTTATTAGTTAATTCGATATCATAATCATATTAAAATCTGTGACACCTAGACTTAGTACTAATCCAACACACATAGCTCTTGGGACGACCTCGGTTTTACCGAATACTACACTACACGTGATCGGGTACACTGCCCGTTAGTGCATTAGGGTAGACCAGAGGTATAACGAGACATTATAAATATTAAAACACAGTCAAGAAACTCAGATCAAGTTTTTGGCGCCACGGGAGTTATATTAGGATTTTATTAAGTCTTTAGTTTTATTCTGATATTATGTCTCTCACCATGAATGATTATCTCACCACCTCTAAAAGTAAACAGGGAATCACTGTTCCAGCCCTTGAAGAAAATGTAAAATTCGAGTTTTGGGGTCTATGTCTAGAAGAACTAAAAAGATGCTGCTTTTATGGAAACAAGGATGAAGAAGCACACGAGCACATCGCAAAAGTATGTGAGATCGCCGATTTGTTTCATGCACCTGGGGTCTTCAGAGAGCATGTTATGATGAGGGCATTTCCTTTTACCCTCAAGGGAAGAGCTAGGGATTGGTTGAAGAAACTACCAGCTGGATCTATCACAACATGGAGTGAAATTAAAAAGGCCTTTCTTAAAGAATACCGAACACCTTTAAAAATTCTCCAACAAGTTGGTCAAATCTAATGGTGCATCAATTATTTAAAAAAAACATGATTACATTGATGCACGAGGCAGATCCAAGTCAGTAATGGCTTGGGACCCCAAAGGAAACTAATTTCCTTTATTTTAATGTGCAGGAACATCCACCCAATGATAATCAGGGCTATGTGGACAATGGATGCTTTCGTCACATGACAGGGAACATGTCATATCTTTCTGATTTCATTGCTTACGATAGAGAATATGTTACCTTTGGGGGAGGAGCTAGAGGTGGTAAAATTACTTGTAAAGGTACAGTGAAAACTGGTAAACTTGATTTTGAGGATGTGTACTTTTTACAAGAATTGAAATTTAATCTCTTTAGTGTCTCACAGATGTGTGACAAAAAGAATGAAGTTTTGTTTAGTGACACTGATAACATCAAATTATCCTGAATATTAAGTGTCAATTTCCCCCGATAATGCTTGTATTTTATATCATTTATATGGATTTATGCTTGTTTTCCATTATATTTCACTTTCAGGCAAATTACGAGCATTGGAGCTAAAGACACGCGGAATTGGACAGTTTACTGATTATTTATCATAGTATGCTCACTTTGAAGAAGTTACGGCATAACTCCCCTCTCACATTAAGCCGTAACTAAAGCGTGACTCAAAAAAACAGCATATCTAAAGATTACGGCGTAACTCTCCCTAAAGATTACGACGTAACCATATTAGGTCAAATGAGGTTCCGCGCTACTGATAATTACGCCGTAACTTATGCATCAACTACGGCGTAACAAGATTTATTGAAGAATATGGCGTAATCCCTTTTAAGGTTACGCCATAACCAACAGATCTAGTGCAATTTACGAAGAAATAGATGATTACGGCGTAACTCTTTTTATAGTTACGCCGTAACCAAGATCTGGCCAATAAATACCCCACGATTTCCAGCATTTCAAAGCATCCTATTTCACACACAACAATCAGAGAACGTGAGAAGAAGCCAAAGGCAGATCTAGAGGAGCATACGTAGCTATCTCCAAGGGAGAAATCACTCCCATACGATAAGCATTAGCATTTTATCTTTTCTTTACTTTCGATTCATGTATTTCATAACATTAAATATCGAATTAATTTGTATGGTTAATATGAGCGGCTAAGCAACTCTTGGTGCTGGCCTACTTTTGATTCCTTAATAGTTTTGTTTGCGTTTATATTACTTCTGTATAATTATTTCTAAATGTATGCATGCATAGTTTATTGGTAGCTACCCTTGTTTTGGTAGTTTTGAATGGCGGTAGAGGCTAGTTGGTTAGGAGATATGACCAACTGACCCTAAGTGAGTAGACTGAGATGGGAAGGGTAAGATATGACCAACTGACGACCTTTTCTACTTGTGCGATTTGACCAACTGATCACCTACCTTTTGGATGAACTTAAGAATTATGGGGTAAGTGTCTAAGATGCTAGTGCCCGGCCACTCACTATTATATGTCTAGCATGTAGTGAAACTTAATGACTCGGCTTAGGGGACCAGGAAAAACTGGACTTATGAGGGGACACCTGACTTCTCTAGTGGTGGCATCTTTGCTGATAGGTTAGGGCGAACTGACCAAATGATGTCCTCTCGAATTTGACCCCACCTGAAGTGATTGGAAGTAATTAGACGTAGAAATTACTAGCTTGGATGAATAACTAGGTTAGAACCACTCTCCTCTATTGATTACACCTTTGCCTTTATTTGCTTTAGTAGTTTATTAGTTAACTCGATATCATAATCATATTAAAATCTGTGACACCTAGACTTAGCACTAATCCAACACACATAGCTCTTGGGACGACCTTGGTTTTACCGAATACTACACTACACGCGACCGGGTACACTGCCCGTTAGTGCATTATGGTAGACCATAGGTATAACGAGACATTATAAATATTAAAACACAGTCAAGAAACTCAGATCAAGTTTTTGGCGCCGCTGCCGGGGAGTTATATTAGGATTTTTATTAAGTCTTTAGTTTTATTCTGATATTATGTCTCTCACCTTGAATGATTATCTCACCACCTCTAAAAGTAAATAGGGAATCACTGTTCCAGCACTTGAAGAAAATGTAAAATTCAAGTTTTGGGGTCTATGTCTAGAAGAACTAAAAAGATGGTGCTTTTATGGAAACAAGGATGAAGAAGCACATGAGCACATCGAAAAAGTATGTGAGATCGCCGATTTGTTCCACGAACACGGGTCTTCAGAGAGCATGTTATGTTGAGGGCATTTCCTTTTACCCTCGAGGAAGAGCTAGGGATTGGTTGAAGAAACTACCACCGGATCTATCACAACATGGAGTGCAATTAAAAAGGCCTTTCTTAAGGAATACCGAACACCTTTAAAAATTCTCCAACAAGTTGGTCAAATCAAATGGTGCATTAATTATTTTAAAAAAAACATGATTACATTGATGCACGAGGCAGATCCAAGTCAGTAATGGCTTGGGTCCCCAAAGGAAACTAATTTCCTTTATTTGTATGTGAATGGACATCCACCCAATGATGATCCGGGCTATGTGGACAATGGATGCTTTAGTCACATGACAGGAAACATGTCATATCTTTCTAATTTCATTGCTTATGATAGAGAATATGTTACCTTTGGGGGAGGAGCTAGAGGTGGTAAAATTACTGGTAACGGTACAATGAAAACTGGTAAACTTGATTTTGAGGATGTGTACTTTTTACAAGAATTGAAATTTAATCTCTTTAGTGTCTCACTGATGTGTGACAAAAAGAATGAATTTTTGTTTAGTGACACTGATAACATCAAATTATCCTAAATATTAAGTGTCAATTTCCCCCGATAATGCTTGTATTTTATATCATTTATATGGATTTATGCTTGTTTTCCATTATATTTCACTTTCAGGCAAATTACGAGCATTGAAGCTAAAGAGACGCGGAATTGGAGAGTTTACTGATTATTTATCATAGTATGCTCACTTTGAAGAAGTTACGGCGTAACTCCCCTCTCACATTACGCCGTAACTAAAGCGTGACTCAAAAAACCAGCTTATCAAAAGATTACGGCGTAACTCTCCCTAAAGATTATGACGTAACCATATTAGGTCAAATGAGGTTCCGCGCTACTGATAATTACGCCGTAACTTATGCATCAACTACGGAGCAACAAGATTTACTGAAGAATATGGCCTAACCCCTTTTACGGTTACGCCATAACCAACAGATCTAGTGCAATTTACGAAGAAATAGATGATTACGGCGTAACTCTTTTTATAGTTAGGCCGTAACCAAGATCAGGCCTATAAATACCCCACGATTTCCAGCATTTCAAAGCATCCTATTTCACACACAACAATCAGCCAAAGGCAGATCTAGAGGAGCATACGTAGCTATCTCCAAAGAAGAAATCACTCCCCTACGATAAGCATTAGCATTTTATCTTTTCTTTACTTTCGATTCATGTATTTCATAACATTAAATATCGAATTGGTTTGTATGGTTAATATGAGCGACTAAGCAACTCTTGGTGCTGGCCTACTTATGATTCCTTAATAGTTTCGTTTGCGTTTATATTACTTCCATATAATTATTTCTAAATGTATGCATGCATAGTTTATTGGTAGCTACCCTTGTTTTCGTAGTTTTGAATGGTGGTAGAGGCTAGTTGGTTAGGAGATATGACCAACTGACCCTAAGTGAGTAGTCTGAGACGGGAAAGGTAAGATATGACCAACTGACGACCCTTACTACTTGCGCGATTTGACCAACTGATCACCTACCTTTTGGATGACCTTAAGAATTATGGGTGAGTGTCTAAGTTGCTAGTGCCCGGGCACTCACTATTATATGTCTAGCATGTAGTGAAACTTAATGACTCGGCTTAGGGGACCAGGAACAACTGGACTTATGAGGGACACCGACTTCTCTAGTGGTGGCATCTTTGTCGATAGGTTAGGGCGAACCGAGCAAATGTCGTCCTCTCGATTTTACCCCACCAAGTGATTGGAAGTAATTAGACGAGAAATTACTAGCTTGGATGAATAACTAGGTTAGAACCACTCTCTCTATTGATTACACCTTTGCCTTTATTTGCTTTAGTAGTTTATTAGTTAACTCGATATCATAATCATATTAAAATCAGGACACCTAGACTTAGCACTAATCCAACACACATAGCTCTTGGGACGACCTCGGTTTTACCGAATACTACACTACACGCGACCGGCACACCGCCTGTTAGTGCATTATGGTAGACCATAGGTATAACGAGACATTATAAATATTAAAACCGGTCAAGAAACTCAGATCAAGTTTTTGGCGCCACGGGAGTTATATTAGGATTTTTATTAAGTCTTTAGTTTTATTCTGATATTATGTCTCTCACCTTGAATGATTATCTCACCACCTCTAAAAGTAAATAGGGAATCACTGTTCCTGCACTTGAAGAAAATGTAAAATTCAAGTTTTGGGGTCTATGTCTAGAAGAACTAAAAAGATGGTGCTTTTATGGAAACAAGGATGAAGAAGCACATGAGCACATCGAAAAAGTATGTGAGATCGCCGATTTGTTCCACGCACCTGGGGTCTTCAGAGAGCATGTTATGTTGAGGGCATTTCCTTTTACCCTCAAGGGAAGAGCTAGGGATTGGTTGAAGAAACTACCAGCTGGATCTATCACAACATGGAGTGCAATTAAAAAGGCTTTTCTTAAGGAATACCGAACACCTTTAAAAATTCTCCAACAAGTTGGTCAAATCTAATGGTGCATCAATTATTTAAAAAAAACATGATTACATTGATGCACGAGGCAGATCCAAGTCAGTAATGGCTTGGGTCCCCAAAGGAAACTAATTTCCTTTATTTGTATGTGAAGGGACATCCACCCAATGATGATCCGGGCTATGTGGACAATGGATGCTTTAGTCACATGACAGGAAACATGTCATATCTTTCTAATTTCATTGCTTATGATAGAGAATATGTTACCTTTGGGGGAGGAGCTAGAGGTGGTAAAATTACAGGTAAAGGTACAATGAAAACTGGTAAACTTGATTTTGAGGATGTGTACTTTTTACAAGAATTGAAATTTAATCTCTTTAGTGTCTCACAGATGTGTGACAAAAAGAATGAAGTTTTGTTTAGTGACACTGATAACATCAAATTATCCTGAATATTAAGTGTCAATTTCCCCCGATAATGCTTGTATTTTATATCATTTATATGGATTTATGCTTGTTTTCCATTATATTTCACTTTCAGGAAAATTACAAGCATTGGAGCTTAAGAGACGCGGAATTGGAGAGTTTACTGATTATTTATCATAGTATGCTCACTTTGAAGAAGTTACGGCGTAACTCCCCTCTCACATTACGCCGTAACTAAAGCGTGACTCAAAAAACCAGCTTATCAAAAGATTACGGCGTAACTCTCCCTAAAGATTACGACGTAACCATATTAGGTCAAATGAGGTTCCGCGCTACTGATAATTACGCCGTAACTTATGCATCAACTACGGAGCAACAAGATTTACTGAAGAATATGGCCTAACCCCTTTTACGGTTACGCCATAACCAACAGATCTAGTGCAATTTACGAAGAAATAGATGATTACGGCGTAACTCTTTTTATAGTTACGCCGTAACCAAGATCAGGCCTATAAATACCCCACGATTTCCAGCATTTCAAAGCATCCTATTTCACACACAACAATCAGCCAAAGGCAGATCTAGAGGAGCATACGTAGCTATCTCCAAAGAAGAAATCACTCCCCTACGATAAGCATTAGCATTTTATCTTTTCTTTACTTTCGATTCATGTATTTCATAACATTAAATATCGAATTGATTTGTATGGTTAATATGAGCGACTAAGAAACTCTTGGTGCTGGCCTACTTATGATTCCTTAATAGTTTCGTTTGCGTTTATATTACTTCCATATAATTATTTCTAAATGTATGCATGCATAGTTTATTGGTAGCTACCCTTGTTTTGGTAGTTTTGAATGGTGGTAGAGCCTAGTTGGTTAGGAGATATGACCAACTAACCCTAAGTGAGTAGACTGAGACGGGAAAGGTAAGATATGACCAACTGACGACCCTTACTACTTGCGCGATTTGACCAACTGATCACCTACCTTTTGGATGACCTTAAGAATTATGGGTGAGTGTCTAAGTTGCTAGTGCCCGGGAACTCACTATTATATGTCTAGCATGTAGTGAAACTTAATGACTCGGCTTAGGGGACCAGGAACAACTGGACTTATGAGGGGACACCTGACTTCTCTAGTGGTGGCATCTTTGCTGATAGGTTAGGGCGAACTGAGCAAATGCTGTCCTCTCGATTTTGACCCCACCTGAAGTGATTGGAAGTAATTAGACGTAGACATTACTAGCTATGATGAATAACTAGTTTAGCACCACTCTCCTCTATTGATTACACCTTTGCCTTTATTTGCTTTAGTAGTTTATTAGTTAATTCGATATCATAATCATATTAAAATCTGTGACACCTAAATTTAGTACTAATCTAACACACATAGCTCTTGGGACGACCTCGGTTTTAGCGAATACTACACTACACGCGACCGGGTACACTGCCCGTTAGTGCATTAGGGTAGACCATAGGTATAACGACACATTATAAATATTAAAACCTTGTCAGATAAAACCTGTATCAAGTTTTTGGCGCCGCTGCCGGGGAGTTATATTAGGATTTTTATTAAGTCTTTAGTTTTATTCTGATATTATTTCTCTCACCATGAATGATTATCTCACCACCTCTAAAACTAAACAAGGAATCACTGTTCCAGCCCTTGAAGAAAATGTAAAATTCAAGTTTTGGGGTCTATGTCTAGAAGAACTAAAAGATGCTGCTTTTATGGAAACAAGGATGAAGAAGCACACGAGCACATCGAAAAAGTATGTGAGATCGCCGATTTGTTCCACACACATGGGGTCTTCAGAGAGCATGTTATGTTGAGGGCATTTCCTTTTACCCTCAAGGGAAGAGCTAGGGATTGGTTGAAGAAACTACCAGCTGGATCTATCACAACATGGAGTGCAATTAAAAAGGCCTTTCTTAAGGAATACCGAACACCTTTAACAATTCTCCAATAAGTTGGTCAAATCTAATGGTGCATCAATTATTTTAAAAAAACATGATTACATTGATGCACGAGGCAGATCCAAGTCAGTAATGGCTTGGGTCCCCAAAGGAAACTAATTTCCTTTATTTGTATGTGAAGGGACATCCACATAATGATGATCAGGGCTATGTGGACAATGGATGCTTTAGTCACATGACAGGGAACATGTCATATCTTTCTGATTTCATTGCTTATGATAGAGAACATGTTAACTTTGGGGGAGGAGCTAGAGGTTGTAAAATTACTGGTAAAGGTACAATGAAAACTGGTAAACTTGATTTTGAGGATGTGTACTTTTTACAAGAATTGAAATTTAATCTCTTTAGTGTCTCACAGATGTATGACAAAAATAATGAAGTTTTGTTTAGTGACACTGATAACATCAAATTATCCTGAATATTAAGTGTCAATTTCCCCCGATAATGCTTGTATTTTATATCATTTATATGGATTTATGCTTGTTTTCCATTATATTTCACTTTCAGGCAAATTACGAGCATTGAAGCTAAAGAGACGCGGAATTGGAGAGTTTACTGATTATTTATCATAGTATGCTCACTTTGAAGAAGTTACGGCGTAACTCCCCTCTCACATTACGCCATAACTAAAGCGTGACTCAAAAAACCAGCTTATCAAAAGATTACGGCGTAACTCTCCCTAAAGATTACGACGTAACCATATTAGGTCAAATGAGGTTCCGCGCTACTGATAGTTACGCCGTAACTTATGCATCAACTACGGCGTAACAAGATTTATTTAAGAATATGGCATAACCCCTTTTAAGGTTACGCCATAACCAACAGATCTAGTGCAATTTACTAAGAAATAGATGATTACGGCGTAACTCTTTTTATAGTTACGCCATAACCAAGATCTGGCCTATAAATACCCCACGATTTCCAGCATTTCAAAGCATCCTATTTCACACACAACAATCAGAGAACGTGAGAAGAAGCTAAAGGCATTTCTAGAGGAGCATACGTAGCTATCTCCAAGGGAGAAATCACTCCCCTACGATAAGCATTAGCATTTTATCTTTTCTTTACTTTCGATTCATGTATTTCGTAACATTAAATATCGAATTGATTTGTATGGTTAATATGAGCGGCTAAGCAACTCTTGGTGCTGGCCTACTTATGATTCCTTAATAGTTTTGTTTGCATTTATATTACTTCCGTATAATTATTTCTAAATGTATGCATGCATAGTTTATTGGTAGCTACCCTTGTTTTGGTAGTTTTGAATGGCGGTAGAGGCTAGTTGGTTAGGAGATATGACCAACTGACCCTAAGTGAGTAGACTGAGACGGGAAGGGTAAGATATGACCAACTGACGACCCTTTCTACTTGTGCGACTTGACCAACTGATCACCTACCTTTTGGATGAACTTAAGAATTATGGGGTAAGTGTCTAAGATCCTAGTGCCCGGGCACTCACTATTATATGTCTAGCATGTAGTGAAACTTAATGACTCGGCTTAGGGGACCAGGAACAACTGGACTTATGAGGGGACACCTGACTTCTCTAGTGGTGGCATCTTTGCTGATAGGTTAGGGCGAACTGACCAAATGCTGTCCTCTCGACTTTGACCCCACCTGAAGTGATTGGAAGTAATTAGATGTAGACATTACTAGCTAGGATGAATAAATAGGTTAGCACCACTCTCCTCTATTGATTACACCTTTGCCTTTATTTGCTTTTGTAGTTTATTAGTTAATTCGATATCATAATCATATTAAAATCTGTGACACCTAGACTTAGTACTAATCCAACACACATAGCTCTTGGGACGACCTCGGTTTTATCGAATACTACACTACACTCGACCGGGTACACTGCCCGTTAGTGCATTAGGGTAGACCATAGGTATAACGAGACATTAAAAATATTAAAACCTGGTCAGTAAAACCTGAATCAAGTTTTTGGTGCCGCTGCCGGGGATTTATAGTAGGATTTTTATTAATTCTTTAGTTTTATTCTGATATTATGTCTCTCACCATGAATGATTATCTCACCACCTCTAAAAGTAAACAGGGAATCACTGTTCCAGCCCTTGAAGAAAATGTAAAATTCGAGTTTTGGGGTCTATGTCTAGAAGAACTAAAAAGATGCTGCTTTTATTGAAACAAGGATGAAGAAGCACACGAGCACATCACAAAAGTATGTGAGATCGTCGATTTGTTCCACACACCTGGGGTCTTCAGAGAGCATGTTATGATGAGGGCATTTCCTTTTACCCTCAAGGGAAGAGCTAGGGATTGGTTGAAGAAACTAGCTGCTGGATCTATCACAACATGGAGTGCAATTAAAAAGGCCTTTCTTAAGGAATACCAAACACCTTTATAAATTCTCCAACAAGTTGGTCAAATCTAATGGTGCATCAATTATTTAAAAAAAACATGATTACATTGCTGCACGAGGTAGATCCAAGTCAGTAATGGCTTGGGTCCCCAAAGGAAACTAATTTCCTTTATTTGTATGTGTAGGAACATCCACCCAATGATGATCAGGGCTATGTGGACAATGGATGCTTTAGTCACATGACAGGGAACATGTCATATTTTTCTGATTTATTGCTTATGATAGAGAATATGTTACCTTTGGCGGAGGAGCTAGAGGTGGTAAAATTACTGGTAAAGGTATAATAAAAACTGGTAAACTTGATTTTGAGGATGTGTACTTTTTACAAGAATTGAAATTTAATCTCTTTAGTGTCTCATAGATGTGTGACAAAAAGAATGAAGTTTTGTTTAGTGACACTGATAACATCAAATTATCCCGAATATTAAGTGTCAATTTTCCCCGATAATCTTGTAATTTATATCATTTATATGGATTTACGCTTGTTTTCCATTATATTTCACTTTCAGGCAAATTACGAGCATTGCAGCTAAAGAGACGCGGAATTGGAAAGTTTATTGAAGATTTATCATTGTATGCTCACTTTGAAGAAGTTACGGCGTTACTCCCCTCTCACATTACGCCGTAACTAAAGCGTGACTCAGAAAACCAACTTATCAAAAGATTACGGCGTAACTCTCCCTAAAGATTACGACGTAACCATATTAGGACAAATGAGGTTCCGCGCCACTGATAATTACGCCGTAACTTATGCATCAAGTACGGCGTAACAAGATTTATTGAAGAATACGGCGTAACCCCTTCAAATTTTACGCCGTAACCAACAGATCTAGTGCAATTTACGAAGAAATAGATGATTACGGCGTAACTCTTTTTATAGTTACGCTGTAACCAAGATCTGGCCTATAAATACCCCACAATTTCCAGCATTTCAAAGCATCCCATTTCACACACAACAATCAGAGAACGTGTGAAGAAGCCAAAGGCAGATCTAGCGGAGCATACGTAGCTATCTCCAAGGGAGAAACCACTCCCCTACGATAAGCATTAGCATTTTATTTTTTCTTTACTTTTGATTCATGTATTTCGTAACATTAAATATTGAATTGATTTGTATGGTTAATATGAGCGGCTAAGCACCTCTTGGTGCAGGCCTAGTTAAGATTCCATAATTGTTTTGTTTGCGTTTATATTACTTATGTATAATTATTTCTAAGTGTATTCATGCATAGTTTATTGGTAGCTACCCTTGATTCGGTAGTTTTGAATGGCGGTAGAGGCTAGTTGCTTAGGAGATATGACCAACTGACCCTAAGTGAGTAGACTGAGACGGGAAGGGTAAGATATGACAAACTGACGACCCTTTCTACTTGTGCGATTTGACCAACTGATAACCTACCATTTGGATGAACTTAAGAATTAGGGGGTGAGTGTCTAAGATGCTAGTGCCCGGGCACTCACTATTATAAGTCTAGCATGTAGCGGAACTTAATGACTCGGCTTAGGGGACCAGGAACAACTGGACTTATGAGGGGACACGTGACTTCTCCAGTGGTGGCATCTTTGTTGATAGGTTAGGGCGAACTGACCAAATGTTGTCCTCTCGACTTTGACCCCACTTGACGTAATTTGAAGTAATTAGACGTAGACATTACTAGCTAGGATCAATAACTAGGTTAACACCACTCTCCTCTATTGATTACACCTTTTCCTTTATTTTCTTTAGTAGTTTAATAGTTAATTCAGTATCATAATCATATTAAAATCTGTGACACTTAGACTTAGTATTAATCCAACACACATAGCTCTTGGGACGACCTCGGTTTTACCGAATACTACACTACATGCGACCGGGTACACTGCCCGTTAGTGCATTAGGGTAGACCATAGGTATAACGATACATTATAAATATTAAAACCTGGTCAGTAAAACCTGCATCAAGTTTTTGGCACCGCTTCCGGGGAGTTGTATTAGGATTTCTATTAAGTCTTTAGTTTTATTCTGATATTATGTCTCTCACCATGAATGATTATCTCACCACCTCTAAAAGTAAACAGGGAATCACTATTCCAACTCTTGAAGAAAATGTAAAATTCGAGTTCTAGGGTCTATGTCTAGAAGAACTAAAAAGATGCTGCTTTTATGGAAACAAGGATGAAGAAGCACACGAACACATCGCAAAAGTATGTGAGATCGCCGATTTGTTCCACGCATCTGGGTTCTCCAGAGACCATGTTATGATGAGGGCATTTCCTTTTACCCTCAAGGGAAGATCTAGGGATTGGTTGAAGAAACTATCATCTGGATCTATCACAACATGGAGTGCATTTAAAAAGGCCTTTCTTAAGGAATACCGAACTGTTGGGATATAAAGTCAAAGTGCTGCTGAAAGTCAAAGTACTGCTTAATGAAGAAAGTCAAAGTACTGCCTGTCAAAGTACTGCTAGGCTAAGGACTGCTATGCAAATTGTTTAAGGATTATTATGTAATTCTAGAATATTCTTAGATTTGAATTAGTTTACTTGTCGTACAAGATTGTAATTGTAAACCGACTAGGGTATTCCTTATGCCTATAAAAGGTCCCCTAGATTGGCATCAGAGATACGTGACTTAGAACTTACATGCAAGTACGATATTAGAGTTATTTAGCGATTAGGTTTGTTAGTGAATTTGTATAACAAGCAGGTTCAAAGTTTGGTTTTAAAATAATCGTTGAAGTTTAAAGTTATTCTTCTTAGCTTTGTTAAAGTATATTCCGTATACTTAATAGAGTTATATCAGTGTTTCATTGTTAGTAGTTTTGGATTTATCCAAGGTTGCTAAACCCTTACAAGCGTTGATTTTGAAAATGTTCGTTATGTGAAGGAGCTCAATTTTAACCTTTCGTCAGTATCTCATATCTGTGACAAGTAGCACCCTGTGTTATTCACTGACACAAAATGTCTTATTCTTTCCCCTGCGTTCAAGCCTGTTGATGATCACTTGGTAACACTAAGAGTACCAAGAACTAATGATGTGTACAGTCTATATTTGAAGAATATTAACTCTTCTAAAAGAGCAACATGTTTAGTAGCAAAGGCAACACTTGAAGAAGCACATCTATGGCATAGAAGATTAGGACATGTGAATTTCAAAAATATCAACAAGTTAGTTAAAGGCAATTTAGTTAGAGGTTTACCTTCTAAAACATACAAGAATGATCATTCATGTTTTGCGTGCAAGAAGGGTAAACAACACAAAGCTTCATGTAAGACGATTGAGGAAAGAACTATTAGAGAACCTTTAGAGCTGTTGCACATCGATCTGTTCAATGTAAGAAACAAACCATTGCAGCAACATAATCCACTGAAGCAGAATATGTTGCTGCTGCAAGTTGTTGTGGAAAAGTACTGTGGATGCAGAATTAACTCTTGGACTATGGATTCAATTTTAAGAATACTCCTATCTACATTGACAATGAGAGTACAATTTGCATTGTAAAGAATCCTGTTTATCATTCCAAGACCAAGCACATTCAGATTAGGCATCACTTTATTCGTGATTGTTATGAGCATAGGCTCATTAATGTTGTCAAGGTCCACACAAATGACAATGTAGCTGATCTACTCACAAAGGGCTTTGATGTTTCAAGATTCAACCATTTAGTGGTGAGTATTGGTATGATTAATTATTAAGCTACATTTAAGGGGAGGACTTAATATTAGTTTAGTTTAGTCCTATGCATTGTTTGAGGGGAGGCAACACAATGTTCTTTGATGTTTTTGCTTTTATGGAGAAGAGGATGGAAAGTACTGCTTACGTGGAAAGCACTTTTGCCTTGTCAAGCATCTTATTACACGGTCATTTTAAGGGTAAAATTCAACAATAACTTTATTAATTGTGCTTTGATTTTTAAATCTTACCTATAAATAACTACCCTCCAATTTTTACTCTCATCTTTATACTTATCCATCCATCTCTCTCTTCTTTCATCAACATTCAACTTCACCGCACCATTGTATCAACCCACAATGGCTGCTCGTAACACCATTAGTAAGCACAACATGGTTGCTAATTTGGACAAGACACCATCTAACATCACTTTTCATGATATAATTGATTTCCTTACTGGATATTCAATCAATTATGCTTTGCTGATCAACCCTGATATCATTGAACCATGGATTCAACAATTTTGGGCTACTGCTAGATCACATTTGCAAGATGATGAATCTTTAATTCAAGCTAAGGTTGCTGGAAGGACAGTTAGAATTAGTGAAGCCACAATCAGGGAAGATTTGTTGTTTGATGATGAAGGAGGTGCTATTCGTTTTGAAAAACAAGTGCTTTGGGATACACTTAGAGATATAGGGTATGAAGGTTCACTCACAGAAACTACTGTTAAGAACCCCTTGTTTAGTCCTCAATGGAAATATCTCGTTCATGTTTTTCTTCATTGCTTGAGTCCCAAAAGTACTTCATGGGAACAGTTTGGTGCAAACATAGCCTCTGCATTAGTGGGATTAGCTACCAATCAACCCTTTAACGTTTCACGTATGATTTTGGATGGTATGCTTTCTCGTATCTCTAATGGTTCACCATGCCTGATGTACCCTAGATTTGTTCAGTTATTCTTAAACAAACAACTTAAGGATATACCTAAACCTTCAAGCTCTTTACCTGCTGTTGTACTTCCTCCAAAGGTGTTTACATTTATGGCTAGAAAGAGTGATAAGTTTTCTGGGAGAAATACACCTTTAACTGCTCATATGATGGAAGTAGCACAAGCTGTTAGAGATGAAGCAGATTCAAGTCATGATACTGAGCCTTCAAGGGAAAGTACTGCATCTTTGCAAGGTACTGCACATGCTGATTCAGAACCAGATGTGACTCCACCATCGTCTTCCAATGATTATACTTCAACAGATGAGTCTCAAACATCTGGAGGAGATGAGGGAGTCATGGCTACTGAGGGAGTAGTTCTGGATAATTATGCATTAACAAGGGAGTTAATGAGGTTGAAGAAGGATAATGAAGCTCAAGCTGCACAGCTGTTGAAGTTGAACACCAAGTTCAAAAGATTGAAAATATTCGTCTGGCCACTAGTTCAACATCACAGGTTGTGGGTAAAATCACAGAATAAGAATGGTAAGAAATCTAAGAAGGTTTCTAAGGGCAAGAAGCTTCACAAGCAGTCTTCATTCCAATTGGGGAGGAATTTGGAGCAAGAGAATTTGAATGAAGATGTTGAACCTTATAAAGAACAGAACGAAGAACCAGATGCTGCAGCTGATGTTCAAGGATCTAATGCTCAAGGTGCTGGTGTACAAAGTACCGGTGTTCAAGATACTGGTGTTCAATGTACTGATGCTCAAAGTACTGGTGATCAAGGTACTGCTCCTCAAGGTACTTTTAGGCAAGAGCTTATTACACCAAGAACCTTAAATTTTGATGAAGAAGCTGGTCCTTCAATAATTCAGCAAGTAGAACATACTGCTAGTGATGATGAGACCATTGCTCAAATAATGCTCAATATATCAAGACCAGGACGTATTAGTATTCCTGGAGTTGAACAATCTCAAGTCTTACAAACTTCTTAAGCTACTCAAGAGTTAGATCCAAAGGATAAAGGAAAAGGTAAACTGGTAGAATCAAAGAAAAAGAAGAAGCTCACTTTAGCAGAATTAAGAGCTATTCAAGTGGCTCAAAATGAAGAAGCTGCTAGAAAGTTATAGGCTGAATTAGATGCTGAAATTGAAAAACCAAAGAAGCAAGCTGTTCTACCAAGAAGACCACAAGGTATTGCTAAAGAAAGGAATGCCATGATGGCTTATCTGAAGGGTCAAGGATAGACAGGTTTACATAAGTTAAAATATCTAGACATGAAAGACTTATATGATGCTATTAGAGAGTCTTATCAAAAGCAAGTTGATAGTATTATTTCTTTTGATTCTGAAAAGCAAATTGTGGATGCAAGAAAAAGAAGTTCAAAGAGAAAGACGACAACTAATGATAAACAGCTGTCAAAGAAGTTTATGTTAAGAACATATACAGTTGATGAGCTGAGGAACTATCTAAGAGTTGTTGATTTTGAGCATCCAAAGTCAAAAGAAGTTGCTGAGACAAATTCTAAGATTTCTACATTTGAAGTTGTAGAATCAAAGGAAGGAGATTATCTTATGTTTCATAGAGAAGATGAAAGTTTTAGAGTATCAACTTATTGTGGGACATACTGCATATGATAGATAAAGAAGACTTGTTTCATCTATATCAACTAGTGCAAGATTATTTTGAGCATATTCCACCAACTGGAGTGGGTTTAGTCTTACTGGTAATCTTACAACCATCTGGGAGACAGAAGAAACAAGTGATGATGCTATCTGGAATAATCAAGAAGATTAGGAAATCATAAGTTGGAGATTCTTTGAATCATCAGGAGTGCATGTATTAGAGTTAGAAGATGGTACCATGATTCATATGTTAGCAGAAAGGAGATATCCTCTTACAAGAGATCTTATGAACAGGATGCTAGATCATGGTATGAAAGTTGAATAGGAGAATGAAACAACTCTTATGGTGATTGAGTTGTTTATCAAATGGACAACTTTAGCAGATGATGATGTATAAATACTGGTATGGTTTTTATTATATAAATCTTTTGAAAAATCAGTACGTTATTCAAAGTATTCTTTGGACAAACAAGATTTATCAAAGTATCGCTTGCAAAGACAAAACCAAGAAAGTCTTTTAATAAAAATAAGCAATTTTTGTAAAGTGCAAAATGCTTTTTGAAGCACAAGATAACAGCAACAAATTGTTTTAAGAGTTACATCTGATGGTAATCAACTCACCATGTTTAATAAACAAGAAAGAGTTTGGCTCATCATGAGGGTACGACTCTGATGTGATTATCAAATCCATTTTTAGTTGACAATTTACTAAAAATTGTATGGTTTTCAACTTACCATACCTGTAATAGTGAAGAGTTAGCTATCCTACAAGATAATGGCTTGTGGTAAAGGCTATGGAAAAACCATTTGTATGGTTATTAGTTCACCATGGTTGTAAGAACTAACTAGTCCAAAAGCAAATGGCTCTTGGTAAAGACTTAACAAATCTGTTGATAGCTGATGATTTGCTAAAAATCATATGGTTATCAATGTACCATGGTTTTTCACTTAAACATTGG
Organism: Chrysanthemum lavandulifolium; assembly: GCA_022545495.1. Classification (NCBI taxonomy): domain Eukaryota; kingdom Viridiplantae; phylum Streptophyta; class Magnoliopsida; order Asterales; family Asteraceae; genus Chrysanthemum; species Chrysanthemum lavandulifolium. The sequence continues at coordinate 184,329,553 of CM040238.1, forward strand.
CTACTCCAGAGTTAATGGCTTTGGTAAAGAGACATCAAAATCCATTAATTTTTCAATGATTCACCTCTCACAGGAGTTTACACACCTGAAAGTGATGAGAATAGACTGAAACTTTATGATCTGATGTACATTTTGCCATATGTTGGTGAGTAGCTGAAAAGATAAAGGTTGCTGATAAAGGTTGTTGATAGAGATTGCTGATAAAGAGTACTTTGATGATGACAGTATAAATACTGTATGTACAAGACAAATCTGAAGATAAAGACACAATCTTTCCTTGAAAAACAAAGATGTTGAAGTTAAAGATACAAAGGAACTTGAAATCAAGCAAGTAGAATTCAAGTTAGGGGAGGATTGTTGGGATATAATGTCAAAGTGCTGCTGAAAGTCAAAGTACTGCTTAAGTCAAAGTACTGCTTAATAAAGAAAGTCAAAGTACTGCTAGGCTAAAGGACTGCTATGCAAATCGTTTAAGGATTATTATGTAATTATATAATATTCTTAGATTTGAATTAGTTTACTTGTCGTACAAGGATTGTAATTATAAACCGACTAGGGTATTCCTTATGCCTATAAAAGGACCCCTAGATTGGCATTAGAGATACGTGACTTAGAACTTACATACAAGTACGATATTAGAGTTATTTAGCGATTAGGTTTGTTAGTGAATCTGTATAACAAGCTGTTGGAATCACTCCTAAACTATATTTCAAGTGTTAGTGATTCATATGTAATAGTTAAATTAATATGGCCTTTATGTTTGTTATTAAGCTAAGGCTTATGTAGAAGGCCCATAAGCCTTGGCCCAAGCCCATAAGAAGGGAAGGAGCCTAGAAGTGTTGCCCTAGCTCGTTGCCCCATAAATACTCTTGTATAACCCTCACTTTAGGGTTGGTTTTTCATTTACACATTTCACTCCTACGCATAACTCTTCATTTATCTTACACGTGTGTGTGTGTGTTGTTCATCCGATCTATCTCTTCTCTATTTCTTCTATTGATGCTTTGTTACTAATATGGTGACCTATCAGTGGTATCATTTGCCAAATAGTTGGGTGAACATATTTTGTTTTTGAAGTTTTGTGGTCTTACGCGTAAAAATAGTTTCTACTTTGTTATGCTTTAAAAACTAATTTTTTACACTTTTTGATCCAAGATTCTTGTCCTTTCAACGTTTTTAGGTGTTAAAATATCTGTTTTTGGCAAAAAGTTTCAAACTTTACGTGTGGATCATTGTTTTTAAACTTGGTTTTGTACGTGGTAGTAGTTCTACGCATAACGTGTTTTAAAGCTTTGGATTATCAAGTTTCACACTTTTGTGTTATTTTAGTGATATTGAAGCTATTTCATCACAAAAATCTGGCTTGGAAACATCGGTTGGCAGAAATCACTTTTGGCTAATTTCTACGCGTAAGTAAAAACCTAATCTTACGCGTAACTTTTCCTTGGTTTGATCTTCGGTTTAGGATTACTCAAAGGTCTTTCTTGCTTGGATAAGCCCGAAAACACTTGACTTTGGATATCTTTGCACTATGATAGTGTAAAGATCTTTGGTAAAACCCTAAATTTACGCATAAGCTTAAGCTTACGCCAGAACTCATTACGCATAAGATTCTTCTTACGCCTAAGCTCCGCTTACGCATAAGGTAATCCTACATCTAAGTTTTTACGCTTAACTTTCGCTTACGCATAACTTTAGTGTTTTCTCATTTCTTCGCGTAGCTAATCCTACGCGTAACTATTGCTGTTACGCTTATTTTTGGTGTATTTACGCATAAGTGGTACTTTGCTTTTCTGTGATTTCTACGCCTAAGGATACTTCATCAACAACGGTTCATTCGACTACAAAGATCCATTTAACAACACAAGTTTTCAACATGTCACAACCACCATACTCTAACTATTTTCCTTACACTTATCATCAACAACAACAACAACAACTAAGTCCACAACATCAACAATTTAATCATCAACAACAAATTTATCAACAACAATTTAATCAACAATATACTCCACAACTTGAGCAATTCCACCACCACAAATGGTTCAACCACCACCTAGTCTTCAAGTACAACCTTACACAAACTTCTACAATCAACATCCATCCAGAGTACTATGAAGGAACCAACATGGTTTGGCAAGATGTGTGAAGCCTTAAGTAGCCAACAATCAATTCATGAAGTCGGCTCACTTGATAGACCTCCAATGCTCACTCCGGTAATTATGATCAATGGGTGATAAGGTTCTTTAGGTTTTGTGATCTAAAGAAGCCACATGGAAAGTTCTTAAAGAAGGTCATTATGGAAGGTCCATTTCGGATGCCTCATTGTTATTACACCCGCAGATCCGGATGCCAATCCACCAAGAGATCTTGTCACCAACATTGCAACTATCTCGCACCTCACCGGTGATGAACTTCTACACTTTGAAGGCGATGAACTAACAATGCAATACATCCTTTTGGGACTACCCAATCGATCCTTCAAGTGTTGATGCTCAAAAGACAACTAAAGCAATGTGGGAACATATTCATCTTCTAATGGAAGGCACAACACTCAATCGTGAAGACATGGAATCCAAAATCTACTTGGCTTATGAACACTTCATGATTGAACCGGAGAGACATTAGATTCATATCATCATCGCTTTTCGGATATCATTAATGATTTGGACAAACACAACATCATCATGCCTCGAATTGTCGTCAACACTAAGTTCCTAAGTAGTCTTGGTCCGGAATGGGTGAAGTATGTCATTTTCTCCGTCAAGCTAAGAATCTTCATCATGCTACATACGGATTGTTGTACGACTATTTGAAGCGTCACCAAAAGAAGTTGACAAAGAAAGGACTATCCGTGGACTCCCAACTTCACAACAATTCACGATAATCAACAACTTGCTTTGTGGGCTCAAACTAATCTTCCTCCTCAAACGACTCCTCAACCCGCTCCTCAACCAAGCTGCAACTATTATACCATATGATCACCATAGCAACAACCTCAACAAACTCAATTGGTTCCATACAACAACAACAATGCTCAAGCACTTTACGTTGAAGTTGATGAGGACTCTGCTGCTTTCGATGAATTGCAACAAGGATTTGTTATGATTGCTAAAGCCTTCGGTCGGTATAAAACAAATCCAACAATTGCATTCGCTCTCATCCAACACAAGGAATCAAGTCAGAGTGAACAATGGACACGTTGAAGTTCGTAATCGTGGTTATGGTCGCCGATGGGAGGTGGTCAAGGGTTTAATGCTATTGGAAGAATTAACATGGGTGCTCCGCAACAACAAAGGGGTCAAGTGGTTGAACAGGGAATGCTCGAGAATGGGGCTAATGGTATTCGTTGTTATAACCGCAATGAGAAGGGTCACTGGCTAATGCATGTCCTAAGCCGAGGACAAGAGGCTTATCACAAAGAGGCGTTGCTCTTGGCTCTTAAGGATGAAGTGGTGGAACTCTTACCAACAAGGAACGAGCTTTATGGCGATGCAGATTATGATGATGATATGGAGGACTTGCAGGCTAATGCAAAGATGATGTTGATGGCACAAATGCAAGCTCTACACATGAGTGACACAGGCCCAGTGTATGACATCGATGGCTTGTCTCGTACCGGAACAAAATATACTCATCCGGATCGATATCTCCGCCAATTTCTCTATCCGACAAGGATCGAGTGTTCAACATGAGCCATCCACATCTCATTCCGATGATTATCAAATAGATCCCGTAGTTATATTTGACGATCAAGATAACCTTTGGTTAATATTGATAATCAAGTTGACTCGTGGTTATATTTGAGGATCTAAATAATGATCATGATGAGACTCACGTTGAACAAGATGAGCTTCGTCTAATAGAGAAATTGAGCTCCCGACCTTAATTAAAGACCAACAATCTCGCTTTGGAAATTTACACGAAATTAAAAGATAAAATGCACCGATAATTAGGGATAATGAATGCTTATTCGACAAATCAATTTTTCAAAACTCAAGAAAATGTGAAAAGGTTTTGAAGTCGCTTTTGCTAAATCTCATCAAAACGAAAAATCATTAGAACGACGATCGTGATCTAGCAAGATCCAAGAATGCTTTGTTGTCTCAAATAGAACAACCGAAACATGAACATAAACAACAACTTAACGCTCTAACTTTGGAAACTCAAAAGCCAAGGTCGAGTTGTTAACTTGTCAAAAAGCAGTTCTCGAGTACAAACAAAGATTCCACGAAATGAATAGATAATTATCTTGAAGAAATTGTCGACTTACAACACAAAATCAAAGAGTTTCGAAATGTTGTTTATAAACATGGTGAGTCAATCACAACTATTCAAAAGTTTACTTTTAAACCAAATCCAAATGGATATGGACCAATACTTGCTGATTACAAACCTAATTTCCAAACAGAGCATTCAAACCAAATCCTGAAGTTTACAATGTACAACATAGAATTGATGATTCAATTATGACTGTTGTTGAATATAATCGTATGGAGGAATTAGATGCAGATGACGAGAGTCGGTCAAAAATGGAAAATGTCATTTATAACAAACCATTTAACTATTCAAAAGCCGTAACTTTTGTCACACAACAAGATACTTCTAACAAACCTTTTGTTATCAAACCAGTTTCTGAAATTAGTCCCAAACACAATGGTGCACAAATTAATGGTCCTTTACCTTCACTTAGTGAAGTTAAAACAAAAGCCGAAAGTTGTCGCGTTATAAAATACTTTGACACTTTCTTATCGACCTCAAAATTTTGGAGCGTGAGATTGAATTTCATTACGAAATAAAGTTGAACATTTTCAATCGCCAATGGCGCGAGAACAAAGAGACATTCTTCAGAAAATACTTTTACCCCATGTCAAAAATTTGTAAACTTGTGCACTATATTGGGAAACGGATTTTCACAAGGAACTCGGTCTCATGAAAACAGAAACATCGATTTCAAATACTAAACGTAAAAGAATTTGTTGAGAAAAGATGTTGATCGACTCTTGGACGATGTTATCTGTGCCGATATCAATAATCTTGTTTTATTACAATCTGTTGCATATGCATCTGATCATATCTCTGCTGATTCTGTTGATTCTGTTGATATTGTTGAGAATACTGATAATGTGCATCAGATCGAGTCTTTAAAAGATGAAAATGAACGATTGTTAAACGAACTTTCAAATTCAAAACGTCGTCTTCAATGGTGTCAAAAAGATTGTCAAAATCGTTAACTTGCTTTGCAAAACAAAATCCACCAGTTGCAATAAAAAACGTTTCATCCTAAAATTGAGCAACTGGTTGATCAAAACGTGTCTTTGAAATGTCAAATCTCAAAATATGAACAAGAACTTGCAAAAGTTGAAAAGGAATATGGTGTCATATTTGATTTACTCAAAAAGACTCGTAATGAAGCATCAAACAAACTTGATCATTATCTTGCACACACTAAAGAAGTCATGAATTTTTTTGGAAATCTTCGTTCTGAAAATCAAGATTTGGTGCACACTATCATTAAGTTAAGGGAAATGTTAGGAAAGCATGAACAAGTTCAGCCTAGCATCATTAAGAGAATTGCACCTGTAACAGTTAGCAAACGTGAATCCAGGATGCCTACTGACAAAACACAAGATACTAATGTGTTTCCCTCTACTGAAACATGAATAGTTGCCTCTTTTCCCAACGTCCGCACTTCACAGCCTAGGAGCAATACAAGGAAGAATAGGAAGTTGCGACCTAAGAAAAGATCAATAAAGAATGCTGAAGTAGAAGAACAACCTAGGATTTTGAATAAGACTCAAGTTGCACCCACTTTAGATATTGCGTCTGGCAAATGTAATGGAAAAAGTGTTGTAACGAATGCTAAACCTTTAAGTACTTTTGATATTCAGTGTGAAGCTTCTTGTGTTATTTGTCGTAAAATTATGCTTTCTGATAGTCATGACAAATGTGTTGCTAGAGCTATCTTGTCTCGTTTAAGGAATCCTAAGAATCAAAATACCTCTAGGCCCACTAATACTTCTAAGTCTGTGCTTGGTAAACCGCTCTCTTTAGATTCTAAGAAATGCATTGATGTCCCTGTAGCTCCAGTATCACCTCTGTTAGCCTTAATAGTTTTATTAGAAGTGATGGTCATTCACGATTAGGAACTTTGTAACGTGTGTTAGATATCGTGATAGAATAGTCTATGGGCTCGTGGATTGGGATAAGCTATTTGGTTAAAAGATGAGCTACGCTAGCCGTTTATAAGCTCATATATCCCATGTCCAAATCCAATCCAACGAAGCCCATACAAAGCCCATGGAAAGCCTTTAGGGCAACTTGTATCTTGTACTATAAATACCCCTCAAATAGTCATTTGAGGGGTGTGCTTGAAAGTGTGTGTGTGTGTGTGTGTGTGTGTGTGTATTTTCTCTCTCAAGGAATATAGAACTTTATTGTGTTTATCTTTATCCTCTCACATACACGGTTTTGTATAAATATCAAGTCACCATCTCTCTTAATCTTTCCTTCTTTGTGTAAGCTTTATGCTTGTGTTTGGGTTGAACATTTTCTACTCGTTGTGTGGTAAACGTGGTGATACTCGTGTTTGTTAACTGTATTTCGTGATAAGGTTGATATCGTAGTGGTCCTACAATTGGTATCAATCGCCTAACAATGGTTTAGGAGTGTTTGTGTTTGTTTTGAAGGGTTAAGCGTAAAGGCTCTCGTTTTACATATTTGTCACGCTTAAAGCTTTAATTTTGCACTAAAAATTCAAGATTCTTGTCTTTTAAGGTTTATTTGGTGCTAAAGTTTCGTTTTTGCAAAAGTTCGAAGCATTACGCGTTTTGGTTAAGTTTTAAACTCGTTTTTGGTTCATTGGTCATTTCTACTCGTAACTTTTCTAAGCACTTTGGGTGAAAAAGGTCAACATTTTGGGTTATTCGAGTGTTTTTAAGGCTATCTCGTGCAAAAGAAATCATTTGAATCGTTGGAAATTTCTTCGCGTAGAAGTCAAAAGTCAAAACCCTAGTTTTCTCGCATAACATTTTGGTGAAGAATCTTGAGCTACAACGGTTACTCGATGCTTCCTCACTTGGATAAGTGTGTGGAACACTTCGACTTATGGATATCCCTTACTGTGTGTGATGTAAAGGATTTTGGTTCTTAACCATAGTTTACGCATAAGCTAAAAGTTTACGAGTAACTCTACGCATAACTTCACAATTACGCGTAAGGTTTACGAGTAACTTTTGTCTCGCATAAGCTTAAGGTTACGCGTGAGATCTTGGTCACGATAAGGAATCCTCGCCTAAGCTTCCCACGCATAAGATCCTACGCCTAAGCTTCCTATGCATAAGATCCTACGCCTAAGCATCGTCTACTCGTAACTTCGTGTGTCTACGCCTAAACTCTTTTTGGCGGGAAAACTTGAGTAAAATTTAAATTTTTGAGGAGACTAAACGTTCAATTTTTACGCGATATTCAAATTTTGGTTTAACTGTGAAAATTTTGGTCAAAATTTAAAAATTTTGGGACTAAATTCAAAATTTTCGGGTCAAATTTGGCGTCAAAATTGTGATAACTCAAATTTTTCATACGATCTTAGAATTGATTTTTATAGTGAATTTCAAATTTTGGGCGAAATTTTTTTTTAAGAACCAAGGTTACGAGTACGACTTTCAGAAACACCTCAACCGAGCTTAATCTTCATCAACCACAACTCCTTTATTGTTGAATCGATCCTACATCAACTTTATTAGATCATACCTTCATCAATGGCAACTCAACAAGACATTCATGCGGTAGGTGCAAAACCGACCTCCTATGTTGACAAAAGGTGGTTATCTTCAATGGACAAGTCGAATGCTCGCTACATCAAGACCAAACCTAATGGGAAACTCATGATTAAATCCATTCGGGATGGACCCTTCCACCTCGACAAGTTCATGTACACGGAAATGCGGATGCAACACCTCCCGTCCCACCATCTTCTCGTCTTCAATACGAATCAATACACTGCAGAGGATCGAAACAAGTCGAAGCGGATGACATGGCAATTCATATTATCCAACGGGTTTACCAATAGACATATTCTTTGCGGTATCTTGTTGTGAAACCGCTTCGATATGTGGGAGCGTGTTAGACGGCTTTGTCATGGAGCAAAATTGGTCAACAAGACATGGAGAACAAGTCGCTAGCGAGTGGGAAAAGTTTACTTCAACTCGGGCGAATCCATTGAATCCTACTTTGGAAGGTTTTGCACTTTGATGAATGAGCTAATCGAAACAAGTGACACCCAAAACTATCGTTCAAAACATCAAGTTCTGAACAATCTTCCGGAAGAATGGGGCGATATGTCACTATTGTTAACCGAACAAAAGACCTTCATCGGGTGAACTTTGATCAATGAATGATTTTCTGAAACAAAACCAAGTGAAGTGAATGAAGTCGGGAAAGAAAGATTGGCAAAGAATCATGATCCATTGGCACTTATTGCAAAGACTCAACCTTGGTGAATACACAACAACAAGCTTCATCATCTTCCAACAAAAACAACTTGCGACAATACATTCCACAACCACAACAACAATTCTATCCAAATCAACAATACGGGAACAAGGAATCACGATCCTGAACTGACCAGTGACCTTGCAACAAATATACTCTTTATTGGGTAGCGACTAAAAGTCGCTATTCCACACCAACTAACAACAACCAAAGTTTCATCAAACACTCATAGCAGGCAAATTGCACGGCCGGGTGTGAATATGGGTAATCAAGGTCAAATGGTTGGAGTTATTGGGAATGGCGAGGATATGCTCTTGGATTTCGTATGGGTAATCGGCCGGTTCCATATCGAGTGTCAGATGAGACAGAATGTTGGGAATAGAGCGATGGGTGTCGAATCGAATGTTCTTGCTCCAGTCATTAGGAATCATGGAAATGTGAATCGGGGTGTCAGTTAAGTGTTATAGCTGTCAAGGAATGGGTCACATGGCAAGGAATTGTCCTACTAAGCGAACAAAACGATCTTGAGTATCTTGAAAACTATCTGTTGGTACAAAAGGAGCGCTACTGGATTCAGGTTGAGTCTTGAGTAACATGACTTTATTATTTGGAAGACCGCGAGGAAATCAATGCGAATGCATCTTCATGGCAAATCTTGAGGAGACTAAATCGACTCAATCGAAGCACCTCCATCTATGGCGCCAACGCCGTGTCCGAGGTACCAATCATTGATCCATGCTATAACAATGTCATATTTGATGTGTTTACTCATGACGAGCGACGATTCTCATGGCGCGGACACCTACTTATGATACATACGGACAATCCGAGTTGTAGCAAGACTAACTCGAAACTCGGATGTGGATCCTAGTGGAGGTGTGGCACAAAATCTTGAGATGATGAGGAAACACGTGTAATTTGAATCATTAATCAATAAGCGTGGCATTGAAATTGAAAAAGTGAGTAAGGTCAATCGCGAAGTTAAGGCGCGAATAAGAAATTGACCCCGAGCTTGAGAGTTACAAGGAGCACGCATGAAAGCCTATGAATTTCATACAAACAAAATGTCCGAATTAGAAATTGGTTATCGAGATTACGCTTTAAGAAAAACAATTGCAACTCAAGTAAGACACACTTGATGTGAAGTTGAACTTGAAAATAAAATCTTTAAACAAGGAAATTTCGATCTAAATGACCAACTTTCTAAACAAAAAGCACTTTTTCGATCTTGAAAAGAAGAAAGCAGTTGATTCTTGATTTTTCAAAGCGAGAAGATTCTCTTCTTGATGAAATTCTTGATAAAGCGGAAAAAATCAAAACATTGGACAATTTGCTTCTTACAACGGGTCATTCATTAAATCAAACAAGTCGCTTTCTAACCAAGTAAATCCACATTTCATACTTCATAAGATGGCACTTGGTAGCGACCCTTCTTCGTTTCTCAAGAAAGCTCAGAAATCTCAGAATGTGTTGCACAATAGAAATGCTTTGCATGAACCCATAATTGTTCGTGATTCTCTTGAAACGTTGGAACTATATGAGGAGAGTAGATCAAAAATGAAACAAAAACATCCGGAAATCAAACCTATTGATTATAATAAATGGAACCAAATTAATGGTATTTCGTTTGTTTCTCAATCAACATTTTCCACCAAACCAAGTGTTTCAAACAAAGTGTCAACACCAGTTTCAAAATCAGTTTCAAAACCAGTTGTTGTCTCCAAATCTCTTTCGAACATTGAACAAATGTCTTCAAACAATCCTTTTAACACAAGTGATGCGCGAAGTATTTTAGAAAATGTGAAAGCGAGAATTGAGATCTTGAAGAGACCGTTAAAACTAAAACCAATATTACAACAAACATACGGTTCAATAGTTTTGATATTGAGCAGAAAAAGTTTTTGAAACTCAAATTGCCCTCGGTTGAATAACATCAACTCAAGGGTAATTCATTTTGAACAAGCCTTTTGAAAGAACGGTGACTTTGTCAAGGACCATAAATCCACAGTAAAGCAAGCTAATGAATGTGTTGAACACATCAAAGTTTTAGAAAATTTAAATGATTCTCTCTTGAAGATGTTCGACTCTTGATATTATGTCCATCATTTTGCAAACATATTTTGTTGAAGATCATGAAAGACTCGATGTCGGACCTCAAAATTGTTTCAAAATATGAAAAAGCTCTTATGAAACTTGAAAAGAAAATGTGTCATATTTTAAACAACTTGATCGAAAAAGCGAGGAATGCAAATATGACAAATTGTCGTATGAGCGTGCCTACAAGGACATGAAAGCGAAAAATGATCTTTTGAGGGCTCGGTGGAAAGTCAAAAAGGAAAGGTAGTGGAAATTGTGATTAAAAACCATTGATGCGGAGAAAGCAAATGTTCCCAAACCGGTTTCCAAACCAAAATATACATTTCTATGCCTCCTCCAAAAGTCAATGAGAAAATGTTTCATCAAAACCAGTTACTCCACCGCCTACCTAAACAAAACATTGATAAGGGAAGCGGTTATCGAGAAACCAAAAGTTTTAGCACTGGCCTTTTAAGATGAGTACTACTAATGCGCGCCTCCACATCTGAAACATATGGAACAAACGACATAAGTTTAGAAAAGCACTCTAAAGAGACTAGGACAGCTGAAACCACCTCCCTTCATAAAAATGTGAATACTAATGCGTGTGCCTTACCTTCTACAGGACTAGAAAGCACCTCTAGGAGCAGCAGACTAAAGCCTAAGAGCAATACAAGGAACAATAGAGTCTCGACTGCCTCTAGGAGAAGTAGCTTGAATAAAGAGAAGTGTTATAAACAAAGACCTTGATAGATCTTAAGCACTCGGGGATCGTTAGCTTTGCCTATGTAATCACAAGCAAACTAATAGAAGATCTCTACAACTTGGTATTGTAGCGGAAAATAAATACAAGTTATAGTAACTAAGAACACTTTTGATCCTCTATGGATCTTTTATTATAGAAACTCTATGTTTCGGATAGAATACAAGACTTGAGAAAACTTGAGAAAAGCTTATCTATTACAAGATAATATGGTTTCTTATATAAGCAAGAAACCCTAATAAGCGTTGACATTTTACGCTTCTACTTACTAAACTAGACTAAGCATGCAACTAGACAAGCATGCAACTAATCATTTTGTTTTGTTAATCATCGTGTTTATTCTGAGTAAGCTCTACATGTCTGGCGCCAACCTATACATACAGTGTGACTTTTACTCTAAAGTGAGCTTATCTCTCCTCGTGGTTCCCACTTTCGTGACAACACCTTTATGCCTTTATCACTTCTGTTGAAGTATAACCCGGCAACATCATTTCTTCTTGTTGAGAATCTCTTGACTAAAGCTTGGCGAATCGGTAGCTTTTGCTTGGCGAATCGATGGATTACCTTAATTCCCAACAATCCTCCCTAAACCGGAATTTGACTAGGTTAAGTTCGGTTTCCTTGATAGATCTATAATCTTTGTTGAGGATTGTAACATTTTCCTTGAGGATTGTACCATAATGTGGATTGAGCAATGAGTGGGCGGTAACTTGAGGATCGTGACAAGGAGTCGGAAGAAGAACATCTCTATGATGACCGAGCGTGAAATACCGGATCTTTGCGGCAACATGTGACATCATGTACATCAAAACATATAAGTTCAATACTATTCTCATCACTTCCGGTGTGTTAACTCACGAGAGGTGAATCATCGAAATTAATGGGTTTGATGTCTCTTTACCAATAGCCATTACTCTTGGAGTAGCCACATGTTTGAGTTCGAAAACTATGGTACATTGATAACCATCGATTTATTGGCAAATCGGCAACCATATAAACGGATTTGTCGGTCTTTACACCGTGGCCGTTTGCTCGGGACTAGTCAATTCTTAGGATTGGTGAATTGAGAACCAAATATGGATGCAGTTGTCTTTACCACATGCCATATACATGTGGACTAGCCAATTCTTGGATTCCAAACAGGAATAGACCATGGTGAATTGATGACCATACAACTCTCAGCAGTTAAGCATGGGTGGTTGCAAACCCTATGATTTTGAGCAAACCATTACAGCTATCAACAGATTTGATGTGTCTTTACCAAAGCTGTACCCTTTGGACTAGCCAACTCTTTGATATACAAAAGGTACATCGGGTGAGTTAAAGACCATCAGACAAAAATTCTACATAAAAGTAGTTTTTTTTTTTTTTTTTTTTTTTTTTTTTTTTAACTAAGAACAATTTATAAAGCGAAAAGCTTAATAATAAGTTGAAAGCGAAAAATTTAAAACTAATTTTTATTAAATAAACGCTATCACTATTTTTAAAATGATGTTTTGTGAATTAGTGAAAGTTGTTTTTTTTTTTTTTTTTTTTTAAATAAATTTGACAAAAGAGGCAAATATCATAAGAAAAGCGATTAAAATGAACAAAACAAAGTAGTGCGGTGAGTACCAATTGTCCTTATGTTGAAGAAGAAGAGGCCTATTGCAATTGTTGCGGTTGAGTTTTGATCAATCCGACCAAATGTTAAAGCATTGTCTTTCATTTCCCACGGGATCCGGAGGAATTTCAATTCGACTCAACATCTTTTCCATAAGTCTTTTAGGCGAGGATACTTTCTTTCGGACAACAGCACAAAGTGATTCCACCCTTAGTTTCAAGGACATGCACCAGAGAGAGGATAGAATCTCCGGATATGAGCTTCCACCGATGTGAGTTTTCCCAAATGGAAGATGCTTTCTTTGTTGGGAATATGGGAGTTCAACAGAACTTGAAAATCTCTGGTAAAACATCCCGAGAACCTTGTGGTTCCTTGTCACAATAATGAGTGGAAACTTGAGTGAGCAGAGAATTAAGTCACCACATCAATCAAGTGCGAATTTCCTTTAGAAAAGTAAATTCCATTAAAATGGAGTCCCTCGATGAAGCACATTCATCTCATCATTCTTTAAGTTCCACCTATCAACCCATCGAGTTTCCATCGGAAAATCGATGCGACCTTCTATAATGAAAGTTGAGTCATCGACTTCAAGATCGAAAGGAGATATTTTAGCCATTCTCTTCTTCCTCTTCGGTGATAGATATCCCTTGAGGAGCATTTCCATCTTCTCCATTGGTAGTAGGACTTGTATCGCCAGATGGAGGCGGGTGGAAGCGCCAAGTGCTTTTATCCTTTGGGATATCCTTATAGCCTTTTGCTTTGGTTTCTGCGAGATCGGTTTCCTTAACTTGAATCTTCTGCGTGACAACAGGTGTTCTTGTGGGAGAGGGAGCGTGCTTGGTGCTTCAGGGAGGAATGGAAGATGGTTCGTGATTGACTCTTGTCGATGAAGAAGCAACAGAGGTTGCTTGGCGAGGAATGACCGAGAAGATTCTTTGGTTGTAGCATCAACATCCTTGAGTCTTTGGCTTACGGGTAGCTTCATTATTTGAAGTCCTCTTTAGGTTGAGAGATTTTGCTAGAGATAATGATCTTTCCTCCATGATTTGGTTATATCTGCGATACAGGACATGATCAGGAAGAGCTTTGACTTGTTTCATTGTTAGGCCAGAGTTGGACCGTGAGTATTGGTTTTTCACCACCCTTCTTATTTCATCTTTAGTGGGAGGTTTGTTTTTGACCTTCTCAGCTTGGATGGCCCTCTTTTGTGCAAGTGCTTCTTTCTTCCTTTGTCTTCCCTGAGCCCTCATTCGCTCCACATAGTTGTCACTAAGAAAATCTCCACCTAGGATACTTTGAGCTAGGGAAGGTCTTGAAATGACATGCTGAGTTAGAACATCCCATTGTGCGTGAGCATCCGAACCCTCAATTCATCTAGTTCTTTTCTTCTCTCGGGAGTTAGAGATGAGAATTCTTACATTTCAAATTGTTTAGCCAATGCCGCATCTTCCTTTGACTTCTCAAGCTCGCGATCTACTAGCTTGACCTAGTCTTTCCTCCTCGGTCACTAGGTTGGGACCAAGCTCAACTTCGGTGATGACATTTTCCCTTTGTCATCGGTCGCTTAGCACATTCTTCTTGATGAAGATCAACTACGAGAATTTCTTACGGAGTACTTAAATCAACATGTTGATGTAGATTCTCAAGCGAGGTGGTCAAGACGGCAACATCGGGATGATCTGCGAGGGTGAAGGGTGCGATGGTTCTTGAGCCGATGAAGTCTGTCCAAGGTGCAGCGATGCATCCTCCATTTGTATATCGGCAGATGCAACCTTATCAACTCTGAGTTCCTCTGAAGCTTGGAAGAAACCTTGTGAAGATCGATCTCTTTCTTACGTGTATGAGCAGTGTTTCGTCTTCTTTGATGAAGTGGCGCCTGGATGAAGGGTCATTGAGAGACACTTGACCAACATTTCTAGAGATCCAAAGGGAGGAACTTCTTGCTCTTCATCGAGCGAAACCACCAATTTCCTTTTGGAAGACCCTTGTAGGTTGTGCTCTAAGACCTTAACGATTCTGCAGTTCTTCAATTTTGCCTCCAAGAGAAGACTTGGTCTCTGCAAGCTCCTTTTGATTCTTAACCTCTGCGGCATACACATTGACAAGATCATACATGATGAGAGTGTAATGGGGTCCTCAGCTCCACCAGCAGATTGCTCTGTGGTAGGGGGAGCCTCATTGGACCTTTCAGAAGTAACCTGGTCATGCTCAATGTGGGGAATATCTTCATCAAGAGGATCCCTCACAGGACTTGGTGTGGGTGGTCTATTAATCTCTGACTCAACATGAGTATCAAGTGTGGGTGGAGGACTGGGACAGGGTGGCTGGTCAGGAGCAACATGAGTTGCTTCAACAATAGAAGATGGGCCCTCATCAATGTTGACCAATGGATTACCATCAGTAGCAACAGGTGAAGTAGGAGGATTATGAGCCACATTCTCCTCATTAGCAGCCTCATTACCTTGGGGCAACATAGCAGCTAACAAGGGATGATGTTCCCTTGAAAGTGAGTTTTCATGGTTGCAAACAATTTAGCGATCAAGGAACTTATAGGATAAAAAGCTTGTGCTTGGGTAGAGGTGTCTAATATGATTTGTAAAACCTTGGGTACATTAAAATTTTCCTTTGTCTTTTGAATATTTTCAACCATGTTTCGAAAATATACTTAGAAAAATTGAAAGTTACCCTTGAGAAAGACACACAATATCATATCGATGCGGTTGAGAACTCGTCCCATCCTCCGCCTTGTTGCTCATGCATTGGAGCAGTGTGTGAACCAGGAACCTCCATTTGGGGCAGAGTTCCTTCTTTAGCCACATATCAGTTCTAGTACCACGATAGCCAATAGCCCTTAGCCCATTCAACACATCTTCCTGATTAGAGTAAAATGCTCCATCAGCATCTTCCAGGTGAAGCTTCCTTCTGATTAGGTCCTCGGTCACAATGCACTCTGTTTCATCAATCACAGCCCTAATCTCTGTCTCACTCCTTTTCTCAGCAGTTGCCCAAAATTGAGTAACCAGTGATTCATATATCTCATTTGGAGAATGAGTTAGAGCATAAAGAATCTTGGACCTTTTGTGAATTCCACCATTGGTTCGTGCTGAGTTCATAACCTTTGCCATTACCGGAAAAGCAACTTTGTTGTGATCATATTTAAATTCAAGACCCATGAGGAATATGAGTGTTTAGGATTATGATTTTGAAATGGTGAGAGTTTGTGTAAGTGGAATGAGAGGAATTTGTTAGATTACGAAGCGGTGATGGTGGATGAAGTGTTTTGCCCAAATTATGGTCAAAGAAAATGGACCGTTAGGTTGACCATTCTTGGCGTGTATGACATCTTTGACCCGACCAAAATAACACTTGGCGAAACACAAGATCAATCTGCTGAAGTTATGGCATCGATGAGAATGCATCAAAGATAAGAATATCTTGGTGGTTTCTAGAATTCTTGTGCCACCCACTTGCATTAAACTCATTGAACCTCGAATCCGTCTATAAAATGATCCCAATGTAACTCATCTTTTCACCAAGATCCCCAACTATTTACCACAAACCCTAGAAGCCAAATAACCCCAATTAACCCAATTGCACTATGACTTCCAAACCTGAGATCATAGATCTCACTTCCTCAGCTTCCTCATCCTCTTCATCATTATCAAGTGGTGAATCAAACCCATGG
The DNA here is from genome assembly GCA_022545495.1 of Chrysanthemum lavandulifolium. Taxonomy (NCBI): domain Eukaryota; kingdom Viridiplantae; phylum Streptophyta; class Magnoliopsida; order Asterales; family Asteraceae; genus Chrysanthemum; species Chrysanthemum lavandulifolium. Next base: position 184,346,173 of record CM040238.1, read on the forward strand.
TTCTCTTACTTTCCTCAACCCTATCCAAGACCTAAAAAATCACCCTTTCTTTCTTCTTCAGAAGATGACAGTGTAGTGAATCAAGTGAATCTGGCGATGATTCGATGACTCCTATAAGGAGGAACTTCTTACTCCCAACCTCCAAAGACTTGGTCTCAACAAAGACCTCGTGCAGAATCCGCCACTCCCAAAGATAGAGAGGTGGTTCTTGGTCTCACTGCGCCATCTTTTGGTGCATGAACACACATCGTATAGAAGAAGGGCTTGAGGAGGGTGGATCGATTGCATTTTGGTTGAAATGAGTAGATGAAGCACAAAGGACACGATAGTTCTCTTCGTCATCCTACGTGGTCATCGTCATCGTCAATCGTTTTCATCAATCCATCCTCCCATGTTGGCCTTTAGCATCTTCATCGAGCTGGTCGTGCATATCCAACCAGCCAGTTAGACTGAATGGGTGGTTATGCAAGACTTCACAAAGGCATAGCCAGCATTTAACGCATATCCAGCATTCGATTAGGTTTGAAATGAAAGATATCCATTAGATTAGGCTTAGCTTAAGTGTACAGCTCGTATCTTGAGGATGCAAAATAGAAGTAGGTTGACTTTATGTAAGCTGTAAGCTGTAAACTGTTTCTTGAATGAATGAATGAACAATTTGACTTCTTTTTCTTTTCTTGATGTTATCTTGATGAGAATCAAATTGTATGCTTGATGATTTGATATCGGTGAAACAAGCAACACCTTTTCAATTATCGACCATGTACAAATGAGCCACTCTTGATGAATTTGATCTTGATCATGGGATGTATAAGCGCAATCGAGAAAAGGAGCAGACAAAATGCGATGCAGACAAGCGCAACATCGCAAAATGATACTAAAACATACACAACAAAACAAACAAACTAGAGAAATATTAGAAGTTAGTGTTAGAATACAAACAAAATATAGAAACAAACCAAAAATCTGCGAGTGAATATAAAACAAACAAAAATCTGCGAGTTTGCACAAATCCTCCACGAGGCATATGCCTCCCACAGGCCTATGCCTCCCTCAAACTATGCAACAAGGGTTTAGCATACCAATATTGACCACGAGGTGTTGAAACCTTGGTCCATCAAAAGCCTTTGTTAATAGGTGCCTTACATTATTATCGGTATGGATTTTAGCCACTTTTATCAAATGTTTTCATAAGCATCTCTTATAAAGTAGTGCACGATTTCAATGTGTTTCGATTCATTGTGAAAACTGGATTTTTGACTATCACGAGATGGTACTTTGATTATCTATATGAATTGTAGTGTTCATAAAGTTGTACCCATAGTCCGACAATTGGTTACGAATCCAAAGGACTTGTCCACGCAGCTTCTTGTGACAACGTATTACCTTGATGGTTGAGGTGGCCACAATGGTTTGTTTCTTGCATTGCCAAGAAATCAACCTTTGCCTAGAAATTGGCGACCTCGGTTGTGGATCTTCTATCCGGTTGCACCGGCATAATCATCATCATCGAATGCTTCTAACTTGAAAGGAGATTCTTTTGGGTACCAAAGACCTAAAAGAGGTTGGCCTTTGAGGTACTTAAAGATCTTCTTCTGACATTGAGATGGGAAGCAAGTGGAGTGACTTGATGTCGAGAACACACACTCACAAAGAACGTAATATCGGGCCTTGAAGGCGTCGGATACATCAATGAACCAATCATGGACTGTCATGGATGCACATTCACGGTAGATCCGGTTCATTATTTGCTTTAGTCTTTGGAGCTTCATAAGGTGTGGTGGCGATCCTAACACCTTCCATACCAAACTTCTTGAATGTCCTCACATATTTATCTTGGTGATAAAGATGCCATCTTGTTTCTTTGAACTTGGAGACCCAAAAGAAAGTAAGTTCTCCCATAGCACTCATTTGAAATTCACCCTTCATAAGTTCCTCGAATTCCTGCACCAAGATTCATTTGTGGAACCAAAGATAATGTCGTCCACATACACTTGTACGAATGATGTCGAGTAATTCTTCTTGAGGAGCGAGTTTTATCAATAGCTCCTCTCCTATAGCCATGCTTGTGAGGAATGATGGCCAGCCGAGCATACCAAGCTCTTGGGCACGATGTAAGCCATAGAGAGCTTTAACAACTTTGTAAACATGATCGGGTGATCGGGTCTTCAAATCCCTTTGGTTGAGAGACATAAACCTCTTCTTCAATCTCACCATACGAAAAGCACCTTTGACATCCATTTGATACACCATGAAGCCCATATAAGAAGCATAAGCCAAGAAAATGCGAATTGCTTCAACTCGCAACAGAGCAAACACTTCATCATAATCAATTCCTTCCTCACATCGAAGCCTTGTGCTACCAACCTTGCTTTGTTTTTAATCACAACACCTCTAGAATCTCTCTTATTCTTGAACCCACTTTGTCCCAATGGCATATTTGCCATCGTGTGAGTGGAACCAAGATCCACACTTGCGATTGTGAAATTGTTGCATCTCTTCTTGCATTGCTTCTAGCCAACTCGAATCATTAAGAGCTTGAGATACCTTTGGTTGGTTCCACTTGAGAGAGAAAACAAGCAAGCAGACAATGTTTGAAGTACGTGTGATTGTCTCTCGTTGGTTGGAGACATAAGAGAAAAGGCAATCTGTCAAAATTGAGGATGGTGATAGCTCTTCTAGTCTAACAGAGGCGAAGATCACCTATGATGTTGGATTGAGGATGGCGGTGTTGATCCTCACGAGTAGCGATGGGGTTGACTTCAATGGATGAATCAAGATTAGTGATGGTTGGTTCAAATTCACATCATAAGAGGGTGAGGTGAAGATGCCACTTTGGGTTGATGATTTCCTAGATCCGAAGGTTTTGGAAAGCGTGTATAAGGTTCACCAAAGTGCGAAGATACTCGGTAGAAACAAAGATAGCCTTGCAGATTTGGGGATGGTGGGTGTGACAAGGTCAACTTCAGCAGACACGTTGTTTCACCGACTTCTTCGTTAGCCATCCCTTCTTTCGGTTTCTACGCTTCAAGCTTGGCAAAGAAATTCTTGAGTCGAAGCCTAGCAAGGTCCTCGGCATAATGAGAGTCATCTTCATCACTTGTATCAACAACATCCTTGGAGGTGGTACCGCAATATTGTTAGGAGAGAAAGAAGGCACAAGTATGGGTTGCTCATCATCTTGAAACTCATTTTCGAGTCATCATTCAAGGGACTGCAATGTCGATGGGAGAGGTTGAAGACCACGCATTTTGATTAGCCAAGTGTCTAGTGTAGCCCAAAGAGTCGGTTAAGTAGTCAAGATCAAAAGACCACGAATGACCCCGTCCTTGAACATTATGCTTATCTTCAAAAATCTCGGGTTCAACGTCTCCTCTATCTTCTTAGCTTGCAGTTGTACACCTGTAGGCCTTACTATGAGTTTGAATAACCCACAATGTAGCCATCGTCGACCTTCTCATCAAATTTTCCCAACGGATCACTTGTGTTCGAGAATGGTCACTTGACAACCGAAAGGTTTTAGGTAGTGAATGACGGGAACCTTTCAAAGAGAAGTTCATATGGGGTTTTAAGTTGTGGTGCAGTAATGGACACCTGTTGAGCACATAGCGAGGCGCCATGACTTGATCCGAAACATGGTGGGCGACTTAGAGTGCAAAGCATGGATCTAGCGACCTCTATTAAGGTTCTATTCTTTCTTTCACCACCCCATTTTGTTGTGGGGTTCTTGGATTACTATAGTCCCTTTTATGCCTTTTGACCCACGAGTTCTATAAGAATAGCATTTTGAACTCATCCCATTATCACACCGAATACCCTTAACCTTTTTGTTTAACCGATTTTCAACAAGAGTGATGAATTGATCAAGACTTGAGATGTTTCATCTTTGGTTACGAGAAAGAAAACCCAACAAAATCACTATAGCCATCGCTTATTACCAAACGAGAAAAACTTATGATCAATGCTTCGACTTGAGTTGGACCAAACAGATCCATGTGAAGCAATCAAGAGGTTCGATAATGATGCTCATAGCATTGATGGCTTTGTAAAAGCTACGTGTTGTTTTCCTTTGTTGCAAGCGACACAATTGTGATCATTTGTGAAGACTTTGGTGGGAAGTCCTTCAACAAGACCCATTTTGAGAGTTTGTTAATGGTCTTGAAGTTCACATGCGCCATTCTTCTATGCCATTTAGTGGACTCATCAAGAGATGCTTTAGCCACCAAGCAAGTGAGGTCACCACCGGTTGAACTTCATTAAGATTGAATGTGTATAAATTGTGAGTACGAGGAACCTTGATGGGAATTGAAGTTTCTTACGGGAGTTTGAAGTCTTTAGGCAAAGACAAGACATTCATTCTCGGTGAAGAGAACTTTGTTCTTAGTGTCACAGATTTGTGAAGCAGAGAACAAGTTGAAATCTTGAAGTTCTTTAACAAAGTACACATTTTCAAAATCCGGATGAGGTGTTTTTATGGTGCCTTTCCTGTGATACTCCCATCACTTCCTCAAACGTTACATTGCCTCCTCCTTCTATAGGGACAAAATTGTGCATCATATCCTGTTTCCGGACATGCTTCGGAACAACCACTATCAACAATACCAATATTCTTATGCTTAAGGGATGATCCTACAAACAACAACAAAAATATATACTGACGGTTAGTATTCAGAGGAGGCTCAAGTCATTATCGACTTGAACACGCTTGTGGATCATGTGTTTAGGGCATGAAGTTTTAGAGGATCCACCATTGTTCTTGGTTCTCCATTGATAATTTGGTCCTTGTTGGTCCAAGAACAACTCACGAGGGCTTCTGATTGTTCCATATCCCTTCCCAAAGCATACATGGAGTCAACATATGTAGGCCAATAGTCATGTTTAAAGTATGAGCTCGTTGGTCTAATGGCTGAGCTTCTCCAATGAGTCGATTTTAGGCGCTTGTGGGACATAAGGTGGAATATTAGCAACATTGGTCGATTAGGTTTGTGTTTACGGGAGTAGCACATGCACCAATCTTTGTTCATAAAATCACAATCCTTTATCAAATGAAATTCTTGCCACATACAAAACATGTCTTCTTCTTAGAAGTTTTATTCACACAGGAAGATGTTGGATTACATGCGAAGTACTTAAAACATATACATTCAAGGAATTGCTTTTAACGATCGATTATTCAAACATTTAAAAGATAAGTCTTCGTGAGAAACTGTCTTGGAAGTTGATTCTCGTGACTTCCTAGAAGGCTCACAAGTAGGCGGGGTGCGAGGCTTGGGTGTTGGTTCGGCTTCTCATATGAATCACAACTTTCATAGGAGGTAGACCCTTGATCCGATGAGTTGTCCTTTGTCGAGCAAGAGACAAAATCATTAGATGAGGTATCGTGTGCAGCAAGTCTTTGACTTTTGCCATATAAGTGATGTGATCCATCAAAGTCAACAATGATGGATAGGTGCTGGCCATAAATTCACCTCTAATAGGTCCGGGGACGACATGTAATTCACCTTCTTTACAAAGTTAGCTAACCTGGCGGTGTGGATTCGACCATCATACTTAGCTTCTACTCCTACATACTTTTGAAAGCCTAGTCCTAAGCCAGAGGTAACTGTTTGTCTGTTATAGATTTGACTAGCTAACTTGTTTCCATTTACCAACCATTCTTTATGCATAGCTATTTCCTTAGCTAGTTTTTCCTTAAGCTCTAGGTTTTCAGATATAGCTTCATCCTTAGCTTTCTCAGACAGTTTTAAGTAATTATTTGCAACTTCTAGATCAAACTGCAAAACCTTTATCTTTTCTTCATAAGCAATTTGATTCTTCTGAAACCATACTTTTTGTCTTTCTACTATTTTTAATGCTAGTTTATGAGCTTCATTATCAATATAACATGCATCAAACTTAGGTTTCATAGCATCAAATTCTTCTTTAAGTTCATTGTATCTAAGACTACAGCCAAAAATACAATTGTGTACCTGAGATAATCCCATTAAGGCAAACTGATCATGCCTTTCATCCAAAGTGCACCTTGCAAGCGGCCAACCTTGTCGGATCATGAGCTTCCTCATTAACGAGTTCATGTGTAGTCGATTGACTGTTCATCCATGGTGAGGAGGCTGCTGAAGCTCCACTTCTGCTGCATTTTCTGGCGATAGGAAAAATATTTGGCTCCATCTCCATTCTTTACGTCCTTGCATTCTCTAGAAATGCCCCATCGATGACAAGAGTAGCACCGACTTTCCCCTATCAAAGCAGTGGTTCCTTTCCTTGAAAACAAACTTCCTTCGACCTTCTCTTCAAACCTTTTGATGTCCACCGACAAAGCCACCGCATTTTCGACTTCATTTCCTCCATATCAAGAGGGTCCACCCGATCAAAGTCTTCATATGCAAGATACGCCGAGTATCATAGTCGACAACAAACGAATGAAGAACATCCTCTATCACACTACTAGACCTAGCTTGAGAACTTGGTGGAGTGGGACGAGGGTTATGTGGTGCGGGGGGAGTTGAAGATGATGATGGAAAGTAGTTGGAACTAGGAGATGATGGAAAATAGTTGGAGCTAGGAGCTTGTACCATCATGTTGGAATGTGATGTCCCAACAAAAGTCGCATGGTTAGAAGAAGATGTACGGTAGGAGTCGACATACGGTTCAAGGTTACGAGTGCTGTATAGCTCATCAAAGGTGAGCATATCCACCCTCCTTTAGCCTTGAGTGCAATACTAACATGCAACCATGATGGTGGCAAGGACCTCAAGAACTTTGAGTTGCAATCTTCATTGTCGGTTTACCATTCGGTGATTCGGTGACTCAAGATCCTATGGAACACATCGTCGTATCCCTTGTGGATACCTTCTTCTTCCGATATGTTGAAGTCCCAAACTGTTGTCTAAGCATGGACTTCCTCATTCTCTTTGATTCTTCATTTCCACCAAACCTTGCTTTGAGTGCCATCCAAATATCTTTAGCATCATCCATATGATGAAAATCACATAGATGATCTTCGGTATGGCTGAAGCGAATGGTCTTCACTTTATGCTCTCTCGCATGGCGGCACTTCTTGAAGAAGCTTTGGTGGAGCCATGATAAACTTCCATCTCTCGTCAGAATCATCTTCTTTAGACTATTTCCTTTCTTTACTACCTCCCACAGATTCCAATCAATGTTGGAAATCCAGTTTTCCATCTTCATAGTCCAAAGTTCATATTCTTCCCTCTTTAAATAAGGAAATTTACCATTGCTATTTGTGAGACTGAGCTGTTGCATGGAAGTGGTGTTGGTGTTGGTGTTGTTTGAGTTGGTGACTTCATTTTCAGATGTCGATCCGGGCATGGTGAATGAATGTTTGGTTGTATGGGGTGAGGCGGTTCTTAGTATCGTAGAGACTTTCCCGAGGCTCTGATACCACTTGTTATAAACAAAGACCTTGATAGATCTTAAGCACTCGGGGATCGTTAGCTTTGCCTATGTAATCACAAGCAAACTAATAGAAGATCTCTACAACTTGGTATTGTAGCGGAAAATAAATACAAGTTATAGTAACTAAGAACACTTTTGATCCTCTATGGATCTTTTATTATAGAAACTCTATGTTTCGGATAGAATACAAGACTTGAGAAAACTTGAGAAAAGCTTATCTATTACAAGATAATATGGTTTCTTATATAAGCAAGAAACCCTAATAAGCGTTGACATTTTACGCTTCTACTTACTAAACTAGACTAAGCATGCAACTAGACAAGCATGCAACTAATCATTTTGTTTTGTTAATCATCGTGTTTATTACGAGTAAGCTCTACATGTCTGATACCAACCTATACATACGGCTGACTTTTACTCTAAAGTGAGCTTATCTCTCTCACGTGGTTCCCACTTTCGGCAACACACCTTGCCTTTATCACTTCTATTGAAGTATAACCCGTGAGATCATTTCTTCTTCAGAATCTCTTGACTAAAGCTTGGCGTAATCGGTAGCTTGTGCTTCGCGAGAATCGAGAGATTACCTTAATTCCCAACAAGAAGAAAGTAGAAGAACACCTTAGGAATTTACCGCTTTTGAATATGAAAGACATTACATCTGAATGTACTGAACCTATGAAACTTGCTATGTCTAATGAATGTGTTGAATCTCTTTGTTTAACTTGCAAGAAATCTTTAATTAATGTTCAAGATGATTGTGTTTCTAAGAATGTGAATGATAAGCCTGTCAAGAAGAACGTCGCAAAAAGATCTTACGCTAAACAAGTAGGAAGACTAGTTGCAAAACTTAGGCTTTTCACTCTTGACAAGAACCATAGTGTTTACTTTAGGGATGATATTTGAAACCTACGGTAGAACTTTCACACCCGAATGGTACAATGAGTGCTAAACCAAGATTCCTGTTGAAAACCTCTTTGAGTGTGATCGATTTTACCTCTAACCCAAAAGAACCTAAATCAAAGCGGTTTCCACAATATTCTTTTTACATTCTTGGCGGGTTATCGAAATTTATCTTTGGATCGTCGACTCGGGTTGCTCCAAGCACATGACCGGAATCAAGTCACGATCAATTTCGCTGCGAAATTCATGGGAACCGTCGTTTGGAAATGATTATGTAGCACTATCATGGGTTATGGAGATCTACCTTTGGAAATTATTTGATCACTCGGGTTTACTATGTCGAAGGGTCAGACACAATTTGTTTCGATCAGGCGGCTTACGTGATGCGATTTAGAGGTTGCTTTTAGGAAAATGCTTGCTTCGTTAGAAACTTGGATGGCGATCTCTCTTAATCGGGAATCGTGATACAAACTTGTATGCTATCGACATCAATCAAATGGCCTCTTCATCACCAATATGTCTTATGAAACGAGCATCTAGAACACGATCTGGTTGTGGCACGAGACGGTTATCCATCTCAATTTTGACACCATCAACAATCTTGCCAAAGACAACATCGTCAATGGACTTCCAAAGTTCAAATACACCAAGGATCACTTATGTCCATCATGCGAACAAGGAAAAAGCAAAAAGCATCATATAAACCCAAACCGTACCTAGTTCAAGAAAAGTTGCATATGTTGCACATGGACTTATGTGGCCCAATGAGAGTTGAAAGCATTAATGGGAAAAAGTATATTCTTGTTATCGTCGATGATTATTCAAGATATACATGGGTTAAGTTTACGAGGTCAAAAGACGAAGCACCGAGCATCGTCATCACCTTTCAAACGTATTCAAGTACTTCTTCAAACTCCGATGGGGTTGTAAGAACGTAAAACGCAGTAATTCACTAATCGGAGTTAAGAACCTATTTTGAAGATGTTTGAATTACTCATCAAACATCGGTTGTTAGAACTCCACAGAATGGGGTAGTTGAAAGAAGAAATAGAACTCTTGTGGAAGTCGCTTTCGCAATGGTAATCTATTATAATGCACCGTTATTTCTATGGGTCGATCTTTGTTGCCTTTGCTTGTTTCACTCGAACCGATCCCTAATCCATCCAAGATTCAATAAAACCCCATATGAGCTTGTGAACAACGAGAAACCGGATATCTATTACTTTCACGTGTTTGGCGCTTTGTGCTATCCGATGAACGACAGAGAAGATCTAGGTAAATTCAAAGCTAAAGGTGATATTGGAATCTTCATTGGATATTGAGATAACTCGAGGGCATTGTGGTGTATATGAAGAACTAGGAGGATCATGGAGACGATGAATGTGAAATTTGACGAACTGTCACATATGGCTTCGAGAGACTCGCTCTAGAACCCGTGACTAAACCGGCAGACTTACGGACACATCGATTCGGGACTCGTACCTCAAAGAGCTCAATCAACTTTGTTTGATAATCCTAAAGAACAAGAATGGGAGAATTTCTTTGAGTTAATGTTCGATGAATACTATGGTGGAACTTGACAAATGCATCAAACCATCATTCCATTGCACCGCTCAAAATCATCCTCCACCACCAATGAAGATGCATCTACAACGGTCGAAACCAATGCACCAACTCCATCTACATCATCTACATCCACTCAAGGTCTTGCACCCGTTCTACCAACAGTTGATGAGCAAAACCAAAACCAAACGATGCAACGTTAGATGAAGACTTATTTGAAAACCCGTTTGCTACGGAATCGGCCAATCTTCTTCAAGCTTACGTGAACCATCTAACTCGCATACGTATAACCAACGGTATCCTTCTACTCGAAGTGGACAAAAGACCACCCAATTGAACAAGTTATTGGTGAACCTTCAAGGCGATTCGACGAGGCGTCAACTTGCCACCGATTGCGACTTGTGCATTTACATTTGCTCAATTAGCAATATAGAGCCAAAGAACATTCGCGAGGCAATGGCGAACCCGCATGGATAGAAGCAATGCGGAGGAACTTCTCCAATACCGTCTTCATGAGTCTTGGGAAATGGTTCCAAGACCAATTGACATTCGCGTCATTGATCTCAAATGGTTATGGAAGAACAAAAGGGATGAAGAGATGACGTAATTTGCAACAAAGCTCGTCTTGTGGCCAAAGGATACGAGACAAGAGGAAGGATAGACTTTGAAGAGTCATTCACGCGGTAGCTAGACTTGAAGCGATCGGGATATTCTTAGCCTATGCAGCTCACAAAAACATCACGGTTTATCGGATGGACATTAAGACCGCGTTCTTGAATGGAACTCTGAAAGAAGAAGTGTGCGTGAGTCAGCCAGAAGGCTTCATAGACATGGAACATCCATACTACGTCTACAAACTCAAAAGGGCAATCTATGGATTGAAACAAGCTCCAAAAGCGTGGTATAACGAACTGTCCTCTTTCCTTATCCTAAACAATTTCACCAAAGGAATAGTTGATCCTACCTTGTTTACACAAAAATGCAAAAATGACATTTTGATTGTTAAGATTTACGTGGAAGACATCATCTTTGGGTCCACTAATCCGAATCTTTCAAAACATTTTGAAAATCTCATGAAAATAAAATTTGAAATGTCCATGATGGGGAACTAAAATTCTTTCTTGGTTTACAAATACATCGGTCCTAGTGGAATTTTTATAAATCAATCTAAATACAAACCGAGATTTTGAAAAATCATGGTATGGATAATTGTGACTCGGTCGGAACACCAATGGTAACTTCACCAAAAGCGGAGCCGATTTGTTGGAAACCTATTGATTCGAAGAAATATCGAGCATGATTGGTTCTCTCATATACCTCATTGCTAGTCGCCGAGATATTCATTTCTTTGTTTGCTTATTAGCACGGTTTCGAGCAAAGCCTACCGAGCGCACCTCAAAGAGGTTAAGCGGATCTTCGGTACACGAAGACATCCATTCACATGGGACTTTGGTATCCGAAGGAATCGGTTTGATCTAATTGCCTTTTCGGATGCGGACCACGCAGGTGATCAAGTTCTGACAAAAAGTACATCGGGGAGCACAATTTTGGGTGAAAAGCTAGTAATTTGGTCTTCAAAGAAACAAGATTGCCTTTGCACTTTCAAACGTCAAGTCGAGTATGTGTCTCTATCTCTGCGTGTTGTGCTCAAGTTCTACGGATGAGAACACAACTCACAGATTATGGCTTTACTTCGATAAAATACCTATGTATTGTGAATCGAAAAGTGCCATAGCCATATCATGCAATCTGTTCATCACTCAAAGACTAAACATATCCTTATCCGCTACCACTTCATCAAAGAGTACGTCGAAAATGGTCTTGTTGAATTATTCTTCGTGAATGTCACACCCCAATTTACATTTTTGGTGAATGGAATTCACAGGGGCATTGATCATCATAGCACCACATCACGGTTATATTGAGCGACCTAAAGTGTCGTTTTAAAAAAACACATCGTTGGATATTTCATAAAAACATAATCGAGTACAACATCGGTCCCAAAAGGTTTAACAAGTTTGCCAAAATACAAATATGTTACAAGTCAAACGATGTTTTGAAATAAAAAGCCATAATGTACATAATGTAAGTCGACGCTGTGACTCAAAATATAGGTCCCAACCATGTCATGATCACGAATGCCTCGGTTACACGAAAATACATTGCTAAAAACGTCAACAATAATGTTGGTGAGAAATCATAGGTTTATGTAAATGTTTTATCACGACTACACAAGTATAGACCATGCATGACAATCAAGTCACGTAAAAATAATGTTACAATTGCTCTAAGCCCATGACCCCAAACTAGGCTGTTCAATAATGTATGCCCTGCAGAGTGTTTGCGAGACAACTCCGTAATGTAATCAAATGAAATGCATCCGTTCACTTGGTTGGGATTCACCAACCCGGATGGAGCGTCACCCTCGATGATCTATCCACTCATCCTCGCTTCAAAGATTAACGGTTCATGTTCATGTCTTGGGGACTTTCAAATTGGCATATGTGGTAACTTAAGCAATGTAATGAATTTAACATACTTGGTATCGTACAAAGAAAATGTAGTGCAATGTATTCTCCCCGTGGGTTTGAAAATAATCGAAAGCATGTAAGCGGGCTATGAAAACTCACTTGTATAAACGGAATAACGACAAATGTGAGTACACCGAGGTTTATAATGATGCGTCAACCGGACCTATTATCAATGATATGATATGTCATGAGTTGCAATGTAATGCTATGCATGCGCCGTATATTATTTATACCATTTACGGGTTTTGAAAATATTACTAAATCGACGAAAAATACTCTTTTGACGTCTTGACCCTTCAAAAATGACTTTTCATGTTTTACGTCAAAATGTCATCCTACAATGGTTTTATAATGATTTTTGGTGAAATTATAACTTTTATAAGAAAATGTACTCCATATTTATTCTCCAATTATTTTGTTCTCCAAATCTACTTCTCCAACACATTTGTTCTCCAAAATAGTTTTCCAAAACATTTGTTCTCCAAAATAGTTCTCAAAACATTTGTTCTCCAAAAATAGTTCTCCAAAACATTTGTTCTCCAAAAATAGTGTTCCAACCATTTTGTTCTCCAAAAATAGTGTTCCAACCATTTTGTTCTCCAAAATACTTTTCCATAAATTTTGTTCTCCAAAAACAATGTTTCAACCATTTAGTTCTCCAAAATACTTTTCCATAAATTTTGTTCTCCAAAAACAATGTTTCAACCATTTAGTTCTCCAAAATCTTAGTTCTCCAAAAAATTAAATAATTTGCTGAAATTTTTCTGAAAATGTATATTTCGTCGCCAACTTTAAAAATTCACCACGGCTTCGTTATAACTCCGTTTTTATCCGTTCAAAAGGCCACGGATTCGTTTTAAAGTATATTTTCTAATTCTCAAGACCAAAATGTCGTACCATCAGTGGGTTTTTCCAGAATTTCGTTTTAAGGACAGACCCTAAAATATAGTTTACGAAAATAGTTTTTCTCGGACAAAACCTATTCTAATCCCTTCAAATCAACTCCAAAGCTAATCTAATCCTACCATACACCTTCTTAGGGTGTCATGGGTTCCTAATCACCATCAAGACCAAAGAATAACTTGGGAATAATTATAGGATGACTAATAAGTATATAAAACCTTAAAAATCAAGAAATAAATGGTATAAACTACATAACATGCATAAAAGCTCCAAAAATGATAAGAATCACATGAAAATGATAAGGAAACATAAGGATGATAAAAACATGCTTACTAGTGATATGAAGAGGTGTAGGTAACAAAGGTTTTTCTTAAATATCCTTGGTTTTTATTTCAAAACCATGAAAAGGATATATACTAGGTTGTTAAAAACACTTGACTTGATGAAAATCTTGATCCCTTTGTTTTGTATGTTGTGGCCGGTTATGGTGTCCCAAGGAAGAAGAAGAGAAAATTTTTGTATAACACTTTTAAACTATGTGTAAACAAATGAGTGTGTAGGACTTTTGTAATAGAGGTGAATTATTAGTAGACAAGTATTAAGAGAAACCATACCAATCAATTAAGACTTCCCTCCCCCTTGGCCGGTTTTTGGGGGAGGGTTGTCTCCCATTTATTTTTTTTTTATTTTTTTATTTTTTAAAATGTTACTTGTAGATATTTTGTAAGACTTTGATAATATTGTAGTAATTGTGTAAGTTAAATGAATGTATAGGTAAATGGTGAAATCTTGGTGCAAGTAAGTTTTTATTAGATCAAAATATAATGTAATGAGTTGATAAAAGTTGTAAAAATATTTTCCTTGTGAAAATCGGGTGATAAAATAATTATCGTAAAATTTTAAGAAAAACGACGTAATAATTAAACGCTAATGATTAAAATACCAAATAAATTTGAAACACTAGGAAAACTAAAAATATAGTTTTTATAAACCAAATGTAAGTTTAAAAATACCTCGGGATCATTTTTGAAAGTAACGGTTAAATAATCAAAATAAAACTCACGCGATAAAAATTATTAAATAAAATTACAGCGTTGAAGGGTGAAATGAAATGTCGTGAATGTACTAATGAAATGCACATGATGTCAATGAAATGTAGACTACTCATAGTCCATATGAAATGTGCGTGATGTCATGATCATGAATTAGCCGCTAAACCTCCAAGGTTCTGTAATTTGAAACAAGTAAACCAAGTTTACTAAAATGTTGAAATAATGAGACATGAGCGGTGTCGAGAAATGACACGAAAGTACGGGTTGTCACATTCGCCCATCAAAAGGAATTCGGTCCACAATTCAAGCGTTGATAGTGTAACGGTGTCGGCGAAAAGATGTGGATACTTATGTCGCATCTGGTCTTCCGTTCCCAAGTAAACTCGGGACCTCGTCGAGAATTCCAACGAACTTTCACAATAGGAATCGACTACTGTTTCAAGCTGCTTGACCTCGCGGTCCATGATTTCTCTGAGTTCCTCCACAAAGTTGAGTTTGTCGTCAATATGAACTTCGTCCAATGGAATAACGAGCGATTAAATCGAAAGACACTTCTTCAAGTTTGAAACATGAAACGTGTTGTGCACATGACTAAGTTACGACGGAAGATCAAGTCGATAAGCTACCGGACCAACTCGGCTCAAAATCTTGAATGGTCCAATGTATCTCGGGTTTAATTTTCCACGCTTTCCAAAGCGTACACGCCCTTCAAGGCGATACTTTCAACATAACTTTGTCACCCACGAAATTCCAAATCCTTGCGTCTAACATCCGCATAACTTTTACATCGACTCCTTGCGGTTCTAAGTCGATCAC